>JAKOGI010001320.1:105000-259545 GCA_029747015.1 Carnegiea gigantea
TGTTATGGGTGTCATGTGTTTTATCGAGGTTTGTTGGTAATGCCTTTGTTTTGTACATATGTTTGGGCTATGGTTTTGGTTTGTGGACTTATATTGGTTTTACGGTTGTATTGCTTGTGTGATTGCTTTTTGGCACATTGGTTCCCATAGTGTGGACATTGTGGAGTTTTGGTGTGAGGATGACGTGCCCACTTGTAAAATTTTTCAAAAATGTTTGAAAATTCAAAAAGTTTTTTGTTTACCTTAGGGAGATTATATGTCATTTTCGTTGATTGTGATCATTAATGCCTTGGTTATTATGTTGTATGCTAGTAGAGTATTCATGATGAGATACTTAGTTTGGAATGTATTCTTCAATTTGCTGTAATGACCCGATCTCATGTGCAATTTTGTGCCTACTTTGCATGGTTAATGAATAACTCTTACTGTTAGTTTGTGGAAACTCGGGTTTGAGGATGTCTTTGTTGATTAGTTAGACTTCTAGCTTTACACATGCACTTAAAAAAAAAGGAACCAAAAAAAAGGAAGAAAAACAAGAGTGTGGAAGAGAGCTTGAGTTTGATGCCTCTATTTGGGCTTGAATAAGTGCCTTGAACATTCAAATAAAACCTCAATTAGCAAAGCAACCAAATATGTGCTAAGTTATTCTTCTGTGAGCTCAAAACCTAATAAGCCATGAGCTAGCCACTTGGGCTAAGAAACATAAGAAGCCAAGCGAAAAGGAAATGAGAGGACCCAAAAAAAAAGAGAGGCAAGAAAAGAAATGTGAGCTTTTTTTTAATTTTTAAACACCCAACAAAGTGCAGTTCGTTAGCCAAATAAACATGATCTTGGGCCTAGATTTAACCAACTATTAAGAGTTAGCACACTTTGCATCGAGCATCAAGGTGTAATATCATGTCATGGTGTATTGTGTGTCGAAAAGTTAGAAAAAGTAGCATTTTTAAGCGGCATGTCTTTTGAGTGTGTGTTCACGTGTATATAACTTAGTGGCAAGGTTGCTAAGGAGATGTAATTAATTAATGTGTGTGTATGTTTCCCCTCTCCTTTTTGACATTGTATATGTGTTCTATGTTCATGCTTTTGAAATCATTTTGTGTGTAAAGCTTTTGCAAACCCTCACAAGAGCTCACTTTTCTATTTGGGGTAATGAAGAGGTTTAAAGGGGTTGCTGCATATGATAAATACAACCATGATTGCTATAAAAGTGAGTTAGCTTCCTAGTAGTTTTATTTTGTTTTGCTTGAGGACTAGCAAAGTGTTGGCATGGGTTATTTTTTCAGTTCTTAGCTAATACAAATTTGATGCCTCTTACACTTATTTTTAGCTCCAAATAACATTTAAGTTATGGCATTGACCACTATGGATGTCAAGCTCCCGTATGCCCACATGACAAATTTTTAGTTGTTAGTTTTGTATTTCTCTTTCCTCGGATGTGCATATTTTTGGTTGTTAGTGATTGTATTATTGACATGTACTTCCTAGAGATTTGTTGAGCATGGACAAAGTAAGGGGATGACTTCAAGGATGATGTTATGATTATTTTTTGTTGAGATTTTTAGTTTTAAAGCATGGAAATGGGAATGCTAACTTCTTATCTCAATTTGTCAGCTCACATATTACTTCATTGAAATTATATTAGTAGGCATATGTGTTGGTTTGATGAATTTTTGATCTATACAATTGATATCATTATTGATATTACAAACTTTAAAAATATGTTTAGATTTATTGCAAAAATTTCGAATGTGGTGTAACACACAAGGAGTTCGAAAAGTGCTTATCGCGTATAAAGGATCTACTGTTGTTCGACTCTTAGTAAATACATTACAATATTCCATCTCAATCTTTGATATGATTAGCATCTTCTATCAAAAGTATCATACATTTTATTTTTTTCCAATGAAAAAAGAAACATTTCAATTTAAAAAGATTTATAGATTGAATATCTCTAAAGTGCCAAATGTTTATTCAAAATTTTGCGGCAACACACGAAGTCTTACGTAGTTGTGCTTTATAGATTTATTGGTAACAAGTAAAGGAAGAGAATCTTGCGAATGATAGAGACCAAGTGAGATCATCCTTATGTAACAAGCTTAGGAACCAAGTTCGAGCAGCAAAGGAGAGTTAATTAGACCAAGAGGCATGGCCGTGTTAAGCTTTGGTGGTGGTCATACCTAGCCATTTTTAGAAGTAATAAGGTGCAAAAAAAGGCAGCAGCATGACACAACATTCCCTTGCTAGTTCGCACACCCGTGCAAACGTGGGTTAGCAAGAAAAATAAAAGAAGACATGAGAAGTTAGAAGGTTTCACATGGGTTGTGTTTTACTCTTTTTCAAGTCCTTATGTCTGATTCTTGTAATTTTTCTCTTTTTTAATCATGGTTTTGGTTCAAGGATTAGCTTAGGTTCTTAGGAGTATCTTACTGTGAATTTTCGACTAATACGTAGCAACATTCAAGTTATTTATGCATTTAAGTTTAAGATTTTGCCCTTTCTCTATTGTTAACTTTCAATTTCTTGTACGTTTTATATTTGCTTTGTTCTAATGCATTGTTTTGAAATCAAGTTGCTAAATTCCACTTAATTAATGCTTTAAACATCATGCATTCGCTCTCTAATCTCCCTCTCCCTTTCATTGCCACACTTAGTCTCTTAACTTCTTATTTTACAAATACAAATTTCAAGCTTTTTCTATCTCCTTACAGTAAAGGTTTGAAAATCCATTTTTCTATGTTTGAATAAATATGGGTCACGTTAGGAGTAATTCGAACACATTAATACTTAACAAGTGGAGAAAACTACAATTTTACTTCTCTGACTCCAATAATAGATGTCTAACCTCCATTACTCGATTTCAAACTTTGAGGTGTCTTCTCTCTCTACTCTTAGTTAGTTAGATAATACTTTCCTAGTTATATTAGATGTTTTGCTAGTTGAATGTTAGTTAGAATTGAGTTTTACAATGATTTTGCTAATTGCCTTTTATTTAAATTAATTAAATTAATCATATTTAGATTAGGATTAGTGGATAATTAGTTTAGTTAGCCATGTTAGTTTTGTTCAATGCTTTGATTAGTTCATAAATGTTTTAGATTAAATAATAAGTGACTTGATTTTAACACCATTCCAAATGAGAACGATTTCCCTTGTACTCCCACAAAAAACTACTCCATAATACCCAGACCATGGTTGTAGGTACTTACAAAGAAACTTTTGAGGAGCTAATTACTTATTAATAGAAGGGTTCGATAAAACCCTGACCCCTCTTCAGGCGAAGGACAATTACCTAGAATGGCTTTAAAGATAGAAGGCAGGTTCCCCAAATCACCACGGGCTTTGATAGCATGCTTTTTCCTCACTGATACGCTACTCGAGAAACTTCCCATGGTGACACGCATCTAATGACTATTCCATAGCAAGAATAGTTAACTGTGAAGTTCTTAGGAATGGGCTCCTTAAAAAGAAAGGGTTACCTTTGATGATATAAGTAGTTCTATCAAATCCTTTAAGCTATACTAAGTATATTACATTCAGCTCTACTTGGAGAGCACAAATTGTCCCACATCAACTGACCAACTTACACTTCCTCATATCCTGCAGTTAATCCCAGGTCTTTGCCTATCTAGGTGACTGCCTAGCTCACAGCCATGGATGGGCTTTGATACCATTGATAACTCCTCAACCCCTCCATGGGCTACAAAAGTTACTCAAAATAACTTCAAAGATTGATAACTAATATCATAAATCACCATAAAATTTTCCAGCATGCTTTGTCGTTACTCACACTATCTGGGAAACATCTTAGGAGCTCACCATCCTAAGACTATTGCATAACTTCTTAAGAGTGTGCTCCTTAAAAAGGTGCATGTTTGATGATATAATTAGTCACATCAAATCCTTTAAGCCACACTTGGGTATTACAAGTTCCTTTGGTGATTTTGCAATGGGGATAGGATTCACATTTAGGATGATAAATAGCTAGTTGATGGAGAGGGTTGAAGGCCACATCATTAGCACCAAATAATCAAATTTGTATGTGAATGATCTCCAGACCCAAATAGTGATTGTTAAAACTTAGAACTCATTGAGAGATACTTTGATGAATAGGATGTAAGGGCCCCCAAGCACCTTATCTCTCTATGATAGACATGTTTGATGCTCTAATGTTAATATGTATACAGTTGAATTCGGCTACCTATTAGGTCCATCTATTCCATGAGCATCCTTTGATGAGATCTGGTCCACAATGTGGGGGATCAGGAATATCCCTAAATTCACCATTTTCAATGGATGGTGTACTCTAACACATTCCCCACAAATTGGAAACTTTGTCATCACATTGAGGATAATCATACTTGTAAGAGATGTAAAAAAGAGGATGTGGATGGGTTGCACTTCATATTGGGGTATGAACTCTAAGAGGCCTCTAGAGGTACACTTGTAAGAAGGTATTGTCTAAGAATAGACAAGCAATTACAGAATACTAGGTTGTCTACTTATAGTTTGAGAACTTGGATATTGAGAAGCTCTAATTGGTGTCTCCCTTAAATTCCATTAGCATGCAAGAAATGATATTATGTTTAATGAAAATTCCTAGGTTAACTATGATAGAAAAGGCAATGAAATCTATATAGGGCACGAATGAACGAGCGAAGTAAGAGAACAATGCACTAGAAGTTTATAAATCAAGTCCAAGTAATTAGAAAGCTCCAACTAGTGAAGCCTTGAAAATAAATTGGGATGTTGGAATAACTAAAGAAAGTTGGTTAGGAATTGGATTATCAATATGAGACGGAACTACATAAGTTAAGATCATAGCAAATCAAGATAATCAAACCCTTGTGGACTTCACAAATTGGAAAATGCAAAACAACTTGATATGGGGCAAGATTGGCATATTGCTTGGCAATAGTCATAAAAGTAGAAAGTTCTCTTTGCTTGCTTAGTAAGTTTGATCGAATCCTGTAGGACATCTTTACTATTTACAATAACGTCAATTCATGCATGGTTCCATATGAGAAGGCATGAGAATTGTGTGGCTTGCCTGTTACTAGGATTCATTCGAGAAGTGAATTATTAACTATTGTGTTGAGTTATTATATTTAGTTTTGATGATAACAAATCCAAGTGTATGTAAAAATTTGTCCTAGTAATGTTGCTCCAAACACGGTCTCCAAACAGGCCTAACTGGTGTTTGTGTTCTTTATTATACTAACTGGTTTGCTACATGTGAGAACAAGTCTTCAAAACAGGTTTTACTTGGTGATTCTATATTAAGTCAAGAACACCATCTCGACAGTTGATTGTAAGGCATGTTCCTGAACTCTAGCAATGGAAAGAACAACCCCAGCAAACAAGGTGGCCTTGGTGTTCACAGCAGTACCATAAATCTTGGACAAGATGACATTCAAAAAAAGAAGTCTCGGGTATATAGGTTTTATTTATTTAGACTCTTGTTAATATGCCAATATTGAAAACATCATTTTAAACACCTCTTGAATCGGTATTTGCGCTAAGTGCTTCAGAACACCAGTTGCGAACAACCCTGCGAACAGGGTGCCTAGGGTGTTTCTGAACTGCAGTAGCCACACCCGGTTATCTTTGAAAATTTATTTTAGTTGGCTAAGATCTCCAGATTACTTTCCTTGAATTTCAAAACTGCTATTTCTCTGGAAAGGATATTTCTTGAAAATATTATGGGAGATTTTCGAAAATAAGTTTTGGGAGATTTGCCAAAACTTAAAGATTTCCTTTGACCATATTTTCGGATATGGTAAAGTTTCAAAAGCTGAAAATTTCTGGTTGTTTTTTTTTTTTGAATCCACCTTACGGTTATGGGAAGATAAGGGTTATCTTTTAAGATATCAAATCCCTTATATTTTGGCAAAATTTTATCACTAGCCGTAGGAGAACATTTCCTGATTGAAAATCGTTTTCTATACTTAGCTGATTCTGTGGCTTATGACCGTTGGTTTTTGTGTTTAAAAACCTCAGCTTTTTCTCTTCCAGTAGACACACAACACACGAGAAAAGAGCAGATAGAAAACTCAGGTTGAATTTGCTTAAACACAGCTTTTTGAAAAATTCAGAAAAAAATCAGAAAATACGGTTTACACTCAAAGATTCTTGAGCTTCATTCTGAAAAGCAAGCCGTGACAAGCTGTGTTTGATTTTGAGTTTTCAAACCATTGGCATAATAGGATCTTCATTGTACCTTACATCTGCTTAGTAAGAAGCACCCCCTGTATGGTGTTTGTAACCCTGATCTTGAATCAGAAAAGTGAGTGAGTGTGTCCTAGTCGTGTGGACTTGGACGTGTCTAATCTTGCGAAGGTTGGACGTGGTGTAACCTGTCTTTGGGAAGAAGGTTACGTGGTTGCAAGTTGTAACAAGGTGTGTTACATTTGTAACGTGTGAAGCCCGTTAGTGAAAGTGGTTAAATCCTACACGAGGTAGGTCGTGGTTTTTCACACCTCAGTTGGGCTAGGGGTGTTTTCCACGTAAAAATTATGTGTGCTTTATTTTCCGCATTTATCTTGGTGATTTTCGCATCTGCAATAATTGAGAACACCCCGTGCAAACAAGCTATCAGGGTGTTTGTCATTTGAGAACAACCTCTACTAGGGTGTTTGTTATTTACAACGCGAAAATCAGACACCACAATTCACCCCCCCTCTTGTGGTTGTATACTCACGAACTCAACAAGTGGTATCAGAGCGGGTTCTCTTACAAAAGGTTAACACCTTGAGAGATTCTGAAGATGAGTACCCCACAAGGAATTCTTGAAGGGCAATCCATTACTCGTCCACCCTATTTCAACGGCCAACATTATAGTTGGTGGAAGAATAGGATGGAGAACTATATTCAGGCAGAAGATTATGAATTATGGATGCTCATCAAGAACGGGCCCCTTGTTCCCACCAAGGTGCTTGAAGATGGTAAGAAGGTTCCCAAGGAATCCATAGAGTTTGATGCCGAGGACTACAAGAAAATGGAGAAAAATGCCAAGGCCAAAAAGCTTCTATATTTTGGCCTAGGACCCGATGAATACACTCGCATCTCTGAGTGTGAATCAGCCCAAGCTATCTGGAATGCTCTGCAAGTTGCTCATGAAGGTACGAGTCAAGTTAAACAATCTAGAATTGAGCTACTTATGCGACAATATGAGTTGTTTGATATGGGTGATCATGAAACTGTGATGGACATGTATACACGGTTCACCCACATCACGAACGAGTTAAAATCCCTGGGAAGATCTTTCACCACTGAAGAGTTGGTGAGGAAAATCCTCAGAATTTTACCTCGCACGTGGGAGGCCAAAGTAACAGCCATCCAAGAGGCTAAAGACATGAACAAGATCACCCTCGACGAGTTGATTGGTAATCTCCAGACCTATGAACTCCGAAAGAACTCACAGCAAAAAGAGGAGCAAAAGAAGGATCGTGGGCTTGCCTTGAAAGCACATGAGGACACTGACTCTGACCTTGAAGATGAAGAAATGGCCCTAATGTCCAGAAAATTCAAGAAATTCTTCAAAAAGATCAAGGAAAACAACAAAAGAAAAGACTTCAGCAAGTCCAGAAACACCTCCAAAGAACAGCTCACAGGGTGTTTCAAGTGCGGCAAACCAGATCACTTAGTCAAGAATTGCCCTCTGCTTCGAGAAGATCAGACGCCCGAACACCCTCGAAAACAGGGTCGAAAACACCCTGTAAACAATTTGGGCAAGCGATTCTTGAAAGCTATGCTGGCTGCTTGGGGAGATTCCTCTGAGGATGAAGGAGAATCTGAAGCTGAAGAAGGAGTCATAGCACTTATGGCACAAAGTGATTCAGATTCAGATGATGAATCAACAATCAGCTTCTAAGATCTCAAGAACAAGGTACATGGTCTTAACAAAGCCACTTTAGAAGAACTTCTATATAATTTGATAGACACATGTGCTGATCTAAAAAGAGAAGTTCGTGACCTAGAGCTTGAAAATGAAATTCTTAAAAATGAAAAACTCGGTTTACATGAAAATGTTAATATACTCAAAGAAAACCTCTTTATAAAAGAAGGAGATTACTCTCGAATAGAGGAAAAACTCTTTGAGGTGGAAGGAATGGTTGAGTCCCTGCTCAAAGAGAACAAGGGTTTGCATGCTAATAAAGAAAAACTGGAAACCGAGCTTAGCACAAACAAACGCTGGAACAAATCTTCACAGGCCCTTGCTTGGTTAAACACTCACCACAGTCGAAACAAAAAGGGACTTGGGTATAAGCCTAAACGAACATTTACCCAATTCATAGAAAGTATGTGGGATTACCTGAAAACATTGTTTGCTTTCATTGTGGTAAAACTGGTCACTATCGATATTCTTGTCCTTTAAGAAAACATGCCAATGAAAAGAATGAAAGGTATGTGAAACAAATCTGGATTAGAAAAGATGAGCTTTACATGTCTAAAGGAATGGGACCCAAGTGGATCTGGGTTCCCAAAACTAACCCGTGATTTGTTTTGCAGGCTGAAGTGAGAGAGAACAATCCCACAAACAACCCAGCAAACAGGGTAAGAAACACCCTGTCAAACAGATCAGAAAACAACCTTGAAAACAGGCAGCTGTGGTATATTGATAGTGGGTGTTCGCGGCACATGACTGGTGAAAGATCAAACTTTCTCTCACTTACAGCTCTGAATGGTGGGAGTGTAGCATTTGGAAATGGCAAGTCTGGGACAATTGTCGGTATAGGTAATATTAGTAAAACTCTCTCCCATTCAATTGACAATGTGCACTTGGTTGATGGTTTAAAGCACAATTTGCTAAGAGTGTCCCAACTGTGTGACAAGAACAACCTAGTGGTGTTCTCACGAACACGTTGCTTGGTTGTGAATGACGACACAGGAGATGTTGTGTTGAGGGGGAAGCGATGTCAAAATGTTTATAAAGTCTGTATTTCCACTCTTCCCCAAAATAATCTGACTTGTTTAAATGCATTAAATGATGATATAATGCTATGGCACAAGAGACTAGGTCATGTAAGCCTATCTTTGTTAAACAAACTTGTTTCCAAAGATTTGGTTGTTGGACTACCTTCCATCAAGTTTAATGATGACAAGGTATGTGAAGCTTGTGCAAAAGGCAAACAAGTCAGATCTTCTTTTAAATCGAAAAAATGTGTAAGCACTACTCGACCTCTAGAATTATTACACATTGACTTGTGTGGTCCCATGAGGGTAACCAGTAGAGGTGGGAAAAAGTATGTGCTTGTTGTAGTGGATGATTACTCTCGGTTTACTTGGACCTTGTTTTTGGCATCCAAAGATGAAACCTTTGAGAATTTTATTGCCTTTCTCAAAAAGGTTGAAAAGAGAGTAGGACACTCTTTAATTAGCTTGAGATCTGATCATGGAACTGAGTTTGAAAATGCAAGTTTTATCAACTATTGTAATGAACATGGTGTTAATCATAACTTCTCAGCTCCAAGAACACCCCAACAAAATGGGATGGTTGAGCGCAAAAATCGCACCCTGGAAGACATGACCAGAACAATGCTTATTGCTAGTGGTCTTCCTAGGTATTTTTGGGCAGAAGCATTGAAGACCTCATGTTACATTATAAATAGATGCATGATCAGACCCATGTTGAATAAAACTCCTTATGAACTTTTCAAAAGCAGAAAACCCAATATTACGCACCTAAGGACATTTGGTTGTAGGTGTTTTGTGCATAATAATGGGAAGGATGCCTTAGGAAAGTTTGACCCTAGGAGTGATGAGGCAATATTCCTTGGCTATTCTTCTCACAGCAAGGCATACAAAGTCTTTAACAAAAGAACCTTGTGTGTTGAGGAAAGTGTGCATGTGCTTTTTAATGAATCTAACGTGTTGAGTGAGAATGATGCACAGGAAGATGAACTTGAATTAGGTCTTGTTCGAAAAGAAGTGTTGCTCCAAGATAAACGAGGTAAGAACACCATGGAGAAAACAACTCCTGAAGGTGTTCCTCAGAACAGCAGGCAAGGTGAACACCAAACAGGGGAAAACACCGCTGAACCCTGTTCGGAACCGTGTTCTTCAGGAATAGACTTACAAACATGTGCAGAAACAGGCTCGGGAGATGATCGTAAGCATTATGTTACGACTAGAGTAGAGCATGGGTCTGTGGATCCTCTTACTCCACGACCATGGAAGCACCATAGTTCGCACCCTCTTGATCAAATCTTGTCAGATATTAATACTGGAGTGCAAACTAGATCTAAGCTAAAGAATTTTTGTGCTTTCTATGCTTTCTTTCTAACATTGAGCCAAAAAGTGTGAATGAAGCTCTTGCAGATTCAGATTGGATCACGGCTATGCAAGAAGAGCTTCATCAATTTGAAAGAAACAAAGTATGGCACCTTGTACATAAACCTGCAGAGAGAACAATCATTGGAACCAAGTGGGTGTTCCAAAACAAACTGGATGAGTCAGGAACAATCACTAGGAACAAGGCACGGCTGGTTGTACAAGGATACAATCAAGAAGAAGGGATCGATTATGAAGAAACCTTTGCACCAGTTGCTAGAATTGAGGCTATTCGAATCTTAATAGCCTTTGCAGCTCATATGGAAATCAAGTTATATTAAATGGATGTTAAAAGTGCATTCCTAAATGGATACCTTAAAGAAGAGGTGTATGTCAAACAACCCCCTGGTTTTGAAAATGGTGATTTTCCAAATCATGTTTTTAAACTTGACAAGGCACTTTATGGTTTAAAACAAGCTCCAAGAGCTTGGTATGAACGGTTGTCAAGTTTTTTACTTGAAAATGATTTTAGAAGAGGCAAGGTAGACAATACCTTGTTTCTAAAATCTAAGGGGGAACATTTTTTGATTGTCCAAATATATGTTGATGATATTATATTTGGTGCAACTCATCATGATTTATGCAATGAATTTTCAAATATGATGAGGAGTGAGTTTGAGATGAGCATGATGGGTGAGCTTAACTTTTTCTTAGGCTTACAAATCAAGCAAACTCCAAACGGCACCATGATCCATCAACAAAAGTATATCAATGAGCTACTTAAGCGTTTTGGGATGGAGTCAGCCAAACCCATAGACACTCCTATTTCTCCTTCAACCAAGTTGGTTATGGATGATGGGAGTCCCTCAGTTGAGGAGAAACTCTATAGGGGTATGATTGGGTCACTCTTATACCTAACCGCTAGTAGACCTGATATTGTTTTTAGTGTTGGTTTATGTGCCCGTTTTCAGCTAACCCTAAGGAAACTCATCTTAAGGCTGTTAAACGGATACTAAGGTATTTGAAACATACACCCAATTTAGCTTTATGGTATCCTAAAGGTTGCAATTTTGATCTTGTTGGATATGCTGACGCTGACTATGCTGGATTCCTAGTTGGTAGAAAGAGTACCTCAGGTATGGCTCACTTTCTTGGACCTTGTTTGGTATCTTGGGCTACCAAGAAGCAACATTCAGTTGCCATGTCCACAGCAGAAGCTGAATATGTTGCAGCAGCTTCATGTTGTGCTCAACTGTTGTGGATAAGGCAACAGCTTAAGGACTTTTGTGTTGACATTGGATGCATTCCTATTTTTTGTGATAACACAAGTGCAATTAATATTGCCAAAAATCCATGTCAACATAAAAGAACAAAGCATATTGACATTCGACATCATTTCTTGAGAGATAATGTTGAAAAGGGTTTAATCTCTATGAATTTTTGCTCAACGGAAAATCAAATTGCTGATATATTCACTAAGGCACTAGCTAGAGACCAATTTGAGAGAAACAGACTGGAATTGGGGTTGGTGAAAACACCCTGAGAACACCTGTTCTCAGAGTTAGATCAAGCTGACAAAACACCCTATAATACCTGTTCTATCCACTTGTTTGCAATTATTGCTATCAAAACAGTGGTCTATGCTTAACAAATATGTGTAGTCTTGTGTGCTATTATGATTAATTATGAAGACTGCTGCCTTGGGAGATGGAGAAAGAGTATTCATGACAGACCTTGGAATGAGAGAAGCATGTTCAAGAATAGATGGCTCGAACAGGTATGCCTTGATTGTCATTAATGTATGCTGCCTGCTTAAATTCTAGGTGTTTCCTAGGTGGCCCTTCATAACGGGTAGGGAGTTTAAAAAACCCCTTTGCGTGTGTCTGTTTTCCCCGTCTTGCTCTCTCTCTCTCTCTCTCTCTCTCTCTCTCTCTCTCCTCTGTTCTTGCTTTCTAACCCTAGCAAAACCCTCTAAACCCTAATCTCTCTCCTCTAGCAAACAATGGCTTCCAACAACACCTCTCACTCAAAAGCCCTCGTTCTTGCTTCCTCAATCCCTGCTCCTTCTTGCCCAATCTCGTACAAGCCTTTCAAATTCCTGAAAAGCTTGTCCCTAAAATCAGTGGGAATGGGGATGGATGATATTCCCTTTGAATGTCGAAGGGAATTGGTGTTCCTCGTAGGGGTAATTGCTTGTCCCATTTCAGTTGAGTCAGAGGGAACAAAGTCGGGGTCTCAAGAACAATTCTTGGAAACCCCTGAAGGGTTTAATTTTGAGCCCTGTTCTTCTGGGTTGTTCTCTGACACCGCGACAGAAACAGGGGCTGCCTCTGTCGAAGGTGTGTTTGTGGAGGATCTGCATGTCGACTTCCAAGGGAAGTCGAATGAGTCGTCAGAGGAGAGTCTAGAGAAGAATTCTCTCCCTGAGGCTGAAATCTCCCCTCCAGTCTTTCAAACTGGAGAGAAAAGGAAGAGGGTGAAAATCGTGGCTAGGCGTAGCAGAACGCCAAGAACAAGGCCACAACCAAGGTCTCAACCCTCTCAAACTCCCTCTTCTCCTCAATCCTCTAAGCCCTCTCGAAAATCTGCAAGGCTAGCGTTTCAATCCTCTCATCGTCCCTCCAAACCCTCTGCTCCTATCATGAGGAGATTTCTTCTTCTTCTGAAGGGTTCTTGAGTTCTGACTCTGAGAACACCACCTTCAAACAGGGGACACCGGTGTTTTCCGAGTCCTCTGAAGAACAATCTCCTCCAAAACCAACCAATAAACCTGCTGTGAAGCCCTCTCCTGCCAAAACACCCCTCAAGCGAAAGCCCAGAACAGCCCCCTACCAGAAACTACCACCTCTGTTCCTGTCCTTAAACGCCCAAAGCAGTTCACTCCCTCTCCTATGTCTGACAAACATGCGCAGTTGCTGAAGCGCAATGTCGTCAGGGGGAAGGTAGTGAATGTAAACTTTTTCGAGGAACAGGGTCTGGGGGTATTCTTGACCAAGCTTCGAGCCCAAGGCTGGCTTGAGTTGTTTGTAAACACCCAGCAAGGGTGTTCTGTGCCCGAGTTGGCTGAATTCTATGCCAACTGCTCTGTCACAAATGGGGTAGTGACAAGTGCTGTCAATGAGTGTCATTTCTCCTTTGATGAAGCCACCCTAAGTGATATTCTGCGCATCCCCTCTCGTGGATTTGCTATGTATGTGAGGGAAGACAAAACTGCCCTGGAAATAGCCAGGCTCTTAGAGGTGTCCAAACGCCTTAGTCAAAAACAGGGCCTGAGAACACCCCTTTCGGTTAAGAAGGGTGAAATGACCTCCCTGCACCAACTACTGTTTATGTTCACTATCAAGAACATAATACCGCGAGATCAAGGGCGAAACTCAGCAGATGCCTTCGATCAATGTCTGGTGGACCTACTGGATCGGGATTCGCCGCATAGAGCGAATTGCGAACACCACCCGGGCACATGATCTTGGCTATGGGTTTCTGTTGACAAGGGTGCTTGAGCACTTTGGGATAGTGCTCACACGAAGAGTGGTGGCCCAAATCATTGATGAGATTGGGATTGACACTCTCCTAGGGTGTGGCTATGAGGTTGGCAAAGGGTCAGTTTCCAAACAGGAACGTCGACCACCTCGACCACCTGTTTCTGGGCAACCTTCCGTCAAGGTTGAGGCTGTTCTTGAGGACAATGCTCGCCTCAAGGATGAGCTCTCAGCTGTCAAGGCTGCTTTTGCTGAGGAACGAGCTCTCTCGGCTAAATGCCATGAAGATCTCCTTGCACTTCTCTCCACTCTTGCCCCCAGCATTCCTCCTCTGCAAACGAAACCACCCCCTGCTCCCTGATTGTATAAGCTGCTCTCTAGTTTCCTCCTTTCTTAATTTCGTTTTTGGCATTGTATTTTTTAATACAATATCTCATTATTAATGCTTCTTGCCCCTTCTGCTACATACTTCTTTTCTTGCATTCATAATGTTGTTTATGCTTTTTAATGATGCCAAAAGGGGGAAGAAGAGTATAACCCTCCTATTGACGAATGAACTTAGCATTGACTTAAGTGGACCTTGACTTACGTGGATCCCTATCAGCATTCAATTTTTTTGTCAATATGGTCACTTGGTTTGTCATCATCAAAAAGGGGGAATTTGTTGAGTTATTATATTTAGTTTTGATGATAACAAATCCAAGTGTATGTAAAAATTTGTCCTAGTAATGTTGCTCCAAACACGGTCTCCAAACAGGCCTAACTGGTGTTTGTGTTCTTTATTATACTAACTGGTTTGCTACATGAGAACAAGTCTTCAAAATAGGTTTTACTTGGTGATTCTATATTAAGTCAAGAACACCATCTCGACAGTTGATTGTAAGGCATGTTCCTGAACTCTAGCAATGGAAAGAACAACCCCAGCAAACAAGGTGGCCTTGGTGTTCACAGCAGCACCATAAATCTTGGACAAGATGACATTCAAAACAAGAAGTCTCAGGTATATAGGTTTTATTTATTTAGACTCTTGTTAATATGCCAATATTGAAAACATCATTTTAAACACCTCTTGAATCGGTATTTGCGCTAAGTGCTTCAGAACACCAGTTGCGAACAACCCTGCGAACAGGGTGCCTAGGGTGTTTCTGAACTGCAGTAGCCACACCCGGTTATCTTTGAAAATTTATTTTAGTTGGCTAAGATCTCCAGATTACTTTCCTTGAATTTCAAAACTGCTATTTCTCTGGAAAGGATATTTCTTGAAAATATTATGGGAGATTTTCGAAAATAAGTTTTGGGAGATTTGCCAAAACTTAAAGATTTCCTTTGACTATATTTTCGGATATGGTAAAGTTTCAAAAGCTGAAAATTTCTGGTTGTTTTTTTTTTGAATCCACCTCACGGTTATGGGAAGATAAGGGTTATCTTTTAAGATATCAAATCCCTTATATTTTGGCAAAATTTTATCACTAGCCGTAGGAGAACATTTCCTGATTGAAAATCGTTTTCTATACTTAGCTGATTCTGTGGCTTATGACCGTTGGTTTTTGTGTTTAAAAACCTCAGCTTTTTCTCTTCCAGTAGACACACAACACACGAGAATAGAGCAGATAGAAAACTCAGGTTGAATTTGCTTAAACACAGCTTTTTGAAAAATTCAGAAAAAAATCAGAAAACACGGTTTACACTCAAAGATTCTTAAGCTTCATTCTGAAATGCAAGCCGTGACAAGCTGTGTTTGATTTTGAGTTTTCAAACCATTGGCATAATAGAATCTTCATTGTACCTTACATCTGCTTAGTAAGAAGCACCCCCTGTAAGGTGTTTGTAACCTTGATCTTGAATCAGAAAAGTGAGTGAGTGTGTCCTAGTCGTGTGGACTTGGACGTGTCTAATCTTGCGAAGGTTGGACGTGGTATAACCTGTCTTTGGGAAGAAGGTTACGTGGTTGCAAGTTGTAACAAGGTGTGTTACATTTGTAACGTGTGAAGCCCGTTAGTGAAAGTGGTTAAATCCTACACGAGGTAGGTCGTGGTTTTTCACACCTCAGTTGGGCTAGAGGTGTTTTCCACGTAAAAATTGTGTGTGCTTTATTTTCCGCATTTATCTTGGTGATTTTCGCATCTGCAATAATTGAGAACACCCCGTGCAAACAAGCTATCAGGGTGTTTGTCATTTGAGAACAACCTCTACTAGGGTGTTTGTTATTTACAACGCGAAAATCAGACACCACAATTCACCCCCCCTCTTGTGGTTGTATACTCACGAATTCAACATATTGGGTTCCTCTGGGTCCCCAAATGAATAGTATGGGCACTCGGTATTTGAGAAAAATGACTTTTTGGTTCTTTTCATTATTCTTGTGGCATTGATCTTTCTAAAATTGCACTTTAATCCCAAAATGGGGTATTTTTTGCAATTTTGCTAATTTTTTTGATTTTGAAGGAAAAGTTAGCTCCAATTGTTCTTTGGTTTTCTTAATAACTTTTAATAATATTAGATATCACAATTTATTACTTATATCATAAATAACCTATTTTCTAGTCTCATAGGCCCGCATGCTTAGCAAAATAATAAAATGTAACTAGAGAGTTGTGGCTATTACCTAAACTTAGTTGGCATTAAAACCTGGCACTCTTCAAGCTTCCAGTTTATAGAGATTGATAATCTTAACTAAATCTCTCTTAGATCAGACGCAACACAAATCTATCTTGTTTCCTACCTTGAAATATAGTCACTTATTGAGTTTTATAATTTTAAAGGATATTGGAACTTTAATCAATAAATTATACTACCTAAGACATAAGGTTTAATTGAATACCATTCCCTACTAGGAACTTCTTTTACTGAAAGTTCGAAAGTGGAAATAGCACAATGGAATGATTGAAGAGAAACTTAAACAACTAAGGTCATGACCTACTATGGTCAGCCTGGGGCTCCCCAAGGCTCAACCTACTTGCCCCGTGATCGCCCTCTTAAACTAGTGCAACTGATCAACTTTCTAAAAGTGGGGTGTTTCATAGAGTTATATGGTAGAATTGATTAGAGGTTTAGTTTTTAGAGTTGCCAAACACATGTTAAAAGAAATGTATAAACCTACAGTTTTTTTATAGAGAATACCCAATTTCTTCTTTTGATTGAGTCCTTAAATAAATGGGACAATCATGGGACATAACACTTGATTTTCATAAAGGGAAAGGGTCTTCTTTACAAATTATAATTTTGGATATCCCAAATGGGCATCAAAAAAATGACTACATGGCTACTAAGCATGAGAATGGATCTAGTGGTGAAGGTATGGTTTCTTCAATGATGAAAACCTTCATTAGAACACCTACTTCAAAAGTTACTGGAAATAAATGTATTAAAAGTTTTATTTTTTGGTTCCATGCTACAAGTATTTTCATAATTTTAGTCTTATTTAGTTAGGCAAACAACATGACATTTTTATGGTCATCACTTATTACCAAGGTAATTTTATAATAAGAGGAATGTACAAAAGAATGAACATTAAGCATGTAGTCATGAAGGATAAAAAAGGAACATGATTATGAATGCAAGAAATAAAGAAAGCTTTGAACATCTTATTTTCTTTCTTAATGGCCCTTAGTACATACCTCGATTCAAGTGGTTGGTGAAACAAATGTCCACTCGATTCATTCCTCCCAAGTGTGTTAGGGAGGATAAAGCTAGTCCAACATCAAAGGAGTTTATGGGCTAAATAGTGAAAATGTGTTGGTTTTGCACACATCTCGCTGTCTAACTCATGACTTTTCCATTACTAATCAGAATTGAGCTTATAATATATAGTTTCAAAGATCTTTTGATGAAGAATCAACTTATGTAGACTCAAGTATCTTTTGCCCTCCTCTTAGACTAAAAATAAGGTATGCATTATGAAAAGGTAGTATTGATATGATTATAGGCCTAGTTGCTGCAACAGGGGCTCCGAAACTTGCCGCTAGGCCATGACAACATATTTTTATCATGTTCCCACTTTGAACTTTAGCCCAACCCTATATTTTGACATCAATAATTAAATGGATTAATTTGGGGCATTCCAGTCAATTTGTTACCGCAGTGATCATGCTCCTCTAGTGCCATGCTTTAGGTCACCTGTTCCCCACGTGCTTGCAACTTGCTCTAAAATCAAATTTTCTCTTTTTGAAATTATTTTGTAATATTTTGGGTTTTAAATGCATTTTAAAATTTTTACAGATTTTTACTATAAACCAATATTTTATTTTTTTGTAATAGCTAACTGCTATGAACTCGAGTGTAATTTTGCTTCACTAGCTGTGGGTTTGGTAATTGTCATAACCTAGGCAAGAATACACATGACATGCAAGCATATGTTCATTCTAAATCCCAAGGGCACCAATTCAGTGCTTACAGGAGCCACCACTTTGATCAAGGTCATTGGGAGGAAGGGAACAAAGTAAATGATGTCATGCAAAGATGTATGCAAATGTAGGAGTGAATGTAAAGGGGTCACTAAGGAGAAAATCTTTTTTGAGACCTTAGAAATATATATGAAACAGAGATATGGAGTTCTTATGGTCTTATGATGGAAAGCTCTAAATATGTGTGCATGCTTACAAGAGGTCTCACCTATAGGACTAACCACTAATAGACAGAGTAAAATGGGAGTCCACCTAAGGTCACTCCTACAAGGCCAACTTCTAGGGGAAAGATGAAGAGAAGGAGTCCACCTAGGGTCTCTCATACAAGACCAACCTTCCACAGCCAAGATAAAAGTGATGGGTCCACTGATGAACTCTGTTGTAAGACTAACCTCCTATGCTTAGGGCAAAGGGAGGGTCTACCTAAGGTCCCTCCTATAAGGCCAAACTTCTTTGGCTATGACAAATGGGAAGAGGCCACCAAGGGCATCTTCTACAAGGCCAAACCTCTACAGCTAAGACAAAGGTTCCTATTCTTATAGTTAGGAAGAAAGAGATTTAGCCCCCTAGGGCTTAAAAGGTAATGAATAGTCACCTGCAATTAAGAAAACTTGATCGCTAGCTTCTTAGGACAAGGTAAAAGTAAATATAGTAACTATGACTAGGATAAGAAGGCGTCTACCCGTTTATGACTTGAAAAGGAAATGAATGGTCACCTACAGGGAAGAAAGCTCGATCCCTCACCATTAGGACTAGGAAAAGGGAAGTATAGGTACCTAGGACTAGGATAAGAAGATGTCCAGCTATCTATGACTTGAAAAGGGAATCAATGTCACCTACAACTAGAAAAACTGGATCGCTAGCCACAAGGACTAGGTAAAGGGAAGTTTAGTCACGTAGGACTAGAATGAGAAGATGTCTAGACAACTACAACTAAAGATAAAGGAATGGATGGTCACCTATAATGAGGCAAGCTTAATCCTTAGCCACGTAGGAACATGGAAAGGGAAGTATAGCCATCTAGGACTAAGATAAGAATATGTCTAGCTAGCTACAATTAGGGACGGAAAAAATCTACTCTCTTATCATTCAAAAAAGGGAATTCCAACCACTAAGACTAGGAAAAGAGGCTTCCAGCCACCTAATTAAGAAAGGGTAGGTCTAATAATTTGATAAGAGAATTTTAGCCACCAATGGCCAGGAGAGGATGGCTTTAGCCTCCTACAACTTAGATAAGTGAATATCCAATCACCTACGACTAAAATAAGAGAGTACATAGTCACCTAAAGCTAAGATGAGAGATAGTCACCTATGACTAAGATGAGGAAATGTCTATTCAACTATGACTGGAATGAGAAAATGCCTAGTCATCTACAAATAAGATGAGAGAATTCCTAGTCACGTACAACTAAGGTGAAAGAATATTTAGTCACCAATGACTAAGATGAGAGAATGCCAAGTTACCTACGGCTAAAAAGGTGAGGAACCTTCTCTAGTTGATGTTATGATATATGATAATGCAAAGCTTAGACCCCTAAGCCACTCAAGGAATGTGAGGAAGCTAAAAAAGCTAAAGTTAATGCATGTGATGTCAAGATGTATATAGATTGTATTATGGAGAGACGCTTAACTGGATGTGCATCTTAAAGAATGAGCAAGAGTATCTTACCTGTTCCATTTAGATATCCTTGGAAAACTATTAAAGTACCTAGGTATTGTAAGTCTCTCTCATTGTTGCCTTAAAGGTGGGTTGTCTTTGGTCAACTAGTTAGACGATATTTGTAAAACCCCGGAAAATCAAATTGGGAGACCTAGTGACATGGACCAACCCTCATAATCCAAGTCATTATAAATATTTTTTTTCTCGCCACGTGTTGTCTTTTAAAACTTTATTTCAATGATGAAAAAAATATATTTATTTTCTATCCGGGTTATTTTTGTTCCTATTCTTCGATTTAAATAATTGCATATTTTGTCTCACAACTCAACTAATTACCTTTTTATTTATTTTCCTCCTAGCTATCTTTATTTTGAAATTTAAATTTCCCCCCCAATTCAAACCCTAGAATTGGTACTTGAATTCCTTCTTTTTTCCCCCTTATTTTCTTTCCTTTTTTCCCCCTTCTCTTTCCTCTCTTTTTTTTTCCTTTCCTTTTTTTTCTTTTTCTTCCTTTTCCTTCTCCCCTTGCCGTGAACACCCCCTTCCTAAACCCTAAAGTGAAGAGCATTCCCCCCTCCTAAACCCTAACGTGAAAAAAAAGCACCCCTTTCTCATTCTCTCTCTTCCTCTCCCTCTCTTCCCTTCTCCCTACCTCCCTCATGTCTCTCTCTCTCTCTCTATCCCCACCACCTTGCCACCAGGATCACCACACTAGCCGCCTGGGGTGCCACCCATAGCCACCTCTAATCCCCCTCCTACTCCCTCTCTTGTGTTGGTAGGCAACAACGTGGTGCATGGGGTTCCATGCTCCCCCATGCATCCAAACTCGAACCTTTATTCTTCCTTTGATTTTCATGCATGAAATTGAGATAAAAGTTTTGATTTCTAGTATATATTCTGTTTTCTCAGCATTTTCGGCATTAAATTTGGGCGGAAGCGGCGATTCTACCAATTTCAACCCGAAACCGGTCCAAGGTAAACCATGACGTTGTTTTGATGACGTTTGCTTTTCAAATTGAATAAAATTTGATTCTTTTGGCTTGGGTAGGATTGAGCTAGGGTCTAAAGGTCAGTAGCGTGAGGATAGGACTTTTGGTGACCCGGCACAACTGAAAAACCGACCCCAAAGAAGAGGACTGTGCTGGGCAGAATGTCGTTGTAAATACACTGACTTTGAAAATTCGGTGGTTTTTCTCTAGACGTCCAAATATTGTAAAACTTTTGTGGACAACAGTAAAGATGTGCTAAGGTGGTGAGTTTTTGAATCGGACAAATTGGGGTTGTACTGTAAAAGTTATGACCTGTTTACCGAGCGCTGTCAAAACCAAGTCAGGGAGGATAGTCAGTAAGTTTTGAAATGTTTAACCGACCTACGGTGGGAATTAATGAGAACACCGTACTTGAAAGTTGTAGTAGACGATTCCATCTTTCTGTGTTGGGGAAGAAATAAATTTTCAAAGGTTGGGTGTGAAAGTTATGGGGTCGGGAATTTGGGTTATAAATCTAGGCAGAAACTTCTGGTCTGGGGATCAGGCTGCACCGTCAGCAACTTTGAAAAATTACCTAGGTCAGGCCCGTTTGTCTAAAATTGTAAAATTTTTAAGGTGACTGCCTCGGGATGTCCCGTACAATCTCAGTTTAGAATCGGGCCAATTGGGGTAGCGTGGCCCGAGTTATAAAGAAATTACCATGGACTGTCCGGACTGGAATAGTCAGTGTCACTGATAAAAGAATGGGAAAAACGACCTAGTTTGAATCGGAATCGGGCAGAACCCCAAACATGGAAAGGGTCAGGGATGGATCAAAGTTTCTAGGTTGGGCTAGAATGCATAATTGGGACATCTGGATCAGGAGTTGTGGCCTCTAGAAGTGAGGCCCAGTTCTAGCCGAAACCGACCATGGCATAGCTTGGTTGGAAGGCCCTAAACATACGAAAAATTTTGTAAAACTTCAAGAAATAAGAATTAGGGGCAAGCGGTGCAACCTAGCAAATTTTTAGGCTGAGTTTGGGCTGTTTGTTGGCCCAAGTGCAGAGCAGTAAATCCAGTTTAGTAACCAAGCCTGTAATTTGTACGGTAACCAGGTAACAATCATGCCCTAACCCTTCCCCGTGTTGTGTGAAAACATGTGTGTTTTGCAGCATGGTAAGAGGTGTTATGTTTGCTGTTTTAAAAGCGCAATGACATGTGTAACTGAATATAACCGCGCGGCGGAATCTGTATGATGGGTATGCTGTGAAATTGAGACTTACTGTGTTTGTTATGAACGTCTAAATTTCTACTGTGATTTCGTGGTTGGGGAAGATGAATGAGTCTGATTAATCTTGTCATGCTAAGTCGATCTCTAGAAAAGAGAAATGTAATCAATAACTGGAAGGGACTGAGTTGGGTGAGTGTCAATATGTTGTATATTGATTCAAGGCCTTTAGCCTTCCCCGGGAACTAGTGCATGCATATGAGCGACCACGTCCTCTGCAGGAGACGTGGGCCAGGCTATCGGTAACCATTCTTACTGGTGGTAGGCCAGGAAAGGGTTAAGCAATAACTGTATGTGTGGCAGTAGATCAGGAATGTGTTAAGCGACTGCGCTAAATTAGAGCGGAGGCCATGAGACCCACTGGGGTCGCTCACCAATACTCTAGTTGTGGAGCTCTGAGTCGTAAAACAAGAAACCATATCCCTGGGATTTGTTAATCAAAGAGACTGCGATAATAAGAAACATGTCTGGAAAGTCTTGCTGTTTTCCCCTCCCCTTGAAATGTTTTCAAAATGAATTTGTGTGCATAATTGACTATTAGGGGTGATTGTTTACTGAGTTTATCTCACTGTTATAAAATGTTTTATTTTTCAAGTGATCTGGTCATGCATGGGACTGGGGACATGTACGTAGAGTGAGGCACGGACCCCTGAAATTAATATGATAGATGTTACATGCTAGAATGTTATCGTTATGAGCTTTTGGACTAATGTTAATTAATTTTGAGAATGTAAGTGTGAAGCATTAATGAAGGTTTTTGTATTATTTGCTGTAATTGGTATCCAGCCTGGAAGGAAATACGGCAGCAATACCCCGTTAGGAATTTTTGCTGCCATGCAGGTTAATAATAGTCTAAATTAATGAACTAGAATAACGGGGGTGTTATAAAGTGGTATCAGAGCTCAGGTTAACTGACCTGAAGGCTCGCCTAAAAGGCTGTAAAAAGTTAAGGACTAAAACTGGTAGACTTAAGGACCGCACGGAGAGTGAGTGTAGTACGGGGGGCAAGGGCTGTAAACATATGCATATAGTATTAAATAAATGCATGATTGTGGGTTGAATGCATATCTTATGTGTACTTACTTTGTATAGGAATGGAGGGTGCCCAGCATTGCGGCTGTGTAGGAGGTCCTTGTCTGCATGAGCGGTTGGCTAAGAAGCCGGGGCAGAGCGTGTGGGATCATATACGACATGTAAGATGGGTGTTGGCTAGATACCAGGAGGATGTACCCCATAGCTGTTTAAGGGTTGAGGATAACCGAGTGATATGTTTGCTGCTGACCCTGAGAGGAGACTCTGTGTGGCATTACAGAGTTGATGAGCTGCACCCTCAGGCTCGTGATTACTGCCCGTGGGGCAAGTGTTGTTGGTGTGATTGGGAACCTATGGGGATGAGTGTAGTAGACTTAATTAACTACTTGAGATTGGAGGGACCCCATGACCTAGAGAGTGTTCCCACAGCCAGTGAAGAGGACGCCCCACACGTAGGTGACAAACTTACAGAGGAGGAAGGAGACCTTGAAGGAGTAGAGGACAACCCTGACGAGATGAATCCCAGGATGGAAGCCGACCCGATGGGAGACCCGAGAGGGGAGGAACCAATGGAGGAGGAGGAGGAGGACCTTGAGGAAGATCCCAAAGAGGACCCCGAGGAGGACTCGAGTGAGGGAGACCTGATGGAAGAGGAGGATCCTGAGGAGGACCCTGAAGTGGACCCTGAGGAGGATTCTGAGGTGAGTGAGGGATAGCTGATGGGAAGCGAAGACCTTATGGGGGATCAGGAAGAAGAAAGGAGGGATCACACCATTCAGGATGGGCAAACCAGAGGACTGGAAGACTTGGAGGAAGAGATAAATTTCTTGTGGAATAATGCCGAGTGTGAGATCGAGGTGAACCGCTGGAAGTGGGTTAGAGGTGGCCGGATGTGTAGGGTTACCTGCCCACTAGATGCCTCTGACCAGTAGAAGCTGGAGGCGGATAGGAAGTTAGTTTTCTTTCTTTTGCTGGGGCAGTTTTGGTAGTTGTTTCTCTGTTTTATTATTAAGCCACTATGGATACTAAAGCTATAAGTTGTGATGTAATGAAGATGCTGGTGTGAAACTTTTATGATATTGAAATATTATGCAATAAAAATCTTCGTGGATTATTTAATATTAGCATTCCGTGCTATGAAAGATGTGAATCGTGTGAATGTGATGCCTATATGATGTGAGATGTGTAAGTATATAATGTAGTGAATGTACCACCTGAGTGTGGTAATGTGCTGTGATTGAATCTTTGAGAAATGTTACATAATGCGCTGACATGTACTGCATGTTTGAAATTTTGTAGAGCTTAGGTTGTGAACTATTAGGAGAGGAACTAAACCTAAATTATTTCCAGAACAGGATGATAGGAAACAACAACAACAATAATAGTGAATCCCAAATCGGACCCCACCCTGGAACGAGGGTCCCTTCGAATCAGGACATCCCTATGTTGGCCCTCAGGAAGCGGCTGGAGGCCCTTCGCCCTCGGAACGGGAATGAGTCTCGTAGCCAGATTGACGAAACTAACCCGCCAACAGGTACTGAACTTACAAATCTGCTGCTGCAGGACATGCCACAAAAACAAGGAGAGCAATTACGACTCCAGAACCAGCAGATACAGAGACTAATCCAGGTATGGGAGACAAGGGTCGGGGAGGATAACTCCTACATGTTCAAGAGGTTCGCAAGCCATCATCCACCTATCTATGATGGCACTCCCGACCCTAAGACCTTTGAAGACTGGATTAGGGGCATGGAGAAACTATTCGACGTACTCCAATGCCTCGAGAAGTGGAAGGTAGGATTTGCTGTGTTCTACCTGAAGAATAAAATCGACCTATGGTGGACTATGGTGCGAGAGAGGCAGTATGAGCCTGGGTTTGGCTGGGATAAGTTCAGGGAGATGATCAAGGATCATTTCTGCCTTATCTCCCTCCAGAAGGCCAAGGAGGGCAAATTCATGCAACTGCAGCAAGAGAGCATGAGCATCCTCAAGTACGCCTCGAAATTTATGGAGTTGTCACGATTCACCCCAGCCTTTGTAGTTAACAAAAGGCTGAAGATAAATAGGTTTGAGGCCGGGCTGAACCCGACTATCAAAGAAAGAATGTCGGTACGACAGTATACCGCCTACGTTGACCTATACGACACTGCGGTCAACATAGAAAGAGCGATGAAGGAGCGAAACAATTACTTCAATGAGCAGAGGGGTACCAAGAGAAAGGGGGACAACGGGGGAACTTCTAGATGCAAGAGCAGAACCATAAACCCGCTAGGGGTCAATGCACGAGCGATTACAATCAGGGAGGCTAGTACGCTAATACACGGCCTAAGGTGACCTACAACGCTTATGGGAAGCCAGGGCATTTCGCTAGGGAATGCCGCTCGGTGAAGAGGTGCTTTCGTTGTGGAAGCCACCAACATTAAGTTTGGGACTGCCCACCACCTCCACCCCCTGCTGGGCAAGGGGAAGGCTAGAGTCAAGGGCACAGGTAGCGGCCCCAACAACCCTATCAGAGCAGGGAAGGGCAGGCGACCCACCCCAACTAGCAGCACCGGGTATTGCAGTCGGCACAAGCTCGACCTCCCAACCAACCACCTCGAAACAACGGGGGTAGAGTCTACGAAATGCGAAAGGAGGAAGCGGAGGATGCTCCTAATGTGGTCACGGGTACCTTCTCTCTCCTAACTCAGAACGTAGATGTTTTATTTGATTCAGGTGCCATGCACTCCTTTATTTCTGTTAAATTAGTTGAGACCTTAGGACTAAACCCCACCCAAAAATCTTCACTACTATCTGTGGTTCTCCCTGATGAGAAGGCGGTGTCGTGCAAGAAGTTGTACGAGGGTTGCCCTATTATAATGTATGAATGTGAGTTCTCGGCCGACCTGTATAAGTTTGAATTGACGGATTTTGGGGTTATCCTGAGGATGGATTGGTTAGCTAAGTATTAGGCCCAAATTGATTGCCCAAAATGAAAATCACCCTAAAGGGGCCTCATGGGGAGATGGTAATGCATAGGGGCTAGAAGCCCAGAGTGGGAGTTAAATTGGTGACGATGATGAGAGCTCGCAAGTTGCTAAGCCAAGGGTGCGAGCGCTTCCTGTGTCACGTAGTGAAAACCGAAGGCGCTGGACCCTCCTTAGAGGACATCCCTATGCTGAGGGAATTCCTGGATGTGTTTCTCGATGAAATTCTGGGCATGCCACCTCTTAGAGAGGTGGAGTTTTGTATCGACCTAACCCTCGGAGCCACCCTTATTTCTAAGGCACCTTATCGAATGGTACCAGCTGAACTCAAGGAATTGAAGACTCAGTTGGAGGAACTTTTAGAGAAAAGGTATATCCGACCTAGCACATCTCCGTGGGGAGCCCCAGTTTTATTTATGAAGAAGAAGGATGGGCCCTAAGATTGTGTATCGACTACCGAGAGCTGAACAAAATAACGGTCAAGAATCGCTATCCCCTGCCTAGGATAGATAACCTGTTTGACTAGCTGCAGGGCGTGGGGACCTTTTCTAAATTGACCTCCATTTGGGGTACCAGCAACGCCGAATTATGGATGAGGATATATCCAAAACTGCGTTCCGTACCCAATACAGACATTATGAGTTCGTGGTGACGCCCTTTGGCCTCACCAACGCCCTGATAGCCTTCAGGGACCTTATGAACAGGGTCTTTAAATCTTATTTGGATTAGTTCGTGGTGGTGTTCATAAACGATATTCTCATTTACTTGAGAACCCCAGAGGAGCACACCCACCACCTACGAACAGCCCTGGAAGTTTTGAGGAAAAACGAGTTGTATTCCAAGTTATCGAAATGTGAATTTTGGTTGAGAAAAGTAGCATTCCTGGGACACGTAGTATCTAACGAGGGAGTGTCGGTGGATCCCCAAAAGATCAAGGCTGTGTCAAACTGGCCCAGACCTAAAAACTCGACGGAGGTAAGGAGTTTCTTGGGTTTGGCGGGGTACTATCGCCGATTTGTTCAAAACTTCTCAAAAATTGCCACCCCGCTTATGAACCTGACCAGGAAGGCCACTAGATATGAATGGACGGAGTAATGTGAGGAAGCGTTCTAGGAGCTCAAAAAGAGATTGATGAGTGCACCAATACTGGCCTTACCAACTGCTGACAAGGACTTTCTAGTGTACAGCGATGCCTTAAGGAGTGGTTTGGGGTGTGTGCTAATGCAAGAGGGTCGTGTCATAGCCTATGCCTCCCGACAATTGAAGACACATGAGCGAAACTACCCGACTCATGACTTGGAGTTAGCGGCAGTAGTGTTTGCCCTTAAAATCTGGAGGCATTACCTATATGTGTTACGTTGTGAAGTTTTCACCGACCGTCAAAGTTTGAAGTACCTTTTCTCAAGAAGGATCTGAACTTGAGACAGACTAGGTGGCTGAAATTTCTAAAAGATTACGATGTCCATTTTCAGTACCATCCGGGGAAGGCTAATGTAGTGGCGGACGCATTAAGTCGCCGACCGTATCCAGCATTAAGCTATTTACTGGCACTCCCAAGCGAGTTATGTGAGGAATTTCGTAAGTTAGAGTTTAATGTGATTACCCCAGGATCCAAACCTATACTTTGCACCTTGGAGGCACAGCCGACTTTTATAGAGGAAATCTGAGTAGCCCAGGCCATAGACCCTCAACTCGAGTGGATCAGGGAAGAGATATTGGTGGGTAAAGCACCCGGGTTCGTAATTTATGAAGATGGTACCATACAATTTCACAATTGGGTGTGTGTTTTAGCCGTGGAGGAGCTGAAAAAGAAAATCCTAGACGAGGGACACAATACTCCACACCCGGTACACACTGGGGGAAATAAACTGTACAAGGAGCTGATACAGACGTTCTGGGGGAGTAACATAAAGCAGGAACTGGCTGATTATGTGGCAAAGTACCTAACCTGCCAGCGAGTGAAAATTGAACACCAACGACCAGCGGGACTTTTACAGCCGCTGGATGTCCTCAAATGGAAGTGGGACTCGGTGTCCATGGACTTCGTAGGGGGTTTACCGTTAACACGAGGGAAGAACAATGCAATTTGGGTTGTAGTGGATCGATTTACGAAGACAGCCCATTTCATAGCCATGAGGAACACTTGGACCCTGGGTCAGTTCGCTTGAGCTTACCTCAAGAAGATAGTATGTTTGCATGGGGTGCCCAGTTCTATAGTGTCAGATCGGGATACCAGGTTCCAGTCGGGGTTCTGGCAGAAGCTGCAGGAAGCGTTTGGAACATTGCTACATTTTAGTACTGCCTTCCACCCTGCCACGGACGGGCAGACGGAACATACTATTCAAACCTTGGAAGATATGCTAGGGGTTTGCGCCTTAGATTTTAAAAGTGCGTGGGATGAATCGTTGACACTGATCGAGTTCTCCTACTACAACAGCTACCACGAGAGTATTGGCATGGCCCCGTACGAGACACTGTATGGGAGGAGATGCAGGACTCCGTTCTATTGGCAGGAGATTGATGAGGCCTTGACCATCAGACCAGAGTTAATCTAAGGCACCACGAATCAAATAGGAGTAATATAGGAATGAACAAACGCTGCCCAAAGCCGCTAGAAGAGCTATGCTGACCGAAGACGTAGGCCTCTTGAATTGTAGGTAGGCGATCAGGTATTTCTCCGAGTGTCTCCAACCAAGGGAGTTACAATATTCGGGAGGCAAGCAAGCTTAGCCCGAGATGCATCGGGTCGTACCCAGTCATACAGAGAATTGGGGAGGTGCCTTATCGATTAGAGCTATCGGCCGAACTTCCAAGGTTACATAATGTATTCCACGTGTTGCAGTTGCGGAAATACATTCCAGATCCTTCGCACGTCATCGAGCCTGAACCTATACAACTCCAAGAGGACTTATCATATGAGGAACAGCCTGTACAGATCCTGGGTCGGCGGGAAAAGCACCTTCTTAGGAAGACGGTGCCCCTGGTAAAGGTCCTTTGGGCCAACCATGAGATGTCTGAAGCCACTTGGGAATTGGAGCAGGAGATGCGAGACAAGTACCCCCACCTATTCCTATAACCAGGTGCGTATAAGTTTCGAGGATGAAACTTTCTTAAGTAGTATAGTATGTAAAACCCCGAAAATTCATATTCGCAATGGTACTGTGTCGCAGTTTAGTGAAATTTCAGGGACGAAACTTTCTTAAGTGGGGTAGCATGTAAAACCCTGGAAAATCAAATTGGTAGAGCTAGTGATGTGGGCTAACCCCCGTAATCGAAGTCATTATAAATATTTTTTTTTCTCGCTACGTGTTGTCTTTTAAAACTTTATTTCAGTGATGAAAAAAAAATATTTATTTTCTATCCGGGTTATTTTTGTTCCTATTCTTCGATTTAAATAATTACATATTTTGTCTCACAACTCAACTGATTACCTTTTTAATTATTTCCCTTCTAGCTATCTTTATTTTGAAATTTAGATTTTCCCCCCAATTCAAACCCTAGAATTGGTACTTAAATCCCTTCTTTTTTCCCCCTTACATTCTTTCCTTTTTTTTTCCTTCTCTTTCCTTTCTTTTTTTTTTCCTTTCCATTTTTTTCTTTTTCTTCCTTTTCCTTCTCCCCTTGCCGTGAACACCCCCTCCTAAATCCTAAAGTGAAGAGCATTCCCCTCCTTCTAAACCCTAACATGAAAAAAAGCACCCCCTTCTCATTCTCTCTCTTCCTCTACCTCTCTTCCCTTCTCTCTACCTCTCTCACCTCTCTCTCTCTCTCTCTCTCTCCCCCCACCACCTTGCTGCCAGGGCCACCGCGCCAGCCGCCCGGGGTGCTGCCCACAGCCACCTCCAATCCCCCTCCTACTCCCTCTCTTGTGTTGGTAGGCAACAATGTGGTGCATGGGGTTCCATGCATCCACACTTAAACCTTTATTCTTCCTTTGATTTTTCATGCTTGAAATTGTGATACAAGTTTTGATTTCTAGTATATATTCTGTTTTCTTAGCATTTTCGACATTAAATTTGGGCGGAAGCGGCGATTCTACCAATTTTAACCCGAAACCGGTCTAAGGTAAACCATGACGTCGTTTTGATGACGTTTGCTTTTCAAATTGAATAAAATTTGATTCTTTTGGCTTGGGTAGGATTGAAGTAGGGTCTAGGGGTCAGTAGCGTGAGGATGGGAATTTTGATGACCCGGTACAACCGAAAAACCGACCCCAAAGAGGAGGGCTGTGCTAGGCAGAATGTCGTTATAAATACGCTGAATTTGAGAATTCAGTGGTTTTTCTCTAGATGTCCAAAAATTGTAAAACTTTTATGGCAGATAGGTTGGGATGTGTTAAGAACGTGGGCTTTTGAATTAGACAAATCGAGGTTGTATTGTAAAAGTGATGACCTATTTATCGAGCGCTGTCAAAACCAGGTTAGTGAGGATAGTCGGTAAGTTTTGAAATTTGTAGCCTAGCTACGGTGGGAATTAACGAGAACACCAAGCTTAAAAGTTGTAGTAGACGAGCCCATCTTTCTGTGTTAGGGAAGAAATAAATTTTCAGAGGTTGGGTGTGAATGTGATGGGGTCGGGAATCTGGGTTATAAATCTAGGCAGAAACTTCCGGTCTGGGGACCGGGCTGCACCGTCGGCAACTTTGAAAAATTACCTAGGTCAGGCCTATTCGCCTAAAATTGTGAAATTTTTAAGGTGACTGCCTTGGGATGTCCCGTATGATATCATTTTGGAATCGGGCTGATTGAGCTAGCGTGGCCCGAGTTATAAGTAAATTGCCATGGACTATTGGGACTGGAATAGTCAGTGTCACTGATAAAAGAATGGAGAAAACGATCTAGTTTGAATCGGAACCGGGTAGAACCCCGAATAGAAAGTGTCAGGGACGGATCAAAGTTTCTAGGTTGGGCTAAAATGCATAATTTGGACGTCTGGATTAGGAGTTATGGCCTCTGGGATTGAGGCCCAGTTTTGGCCAAAACTGACCCTGGCATGGCTTGGTTGGAAGTCCCTAAACTTTTGAAAAATTTTGTAAAACTTCAAGAAATAAGGATTAGGGGCAGGGGATGCAACCTAGTAAATTTTTAGACTGAGTTTGGGCTGTTTGTTAGCCTAGGTACAAAGCAGTAAATCCAGTTTAGTAACCGAGCCTGTAATTTATACGGTAACCAGGTAATAATCATGCTCTAACCCTTCCCCGTGTTGTGTGAAAACATGTGTGTTTTAGAGCATGATAAGAGGTGTTCTGTTTACTGTTTTAAAAGCACAATGGCATGTGTAATTGAATATAACCACGTGGCGTAATCTGTATGATGGCCATGCTGTGACATTGAGACTTACTGTGTTTGGTATGAACGTCTGAATTATTGCTATGATGTCGTGGTTGGGGAAGATTAATGAATCTGATTAATCTAGTCATGTTAAGTCGATCTATAGAAAAGAGAAATATAATCAATAACTGGAAGGGGCTGAGTTGGGTGAGTGTCAATCTGTTGTATATTGATTGAAGGCTTTTAGCCTTCCTTGGGAACTAGTGCATGCATGTGAGCGGCCAGGTGCTCTGCAGGAGATGTAGGCCAGGCTATCGGTAACCATCCTTATTAACCGTATTGTGGCGGTAGGCGAGGAATGTGTTAAGCGGCTACGCTAAATTGGAGCGCAGGCCATGAGACCCACTGGGGTCGCTCACCAATACTCTAACTGTGGAACTTTGAGTTGTAAAACAAGAAACCATATCCCTAAGATCTGTTAATCAAGGAGACTGTGATAATAAGAAACGTGTCTGGAAAGTCTTACTGTTTTCCCCCCTTGAAATGTTTTCAAAATGAATTTGTGTGCGTAGTTGACTGTTAGGAGTGATTGTTTGCTTAGTTTATATCACTGTTATAAAATGTTTTGTTTTTCAAGTGATCTAGTCATGCATGGGGCTGGGGACATGCACGCAGAGCAAGGCACGGATGCCTGAAATTAATATGATGGATGTTACATGCTAGAATGTTATCGTTATGAACTTTTGGACTAATATTAATTAATTTTGAGAATGTAAGAGTGAAGCATTAATGAAGGTTTTTGTATTAATTGCTATACTAGGTATTCAGCCTGGTATTTCCAAGAACTAAATACGGCGGTAGCACCCTGTTAGGAATTTCCGCTGCCATACATGTTAACAATAGTCTAAATTAATGAATTAGAATAACGGAGGTGTTATAATGTTAGTGTACACCCATGAAAGTTTCTATTTAAAAGAAGTGCTTTGTTTCTTGGGAGGCTAACTATTGGTTGTTCTTTCCAATGTGATTCTCTCTCGCTAAATCTCTTATTACGATAGTGTAAAACCAGAAGAAGAGATACTATCTATTTCTTATTATGATGGCTTGGGTTTTTGGCCAATATGTGGCCATATATGTAAATGCATATCCTGAAGTGCAAGATTGTATCGGGATCAAAAGGTAATACAACTTGAGATAAGGAACTCAATAATTTGACGTGACTTGATGAAGATCTCAATATATAGTATGTCTCAGGATGAAAATTCCAAGAATGAGATGTTCTGCAAATCATATTGGGATGAAAATCCCAAAAAGGTAATGTATCCCACCATGGAAAACCCAAAAGCAAGACATGCTCTGAAAATGAGATATGTAAGTGCATGTATGTGTATATGAATGGATCAGTAGCCTTTGGTACATGCATGTATGTATCTACAAGTGTATGGATTATATACATGAATGTGACTTACATTGAAAGTGCACCAGTGTTGTAGTCAAGATTAAATATCACTCCGCAGAAAGTCAGAGACCAACACAATCTATCAAGTTTAGTCCTAATAAAATGCTATGTAGAATAAGCGGTCAAGTAGATTTTTTAATCTAAATTAGTGAATCACTATATCGCAAAATTAAGAATTGTAAAAATAAAGGACGTCTACAGATTTGTTTGTCTTATAATGCATTAGATGCTAAAATTATACAAGTACTCCTCTCATGTTTGGTTCATTCAAAGGATGATAATCAAATAAAACTCATACTTTTCTTGCAAAAATAAAACCAAATTTTATACACTAATGTAATCATCATTCTTTCAAAGGTTTTTATTTTGATCCAAGCTTAAGATCTTGATTACCAATTTTTTCTTTCAACATGCAACCCGTTCTTAAGAACCACAAAGTCAATCTAGTCTAGCCAATCCAATAGCAGGTTTCTCCTTTCAGTATTTCACCCTACTATTTAAACACATGCAAGTAAATTGGCCAAAATCACTCACATTCAGTCAAAGCACAAGATAGATTGAAACAAACCAAATAAGATGAAGAACAGGATTCAATAAGCTTAGGAATCCAACATCATTATTTGGCCAGTAAATCCCTATACTAGGGAAAAAAACTACTCACTTATGATTATTAAAACTAAATCAAAAGAGTAAAGGTAAAATCTAAATAGAAATCAAATAAAAAAGGAGTTCATGAAGTAGGGAGATCTCTTCGGAGGATCTTTTAATCTTTAAGCCTTCACTTGCAAGTTCCTGATCTTGATTTTTCTTTGCTCCAAAATGATTAGAATGGATGAATTTTTGGATGAGATGAGAGATTAAAGTACCCGAGGAAGTGTTGCATTCTCAGACACAGACGGTGGTGCCCACAATTGGGCTGATTGTGGTGAACTCTAGTCATATTTCTTTCTTTCTTCGTTTTCCCAAGGACACATGTGTTGGGTTTGCCTTCGTGATGAGTCAACTTGCATCCATTGAAGGGTCAATCCTGGGTCAAAAAGTCCTAAAACTTGCAAAACACATAAAAGCAGAATACCAAAGCCTAAAACAAAATAGGGGCCAAATCAATTGCTAAAGCACACAATCCCCTAAGAAATTCTAGAAATTCTAACAAATGACCATAAAGACACTAGTAGCACACTTAATGGTGAAGCCGACCCAGAATTAGCCCACAAGTGATTAAAACATTCAAAACACAAATAGGAGAATGAAGTTTTCGAAAGATCCTCAAAGATCATAATGTCAAAATTCGAATGAATCACCTAAGTCATTCAATCATATCTTCACATGAAATAGATATAGCTAAAAAAACTCATAGAACCTTTCTTTAGTCATGTGACACTTTTTACTCATATGTTTAAAGCATAGTAAGGTTCCCTCAATCTTCATTCCAAAAGACTTAAATTTGTTATAAGCTTGCTAAGATTCTCTAATTCACCAGCATATAAAATGGAAAACACATTGGGCAATCATGAAGGCTTAATATGCGTTGCGATGGGGTTATAGGTAAAGGTTAAGAGGGGAACAAATATTTTGGCAATGTAAATCTAAAATCCAAAGACTAAGAGCAAGACCAAACTCTCCCAATTTTTCATGAGATTTACTCCTCAAACCAATACCACTCAAATACACAAACAAATTCACTTAGATAAATCACATGGGTCGAAGGTGTTGAAACATAAAAAGCAAGGATATATAATCTAATAATACCAAACTCTTTTATTCTCTATTTTTTTGTTTTTTTTTTCCCAAATTTTGTTCCTTTCCCCTTTTTTTCACTATTTGTTATAAAGGGAATGGTCGTGGAAATAAACAATAAGTACTTTTCAACGCTTCTCCATGATTCATAACAACCAACCCATTACTAACACAAGGGATCTCTTATATGAATAAAATAATATAAATCCCTTATTTCACCAAATAAACCAAACCAAATGACCAAAATATCTCAATATGCACAAACTAACTCCGAGTCAAAATATCATAAAGTGTAACTCAACAGTTTTGGCTTAAGGGTAAGACATGTAATTGTCTAAGGGATATACATGAAGGTTTACATCAATAAATACATATTAAGGCTCAAAAGGGCCAACAAGGGGTACATCATGCATAACAAAGATGGTTATTTGGTTAATGTGGTTCAATAATACAAAGAATGTCTCAATCATTTGCATCAATGCATATTGTAAGTGTGGTCTTGAATGAGAGCTAAAGCAAATTCTAGAGAAATGATGTCTAGGAAGAGTCACTCAAGAAAAGGCAAAGGGGCAAAAATTAATGAATTAGTCTTTTAATGCTCAAAGCCTTATGGGACGTTTACCAAGGTCACAACCAGGTCATTAGGATTCACATGCGAACATTCTTGTAAAGATTCATTAGGCAATCAACTTACATTCAACGCAATGGTCAAAACATAAAGTACATTTTTAAAAACTCATTACCAAACACTTTTATTGACAATTGGCATATCAAAGGGTTAAATCAAACCAAAGAAGACTATCTAGTCTATAAATTTCATCATCAGAAGGTTTTTTTTTTCTCATTTTGTCCTTCTTTTTGTATACAGTCCTACATGAAGTTAATCCTAGATTGAAAAACTACCTTATATGCTTCTAATATCCTAAATGCATTGGAGATGTAAAACTATGAAGATAAAACTCAATGCACTAACTACATACTCGAACTATAAGTTAAGCCAAAATGCAACCCTAGATGCAATCATGTACAATATGTACACATCCACATACTCAAGAAATCATTAGACACCATCAGTCTGAATCAACTACTCCATGCCTGGACAAAGCATTATCCTCAATACAAGCAAGCATAAAAAAGGGGTTAGCGAAAGAGCAAGAAGCACTGGAAAGGAGGGGAGAGGGAGGGTGAATAGATCTTGGGAGGCATGCCTATGTCGTGAAGTCCACGAACAAGCCCTAAAGTTCTGGAAGTATTAGTTCTCAGAAACAATAATCCCACGGAGCTCTGCAGGTCGCTCTTGAACAAAGTCGTAGAGGGTAGCATTCTAAATTGAACATAAGCTCTTAAGGACACTTGCTTCTCTTGAATGGAACTGAGCGTGGTATGCACTTCATCAAAATGATGGGAGAAGGTCAATATGAAGAACCAAAACATCCATGGTGGGCGAGGAAGGAAGGTGGCGGTGTAGGATGAACTACCTTTTATCATTGGGCAACCAACAGAGATTACCCCAATTTAGGAGAGTGGTTCGTTCAACATTGGGAAGGGGCATAAGTCGATTCGCAGGGTATATCCAAAGCACTTAATCGACCTTTACCTTACAATACTTTATCGGCTCAAAAGCGGCCATTCAAGTGCTCAAACTATGGAACTCTATTTTCTGCACTGGTCCAACTAACCTAAAAATAGGGGTGACGACGCCCCCCAATCACAATCCTCCCTATAATATTAATTACTGCATTATGCAATTGGGTGGTCAAGAAAGGCTCTAAGTTAATACAGCTACCGTTCATCATGCTAGACAAGAAGTACAATTCAGACAAGCAAGGACATTCAATTTTATTCTTCTTAGCAAAGATATCACAAGCTAACAACCTTTAGGCTACACGAATATAGGGTTGCTAATAACAGTGCATTTATAAGTGCTTATATCATAATGATAGTCCCCTGTAATTCCATAACAAAAAGTATTTGGGTTAAAGTTTTGGTGGACATGACAATAACGTAAGTCTAAGTTAGGTGGGAAACCAAATACGTATTAAAGGCACTCAATTTGAGTTTATAAAATTCCCCATTCAAGTAGTAGGAGATATATCCTTCCTGGCAATTTAGACCTCTAGTGACCTCTATATACAAACTACTAATAAATTCGAGGTAAGGTCTCTATAAGCATAGTCTCGGGTCTGAAGAAACTATCCTCAAGCAAACAACCAATGAATATCATCCATCAAACCCAACTTAGTCAACAAATCCCACCAAAATACGAAGCAACTACAACTAGTCTATTACTCAAAGCATTATATCTAGCAATGTGATCCAGATTAGTTAGACTAAAAGGACGAGGAGCATTACCTCAGGTCCTAGCATAGTAGTCGGTTGGGCGGGTTGTGATGGCCTCTTCGATGCTCTTCTTGATGTGCCCACTCTTTATAGTTCCTTGCTCCTTCTTTGATGCCATTAGAGAAAGTAATGTGGAAGATTTAGGGTTTCCTCAATAATCAAGGATGTAAGAATATGAGAAGAGAGAGAAAAAGGAGAAATTGGGGAATAGAGGGTTAAGGGATGGAGATGAATGGAAAAGAGAGTGAAATTTGAATGAACAGGAGGTTGGATTTGAATCTTGTATGTAGGGAGAAAAGAGGGTTGTGTTTTTTTCTGTGTTTTGCGAAATTTGGGCGAATCGCAAGAATTAAAGAAATTAGAATGAATTTAGGGAAAGAAGGAGAAATTTGGAGTGTTTTCGAGTGAAAATGGAGGAGCTTGAGGGGTCAGTTGTAGAGGTTTTAGTGGGAGAAAGACATATTTAGAGAGATAGAGAGAGAGAGAGAGTCGATAGGAAGAAGATGAATAGAGCGAAATTGATTAAAATAGGGAGAAACCCTTGAATACGTGGGAAACAAGGGCACTACAGATGACGACCTTGGACACAGACCCTTTGTGGCACCTGCTTTAGGGAGAAACCCTAGAATGCGAGGGAAACAAGGGCCCTACAGACCATGGCCTTGGCCACAGACCCTCTGTGGTGGCCACTGTCACTATTTTCTCTTGTTTTCTAGGCGGAGTAACCACAGAGCATGGCCTTGGCCATGGACTCTCCATGATCATCTGAACTTTTTTTTTTTTTTTGAACTTGGCCAAACCGTTGACTGTGGTTGGTACCCTTGATGGTCGGTGGTAGGTCTGCCTTCCCTCCTAAACACACTCTTGCTCACTTTACACTTTTTTCTTTTCTCTTTGTTTTTTCGATTTTTGTTTTTTCTTCTTCTTATCTTAAGAACTACATATATCAAAAGGGAAAAGAAATCACTAATATAACCTCGGTTGCCTCCTAAAAAGCGCTCTTTTAGGATGAAGAGTTTGACGTTCCTTTTCTATGCTTGAACGGGATCGGTTAGAGTTTGGTTAGCGGCCTATTCAATGGGTTCCTCCACAAAGTAAGGCCTAGGCCGCTATTCATTAACCTTGAAGGAACCAGTGGACTCACTGCATACCTCTACCGCACTTTGAGGAAAGACTTTGGTGACTTAAAATAATCATGACAACTAGGATCTTAGCTTGCCAGGAAACTATCTCAACATAGAATTGAACAATAGAACCATGTTACCTTCCTCTCTTCATGATGTGCTTGCCATGCCAATGCTTGGTTCTCTCCTTATGGACCTTAGAACTCTTATAGGCCTCCAACCTCAACTCATCAAGCTCATTTAATTGGGACATTTTCTGCTCTTTGGTAGTGATGAATGTTATATTTACATGGATTATTTGAGTGTTTAGGTGCCATTCTAGGGATTTAGATGCTTAATTGTATGATTTATGCCCCTACTTTTACTATTGCACCTGGTTTTGCTTGGTTTGAGAGATTTTATAGATTTTCATTTTGTGAGACAAGTTATGTGAGTAGAATGAAGATTTTTGAGGCCTTGTGGATTAAAGAAGACAGCAAAAGAGGCTCTAAGATGCCCAATACAATCAAACCATGGCCAGTACCACGGTTTAGGGGGTCCCAGGAGAAGTAGTAGATCAAATTAGAAACAGTCAGCCAGGACAGAGGGCACTAATTAATGTCATATTTGCATAGGGTTTCATGAGTGTTTTGGCATTATTTTAAGGGATTAGAGTGCTTGACTATGTGATTTTATGCCTCTTTTTTATTTTACGTTCGAGTTTGGTGTTGTTGATGATGTTTTGTAGAAATTGGCTAAGAGAACCCGAGCATGTCATTAAAATCAATGAAGAATTCTACAATAAGGTAAGAGCTGACAATAATTGACCAAACAAACCCACAAGAGACATGGTTTACTCGGGTGTATATCATGGATAACCCAGGATAGCATACACAGTTATGCCGCTTGACCAGATTTTCCAGAATCAACGGGGTAAAGCAATAGAGGTTACCATGGTCTAACCATGGTGGGGGCCACGGTCTGTGTTGGTCCCTACGGGATGGCCTTGGTGGCCCTTACTCCCCCAACTTCCCTAGCTTTCTTGGAGCTGTTCGGCTTCCAGACATTTTGATGTTCGGCTGATACGTTTCTTCCATGATAAAAGACCTGTTTTCAGCCATCATTCATCCCATTCCATTCAATTCCACTTTCTAGTTAGGAATATACTCCATTTTAGAGGGAGGGAGAGCAAGCAGAAGAGAGAGATTTACGAGGAAGCGAGATTGTGTTTACAACTTGATAGATTCAAGCACGCTTTTGGGCTAAGCAAGTCTTTCCCTTCTCTTCTCTTTTCTCTATTAGATTTATTACTTTCTAAATTAGTAGATTAGATTATGTAATTTATGTTAATTTGTAGTTTTAATTCTTGGGATTAATGTTGAACTTGCATTTGCCTATGTCCTTGAATTGATTGCTTGGTGCGCTTTTGAATTATTGGGGTTCATTTCAGCAAATCTGGAGTTTGAATTACTTGTAAGAAATTTGATCGCTTTCTCACTTGTATTAGATGTTGGGTGAAGTATTGAAAGGCGAAATCTGATGTCATAATCACCATATTCGATTTGATTGTGTGATGTCTTGATAAAGAATTACCAATCGAGAGACCTAGAATGATAATCGTGTGCCTAATGAAACTAGCCTAATTGAAAAGCCATGAGAATTGATGATTGATTTGATTTGGGTAATTTACTTCACCTTGAAAGAGGGTTATGATATCTTGATTATCTGTCTTGAAATTTCCTAATTAAAGAGAAAGCGCATTATCTATTCTTGAACCGGGTAATTGATTGGTTGACTTAATTTCTTAAATATTTATCCATTAGATTATATACTAGATTGGTTTAATTTCAATCTCATATGTTAATTCACTTAGCCTATCTTGAGGAATTACAACCTAGTGGATCAACTTAGTCTCTGTGGGGTTGACCTTGATATACTACAACGACACCGTGCGTTTGCGACCTTACCAAGTTTCTGGGGCCATTGTTGGGGACTAGTATTAAATATTGGGTTTTTCTAGATAGGTTTGACTAAGCATTTTGTTTTTCTTTGGGGAAAAAAATAAAGAAAGTTGAAAGTTCAAGAAAAGGGGAGATAAAAAATTTTGAGGAAAAAAATGGTGGCCATTATCCATTTTCCCCAATTTGAACATGAATTATTTTGGAGCTATTTTAAGCATTTGCATGTCTTTCTTGCTCAATATGGTTATTGTGGGGGTAAATAGGAAATTTTAGACATGGTTGATGAGGGTGTGAATAGTAAAACCCGTACTCTTTTAGAGTATTGGGATTTTTATGGCAAAAGTGTTGATGAGGCATGGTATTTGCTTAAGTAGATTGTTTGGGATTCATTCGAATTTCAGAAGGCTAGTTGTGTTTTTAAACATTTATTCCCGATCCTTGTGCGTTCTATTCTAGATCTTATTACACCCCTTTTTGGTGTTACCTGTGTAATTCTTCTGACCATATTATAAATTCATGTCCTTACTATACGTGCTATACTCAACCTTACTTTGCATCCCCTAAGGATGATGCTAATGTTGTCTTGACCTTACATGATTAATCATTTCCTTTAGTTCAGTGAATGGGGCTTGAGGTGCGTGAGCCTTTTGGGGTAATTGCTATGTCTAATGTTGATGATGCATGTTTTGAGTCGGAAGATACTTTTGATGAGGTGTATGATCTAGCTAAGACTCCTTTACAGGGGTCATGTGATGTGTTTATGCATAAGGAGTCTCCTAGACTTGGTTGTAATATTGTTCTCTCTAATCCTCTCTATCATTCCCATGTTTCCCTTCTTTGTTCACAACCCTCTCTTTCCCCTAAGTATTATATTTAAGTGCCCATTGATAATGCCGTGATTTTTGATTCTGATGTTGATTTGAGTTACGAGAATAGCGTGTTTGATGTGCTTAGTGGGAGTGTTGATGATTATGTCTCCCTAGTTGCTTAAGAGGGTATGATCCCTCCATTGACTCTTGTTATGTACGCCTAGAGGACTTGCCTAAAAAGTCATGGACTGTATCCTTTAATCCTTCTTATGATTTTTCTAAGGCCTTTGATAAGGTTAAGAGGATACTTGTTGTCTGCGGTGTGATTTTGGTTATTGCCTCTTACCTTGTCTTTTCTAAGTTGTGGTGCCAGGAGTTTGATAAGCTCCTCCATGCTTTAACGACATCTAATTTTGATGAGCGAAGTCTTACAGATATAGTGGAGTGACGGATGCTCTATGTTCCCCATTTGCATGGAGGCCTTAGCTTAGGTGCACTTAGCAACTAACCTGGTGAGATCGTTATGTTTTGCTTCCTTTCCCTTCTTTACCTTTCTTTTCTTTGGACAATAATGCTTTATTTAAGCATGGGGGAAGGGTATCTTCATGTTTTTCATTTTGGTTATTAGCTTGCATACATGTTATATAATATAGTTTTAGGTTTCTTTTTGTTTGCAATAATATTTTGCATTTATTTGCATTTTAGATTTACATATAGGATTGCATATATAGATTGTGTGAATAACCTCCAATGCTGTTTTTACAAAGCAAAATAGCTTTCATGAGCTTGAGTAACTTTTGATGTATAATCCCTTTTGGTGCTAAAATTTTTGAAGGTTTTGTAAATGATTCTTCTTTTGACCTTTGTCTTGTTTGAGAACTTTGTTATCCTTTGGAGTCCTTAACATTAATGTTGGTACATAGTAGACATTTTATAAGCTTAGTGAGACTTTGGTAGATATCCCGTGAGATTTTGAGCCTTTTTTAGACTAATTCATTATATTTAGTCTCATGTTTCTTTCATTGTCTGACCCTTTCATATTGTATCTCTAGAACTTGCCCAGACTCCTATTCAAAACCACATTTGCATGTGCATAGTTGACGATATGATAAAGGCATTTCTTTCTTTTGTTCATTTTAGCCACATAGCCAAATAGCCTATCCCTTGTGTTAAATGTTTTTCCCCCTTTGCTAGCCCCTTTGAGCTTATATCTGTTTTTGTTGTGAACACTTCATATTATCCCTTGGCCAAACACATATTCCTTCCTTTAAGCCAAGTCAATGGAGCATCACTTCATCTATGTAGTCGGTGGTTTTGGGGATAATTGAGTTTAAGGTGGCTTTGGTATGTCGGTTTGTTGAGGGATTAATGATATTAAGCATTTGCTTCGTTTCCCTCTTGTTTGTGTTGTGTATGTGTATTCAGTTATGAGTTAATAATTAGTGATCCTATGCCTTCCAATAATTGCAATTTTCATTTCAAACCCAAAGGAAAAAAAAGAAACAAAAAGTTATGTTGAAGAAAAAGAAAGATAAAGTCATGCCATGAAAGAAAAAGTTAAAAAAAAGAGAAAAGCAAACGAAAAAAAGGAAAGAAATAAGTTATTGGCATTGGATGTGTAAATAGCCTGTATTCTTTTCTTTGCCAACTCATTTCCTACTTGATTCATTGGGTATGTCCATTGAATTGTTAGAGTTTGGAGTGTTGGTGAACTTATTGGTTGCTCCCTAATCGCTTGGCTAGCAGCTCTACATTGCCCAAATTTATTTGTCCACTCCTTTCCCTTAACCCTTTTAGCCCACGTTACAACCCAGGTAAAGTCCTCTTGATTGTCTTGTGCAGATTACATTTTAGCAATGGAGAATTAGAGAGTCTTGTCAAGTATATGATAGATTGCATCTTTAGAATGATTCTTGAGTGAACCTATGTCATATTTCAAACACATGAGTGGGAGTTATTCACATTTTCCAAAAGTCAGATTCTACCAATCCATTTGGCTCTATTCAGTTTCATATGCTTGCATGTCATGATTTATGGTTCTTTAGGGGTGATCAAGTTTGATATCAAGCTTGTGGTTTTATACTTTTTTGAAAATCTTCTCCTCTCTCTGATTTTAAAATGTCTTGCGCACTACTTGGGTTGCCGTTGATTGGTACTCTTGCTTGTGATATGCTATGACTTGCCTACGTTAAGGAGGTTATTTCGTTTTGAGTCCTAGATGCGTTTTCCCTTGTCAGTTTTCTCTAGTGTTTGCTTGGGGACAAGCAAAGCTTTAAGCATGGGGGAGTGATGAATGTCTTATTTGCATAGGATTTCATGAGTGTTTTGGCATCATTTTAGGGGATTAGAGTGCTTGATTATGTGATTTTATACCTCTTTTCTATTTTACGCTTGAGTTTGGTGTTGTTGATGATATTTTCCAGAAATTGGCTAAGAGAACCCGGCTACGTCATGAAAATCAATGAAGAATTCTGCAAGAAGGTAAGAGCCCACAACAATTGACAAAAACCCGACAAGGGACATGATTTACTTGGGTATATATCATGGATAACCTGGGATACCATGCATAGTCATACCGGCTTGACCAGATTTTACAGAATCAACAAGATAAAGTGACTAGAGGGCACCACAGTCTGACCGTGGTGGGGGCCACGGTTCGTGGTGGTCCCCACAGGTTGGCGTGGTGGCCCTTATTCCCCCGAGTTTCATAGTTTTCTTGTAGTTGTTCGGCTTCCAGGCGTTTTGATGTTCGGCTGATACGTTTTTTTAATGATAAAAGGCTTGTTTTCAGCCATCATTCATTCCATTCAATTGAATTCCACTATCTAGTTAGGAATAGACTCCATTTTTAGAGTGAGGGAGAAGAAGTAGAAGAGAGAGATTCACGAGGAAGCGGGATCATGTTTGCAACTCGACAGATTCAAGCACGCATTCGAGCTGAGTATTCTTTCCTTTCTCTTCTCTTTTCTCCATTAGATTTGTTATTTTCTGGATTGATAGATTAGATTATGTAATTCATGTTAATTTGTAGTTTTAATTCTTGCGATTGATGTTGAGCTTGCGTTTGCCTAGGTTCTTGAATTGATTGGTTGGTGCGCTTTTGAATTATTGGGGTTCATTTCATCAAATTTGGAGTTTGAATTACTTGTAAGAAGTTTGATCGCCTTCTCGCTTGTATTAGATATTAGGTGAAATACTAAAAGGTGAAATCTGATGTCTTAATCACCAGATTCGACTTGATTGTGTGACGTCTTGAGAATTACCAATCGAGATACCTAGAATGATAATCGTGTGCCTAATGAACCTAGACTAATCGGGAATCCATGAGAACTGACGATTGATTTGATTTGGGTATTTCACTTCACCTTGAAAGAGGGTTGTGATATCTTAATTATCCGTCTTGAAATTTCCTAATTAAAGAGAAAGTGCTTTATCTGTTCTTCAATTGGGTAATTAATTGGTCGACTTAATTCCTTGAATATTTATCTATTACATTATATGGTAGATTAGTTTAATTTCAATCTCACATGTTAATTCGCTTAGCCTATCTTGAGGGATTATAACCCAGTGGATCAACCTAGTCTTTCTGGGTTCGACCTTGATGTACCACAATGCCACCATGCAATTGTGGCCGTATCAGGCACCACAGATGGCTCGTGGTGGACCCCTGTCCCCCTGGATCACCATGTTTTCTTACGGCTGTTCAACATAGAGGTAGTTTTTAGGTTTTAGTAGCAGCATATTCGCTATAAAAGGCCTATTTTCAGCCTCATTCCACATCCCATCATTTCATTTTTCCTCTCTTCAACTTTATCAATTAGATTAGAATTTAGATTAGAGGAAGATAGAGTGAATTGGAGTGACGATTTACACGGATTCCATGCCGGGTTTGTAATCGACAGATTCAAGTGTGTTATTTAGCTTAGCATTTCTCTTCTCAGCTCTTTTCTTTTCTTATTTTTGGATTTATGTTTTGTAATTTTGATTATGATTTTGTTTTGATTTTGGATATGCAAATACTAGTTAAATTCTTGATTTGCTATTCATCTCTTTGAATATTTTGGAATTATTGGATTATTTTATCGAATCTTAGATGATTATTATCTTGTGAGGATTTTGATCACTTTTTTACATGTATTGGGTATTGGGGGAGAAGCTGATAGGTGAAATTCGATACTAGAACCATAGGATCTGAATTGATTGTGTGGTGTCTTGAGAAAGTCACACCGATTGAGAAACCATGAATATGATAATCGCATGCTTAACGAACCAAAACAAATCGAGAGCCCTTGAGAAATGGTAATTTGTAAGATTTATGCATTTCACTTCACCTTGAAAGAGGGCTGTGATACTTCTATTATTGATTTCAAAATAATATGTTGAGGAAGAAATGCTTGATTGATACATGAAGTGAGAGATTGCTAGTTTTGCATAATTCCTTCATTATTTGTTCGTTAGATTAGATAATAGATTAGTTTAGTTTCAATCTCAAATTTTAATTTGCTTAGCTTATCTTAAGGGGATAAAGCCCAATAGATCAACCTAGTTCTTATGGGAGATGATCTTGATTTGCTACAACGCCACTGTATGCTTGCGGCTTAATCAGGCAACCATAAGATAAAAATTAAGCATTCAAACAACCCAATATATCTTATATTCTAGCTTAACTAGTCAATGACAAGACTTCCCAAATACTAACCTATATGGAGCAGTGCCTCAAGGAGTCCTGTAAGCTGCTAGATATGCCCAAAGATTGTTATCACGTTTCAATGACCAATCTTTTTAGGAGCGATCCACCATCTTTTCCAAAATACTCTTCAATTCACGGTTGGATAGCTCAACTTGGTCACTTGTGTGGGCGTGGTAAGGTGTAGCAACTTGTGAAAAAACCGCACATTTCTTTAAGAGATACTCTAGTGGCTTGTTACAAAAATGAGTCTCGTTGTCACGAGAAGAGCTCTTAGTATGCCAAATCTAGGAAAAATATTCTTCTTGAGGAACTTCATCACCACCTTGGAATCATTGGTAGGGCTGAAAATGGCTCCACCCACTTAGAGACATAATCTACTATGACAAGGATATAGAAATTGTTGTGGTAAGGAGAAAACGAACCCATGAAGGCAATTCTTTATGCATCAAAATGTTACACTTCAAGAATACCACTTAACGCATCTCACACCTCTTTGAAATATTCTGCGTTCTTTGGCATCGATCACATGTCATCGCAAAATTCCTTGCATCCTTGAAAGGAGTGAGCTAAACGAAATGTCTTGAAGAACTTTGGCAAGCGCGACAATGGTGAAGGACACTTTGGATCTCATCTTTTGATAAACATCTTCTACAAACACCATTTCCGCATAGGTTGTTAAGAAGAGGCTCGTCCCAAACATAGTACTTAGCATCGGTTCAGAATTTCTTACGTCGTTAATATGATAACTCCAGAGGCAACACTCCACACAATTTGTAATTCACCAAATTAGCATACCATGGAGTGGCTTGGTAGGAAATAGAAGTAGCATCGGGGCCCAAATGAGATAAATGATTGGCCCCCACAGTCATTAGCTCGGCCTTGCATGAATCTTCAAATCAAACTCTTGAACAAGGAGAACCCCATTGAATGAGTTAGGGCTTATAATCGGGCTTATTCAAAAGATGCTTTAATGCACCATGATCAGTGAAGACAATTGCCTTGGAATTGATGAAGTATAAACATAATTTTTCCAAGGCAAACACAATCGTTAGGGACTCTTTCTCTTTGGTGGCGTGATTCACTTAAGTCCCATCTAAAGTCCAACTTGCATAATATATGACATATGACTTATTGTCTTTCCTTTGTCCCAAAATGGCTCATAATGCATAGTCACTTGCATCACATGTCACCTTACAAGGGAGCTGCCAATCCATGACTTGCATTGCCAAACCTGAAATCAAAGCCTCTTTGAACCTGACAAAAACACTCAAAGATTCATCATTAAAGTCAAAAGGCACATCCTTAGCAAGTAATTGGGTGAGAGGTTTTTCAATTTTAGTAAAATCCTTAATGAACCGTCAGCAAAAATCGAATCGCCTAAGGGAATCCCTTACACCTTTTATAAATATTGGTGGTGGTAATTTCTCAATTATCTCCACCTTTGCTTTGTCAAGTTCAATGCCCTTATTAGAAATAATATAACCTAGGACAAGCCCATCTTATACTATAAAATAACACTTCACCCCATTCAAGACCAAATTCATATCCTCACATCTTTTCAACACTTCCAATAAATTATTGAAACAATGTTCAAAAGATGGATCATACACAACGTAATCATCTATGAATATTTCCATAATGACCCTTAGTGAAATCAGAGAAAATGACTATCATGCAAAGTTAAAAGGTAGCTTAAAGCACATAGTTCTCCAATGAGGGTCCAATGCTAGGTAAAAAGGCCTACAATCCTGCAAAACATATCAAACAACCATACCTAAGCATAAACCCAGAATAGTAGTACAAATAGCAACTTAAAGCACATAATTTTCCTAAAAAATGTGGTAAAATGGTCCTAAAATGATGTATATATTAAGCACTTATCAAAAAGCACATACCAAAAAGACTAAAAACTAAAAAAAGAAAAACAAGCAGAAAAGGAAAAGAACCTTGGGTTGTCTCCCAAGCAGCACTTCGTTTAGGTCTCTGGCTAGACCATACACCAGTCATCCCTTTAAAAGGGGGAAAATGAGAAACGGTACCTCACAACTCTTCTCATCCTTGGATTAACCTTAAATTCAAACTCTTGGCAAAGAAGGAACCAGTTTAAGTAGATGAGACGTAAGTCCTTCTTAAGCATCAAATAATGCGAAGTAGTGCGGTCCACATACACAAATATCTTGGATTGGGCATCACCAAATAGGCCACCATCACGACAACCAAACTTAACCCCAAATGAAAATCATGCTCAAGACCACCCAAAGGTGGAAAAGACATCAACACATGTGCAAACTTATAGTAATCACTTAAATAACCCTCATTAAAAGCATAGGGCTTATCCTTGACAATGGTAGGTGGAAAATTATAAATCAAACCCACCATCGCACAATCATGTCCATAGCCCTGAGGACACACATAAGCAAATTCATGAGGATCATTCAGACACACATCAAATAACTCCATAATCTCACTGGAGGCAACCAGATCATATCCACAACAAGCTGAATATAAAGGAGAGGACTCATGGTCCTTATTCAAACCAAATTCAGCATAGTGCTCTCCTACATCAGAAGTAAACTATTCCCCCCAACATCCATCTTCCATCCCTTGAGTGCGGGCATCTTCAGCTATATCAAAAATCATAAAGTCTACCGATACATAGAAATCACCCACCTTGATGGGAACATCCTGTAAAATACCCAAGCGATGCTTTATATAACAGTCCGCTAATTGAAGTGAAATAGTGGTGGGGCTCAGCTCTCCTAGGTCAACTCTTTGAAAGTGGAATAGGGCATCAAACTCATGCTTGAACCAATATGACACCAAGCCCTATTAATGCTCACATTCCCAATCAAGTAAGGTATAGAGAAGCTACCGAGGTCCTTCAGCTTAGCAGGAAGCTTGTAGAACCATAATACTAAACTTATACACTCCTCACCTAAAGCTATAATCTCATGCTCATTAATCTTCCTCTTTTGAAGAGGAATTCTTTCAAAAAATTGGCATAAATAGGCATTTGAGACAAAGTATCAATGAAAGGAATGTTCACATGCAACTTTTTAAGCACATCAAGAAACTTCTCAAATGGGGCATCAAGTTTGGCCTTGGCAAATTGTAGGGAAGACAAGGGTGGCATGTAAGGTCATGGGGAAGGAGGCTTAGATTCTTTAGGATTCTCACTTTCACTCTTCTTTTGGGACTCATCCTCACTAGGCAAGTCATTAACATGCACATCATGATTTTCCTCACTATCCACCCTAACTCTGGCACCCTTAGGAACCTCTAATTATTTTTCACTTCTCAAGAAAATACAATTGCAATGCTTTCTAGGGTTAGGCTCAGGCTCGGTAGGAAGTCTACTCGGAGGTGCTAAAGAAGAGCTAGCTTGTTGGGCAATATAAGATTCCAACATCTTATTATGAGTGGTAAGTATATCAACCTTAGAGGCTAATTACTTAATATAATCATCTTGCTTTTGCTATGCCAAAAGTACACTCTCCAACATAGCCTTAAGGTTGAACTTTTATGGAGCTTGTAGAGGGAACTTAGGTATTTGGAAACCAAGGGGTGAGGGCCTAGCACTATCTTAGGAAAAGGGAAGAGGATCACTCCTATAGGACAAAATGCGATGGTTCTCTTCCAACTAGGATTATAGGTATTTAGGTATGGGTCATGGTTTAGCCTAGGTGGAAAGTTATTAACATATGCAACTTCATCACTAGAGGAATGGGCAAAAGGACTCCTAACTTGACAAATCAAAGTTACATGGTTTAAACATCCACAACTATTATACGGAGGGAAGAGACATGCATTCAACGTATAACATTTAAACATTTAAGTTGTTCATAGTATCCATTTTAGTGGTAAGCAAAGTTAAGGCATCAACATCAAATTTACCTCTAGCCTTCCAGAAAGGAGTCATCTCATTAGACCATTGGCAATTGTTAAGCGTCATCTGTTCAATGAGGCTGCATGCCTCATCCTCCGTCTTGTTCATTAGTGTTCCTCCCACTGCTGGATCTATCATGAACCTCATGACATCTTTGACTCCATTGTAGAACGCTTGCACTGTTATCCATTTGTTAAGACCATGGTGGGAACACACCTTAAAAGGTCCCTTAGAACGCTCCCATGCTTCATAACGGGATTTATCCTCCCATTGATAAACTAAAGTAATCTAACTCCTCAAGATAGCCATCTTACTAGGAGGGAAGAACTTTGAAAAAAAAGCCTTGGTGAGCTCATCCCAAGTTGTGATAGATCTTGATGGCAAAGAGTGAAGCCATGCTCTTACTTTGTCCCTAAGAGAGAAGAGAAACAAATAGAGATGGATCACATCACTAGAGGCTCCATTGTTCTTCAAAGTATCACACACCTTAAGGAAAACCAAAAGGTGCAAACTAGAATCCTCCATGGAGGTGCCGACAAATTAGCATTATTACACCATAGAAATAAGCACATGCTTAAGCTCAATATTGTTTGTAGTTACAGGCTTGGAGTGTGGCCATGGACACTCGGAGTGACATAGTCCCCATGGGTCTTTCTTTGCTCATCTTCACCCGCCATCTTAGAGTTGGGCTCGATCGCTTCTTGCTCTGCTTGAATCTGCCCTTGCCTCTTCAATTTATGGAAAGTACACTCGGTCTCAAAGTCAAGCTCAAAAAGTCCTCCAGGTTTTGGGGGACGTTTGCATAAAATGGAAAGTGATCTATACAAAATCAAAGCACATTAAACATAGTAAAATAGGAAAACATAAACAAAAGAAAAATGCTTAGTCAAACTCTATAATGGCTTGTTTGGTTAGTTGTAAATAGAGTTTTAATGCAATCAAAATTACAAGCCTGATTACATTACCATGTTTGGTTTGTTAAAGGTCTATTTAATTAAAATTACCTGGTAATGAAAATAAAATAGGCAAATGTAATAACAGTAATATGGGCCTCCCTTAAACAATTCTATTTACATCCCTTGAGGTAATCAAAACCCAGCCTAAAGTAATAAAATCCCGATACCCATCCTAAATTATGAAAACATCGTTGCAGTCTGGCGCTCTCTCACCTCACAATAGCCATGCCCATGGTTATCTGAAGCAACATGCCCATGGCTCTGAAGCTTTCTCTCTCCTCCTTCATTCTCTATTTCACATCATCATCATCACCATCATCATCATCATCATCATCACCATCATCATCATGTTCTTCTTCTTCTTCTTCTTCTTCTTCTTCTTCTTCTTCTTCTTGGTGATGTACTATTGCCATCAGATTATTCCCTTTGCAAGAAGTTGTTCATCTTCCATCTCTGATCTAGCAATCTACCTCTTTATTTTGAAGATTTATCATACAATTTGATACAAAATTCATCATATGGGATTAATTGGAGTTGATCGCTCTGGTTCACAGGGTGCTGATTTACCTAATATCAAGTCATTGTTGACCACTGTTGCTCATCTTCTTTCTCTCTGTCTAAATTCTTTGTAAGCTTCTTAATGCTACTATTTTATGGAATTTGTACTAGTTTTTACCAATCTAATGATGCTTTTGGTGTGTTCATTGACTTGTGATTTTTCTGGTAAAATTATTCTATTGAATGTTTATAGTGGCTTGATTGGTATCAGATTTGAGCTGTGAATGTGACCTGTTTTTGTAAAATGTACTAATAATTAGTGGGGTTGTTTTTGGTATTTTGACTAGTATATGCTAGAAAGAAGTATAGCAATAGTGGGATTTACTAGTCAAATTGCTGAATTTAAATATGAGGCTTTGTTTAAAATGAAAACTTTCTAGTGTTTTTTGTGGGATTCTTTAGTTTTAGGCTCCGCTTTTGGTTTGTTACTAGTCTGTATTCAATGGTTTGTTAGCATGCTAATGATGATGACCTTCCCATGTTTCTTGGCTAGCTCGATGAATAACAAAGTCAAGACTTTCCAATCTTGTAAGTTCACCTCCCTGCTCATTTGCTTGTGTAGAAAAATGTTGTGTTAGGCCTGTTAAAATAAATAGGGTGGTTGACTTTGGTTTTTTTGGGCAGCAAAACATGATCAAAAGGTCTATTGTAATTATTAGGGTTAATGTTATATAAATGTTGAGGTTTGGGTAGGCAAGGAATGTGGCAAGCTACTAGTCTTTGTTAGGAGCATAGTTGCACAAACTCTTTAACTTCAGTTGGACCTTACTCTTTCATTACTCAATTAGCTATTCAGTGATTGGTCCAGTGTACTTTAGTAGATGTAAAGAGGTTGAATGGTCTTCTTTCAATATATAAGATTGATTAACTTAAATAAAAATGAAACATTAAAAATGTAATCAGTATTCCATACTCGAATTAAATAAACAAATTAATTCATGAAAGTGATATATGTTATAGGGTGTGACTTGCAGTTTCTATTTGTATTATATCTCCAGTTTTTATTTTTGATCTATTGTAGTTACATGTGAGGATGGTTGAAGTCCAAGATTTAGCATCATTCTCATGACACATGCATGTGGTTGTCCGTAATTTGAAGTTTGATTTCTTGGAATTTCTCTTGATTATATTCTAATATGCTATCATGTTATAATCTCATATGCTTCCTTATCATTTTTCTTATATAAAGAGAGTAGAAACATCACTTGACATCATTTAACATATGGATCAGGTCAGGGCATTTGTGTATAACCCCTGAAATTTGATATCAAATCCATCTCATTTGAGAATAGGCAAAAACCCAAAGTATAATGCCTATCTATACAATATCTTGTAAACACCACCAGACCAATAAAAACAACATGTAAGAAAGCAAAGCAGAAGAAAAATAGTTAAAATTTAAATAATTCTGCCATTTTTAGCCTTACTAAACCAAATCATGGAGTGATTATACTACTCAGTTTACAATGGTAATGAAACAAATGTAAAGATCCAATTGTGAAGGGTTTTCAGCTTCAATAAGTCTTCTATCAAATAGATGGCTCAGTTTGGTTATTGTTATGGGGATAGATAGGACGCATCACAAATAGGCTTGGGCCAAAGCCTGTTTTTGGTTGGAGCTTTCTAGTGTTTATGTAATGATTACTAGGAAAGCCAAATTGATGTGAAGTATGCAATTTATGTGCTTAGTACATTGTTCATTAAGATTTCATTAAGATCTCGTGTATAGAGTCTGCAGTTCACATTTTGTATTACCATATGCCACTTTTCTAGCAAGTGACTTAATCCCTATATAATCCTTTTGAAAACTGGTTTTTAGCAGGTCAATGTGGTCTGTTGTCTCAAATCTTTTTTCTATTATAAGATGTCATATAGGCAGTCAATGGCATATTAACATAATGATGCTATATCTTGTAACAAGTAAACATCATAGCTAATTGTGTTGGTGTAATGGTCATTAGATATCACAAATGCTACTTTTGCTATTGAAGACCAAATTGTTCACTAACGCTTACTTTTCTGCGTGGTCAACAGCTAATGTTCTCGCACTTGTGGCAGCAAAATGATCCTTCTACTAATGTTTTTTTGGGGCCCTTCTTTCTATACTTTCGATTTTGGATCAAGACATTTTCAAGTGTATATTATTCTTATTCCTAAAGATGGTATATTAAAGATCTTATTCTCATGCCTAAAGATGGTAGATTAGAGATATTGTTCTTATTGCTGAGGACGGTAGATTGGATCTTATTATGGAGAATTTAGAAATTATTTTTCTGTGTAAAATATTTTTTTAAAAAGTTGTTACGATGGTGAAACCTCGTTGTAGGGATCTTTTTGGGTATATTATTGTTACAAAGAATTGTTAGTTTGTTCAATTTTAATTATAATGGAGTGGAGCTTTAAGTTGACATTAAATGCATATTTACTTGAGTATATCAATACCAATTACAACAACAACACCACCTCCCAGTGTGGGTCCCGCTTTCGCAGGGTCTGGGGAGATCCAGATGTAAGCAACCTTACCTTAATGGACATCTCTGCCAGTAGAGAGGCTGAATCTAAGAGACCCACAAAATAAAATTTTGTGAGAACAATTTATAGAAGAAGGAATTTGTGAAAACACGTAATGAAAGAAACTAGGGATATGCATTAGGAAATGAACTAAGAAATCTTAATAAATCAGGTGGTTATAACTATGTAAACATAAGTACAACATAGTAAAGAAAGGTACTATATCTTAACAAATAGAGGTAGACAAACAATATCTCTTCCTAAATATATTACTACCTGCATACAAATACGACACTAAAATCCATAAGCAAAACTACCCTACTACAACAGAAAGACCATAACTAAATCAGATGGCCAACTCTCTGTGATCTAAGATCCTAATCCCATCCCGCCATTATCTCCTATCCTGAGTCATGTCCTCCGTCAATTCTACAACTTTCAAGTCCTCTCTAATTACCTCGTCTAAACTCTTTTTAGGTCGTCCCCTCCCTCTTTACCCTCGAGGATGTTAATCCTCTCACATCTCCTCACTGGAGCGTCAACACTCCTTCTTTTCACATGGCCAAACCATATGAGTCTTGTTTCTCTCATCTTATCTTCGATGGGAGCCACTTTAACTGTGTCTCTAATTACTCTATTCCTAATTCTATCTATTCTCTTATAACCACACATCCACCTAATCATCCTCATCTCTACTACCATCAATCTTTTGACCTGTGTCTTTTTTATAGGCCAACACTCTGGCCCATACAGTAGAACAGATCTAACTACGATACGATAAACTTTGCCTTTTAATCCTACAGGCATCCTCTTATCACACAGTACACCTGAAGTATACTTTCATTTTTGCCAATCCACTTTTTTATGCATTGGTTAATATCTTCATCAATATCCTCATTCTGTTAAATGATTGAACCTAAATATTTAAACTTTTTGACCTTTGGTATCATCATCCCATCAATGGTGACTTCCCCCCGCATCTTCCCTTCCACTGAAACAACAATGTAGGCATTTAGTTTTTGATCTACTTACTCTAAAGCCTCTAGACTCCAGTGTATGTCTTCATCACTCCAACTTGTCATTAACTTCCTCTCTGATCTTATCAATAAGATCAATGTCATCTGTGAATAACACACACCACGATACCTCATCATTAATTCCTTTTGTAAGTTCATCCATAACTAGAGTAAAAAGAAAAGGGCTTAAAGCAAAACCCTGATACAGGCCCATACCAACGTAGAAATCACTGGTAGCCCCTCCTGACGTCCTAACACTCGTCCTACCTCCCTCATACATATTCTTAATAACTCGAATATACCCAAGTGACACTCCTTTCTTTTTCAAGTATCTCCATAACAACTCACGCGGGACTCTATTATAAGCTTTTTTCAGGTCAATGAACACCATATGAAGATCTACGTTTCTATCTTTGTACAATCCCATAAGCCTTCTAAGGAGGTAAATCGCCTTTATGATTGACATATTAGGCATAAAACCAAATTGGCTCTCTGATATCGAAATATCTTTCCGCAACCTTCTCTCGATCACTCTCTCCTACAACTTCATAGCGTGACTGAGCAACTTTATGCCCCTATAATTATTACAATCCTGAATATCCCCTTTGTTCTTATACAATGGGATCACTGTACTAAACCTCCATTTTCTAGGCATCTTAACGGTCCTAAAAATAACATTTAAAGCCCTGGTAGCCACTCTAATCCCGCTACACCCAAGCACTTGCATACTTCCATTGGTATCTGATCTGGTTCCTCTACCTTCCCATTGTTCATCTTCTTTAGGGACTCTTTAATCTTATCCTTGTTGATAGGTTCACACAATCGAGGATCAAGATAACTTTCACTACTATCACTTTCCCTACTTCGAAAATCTTCCATGACTTCACCAATAAGAAGTTTGGAATAGTACCTTTGCCATATCTCCTTGATTTCTGCATTCTCAGACAGCACCTTACCATTTTCATCTTTGATGCACCTCACTATAGCCGAATCCCTTGTTCTTCTTTCCCTAGCCTTCGCTAGTTTAAAGACTTCCTTCCCACCTTCCTTGCTCTTCAGTTTTTGATATAACCTATCATAAGCTATGCTCTTAGCTACAACAATAGCTTTCTTGGCTACCTTTTTTGCTGCTTTTTATCTAACTCTTCTAATTTCTTTCTCTTCCTCCATTTCATTGTTCATAAAAGTTAATGTATGCCTCTTTTTTCTCCTTAACTTTCTCCTTTACCTTCGTATTTCACCACCAAGCTCCCTTCATTTTGTTACCACCTCTCCTAGATGTCCTTGGGATTTCCTTAGCTGACTTTTGTATACATTCTGCCATTGCTTCCCATATTTTATCCGTATCCTCTACCTGTGTCCAAGCTCTTTCTTCAGTAATCTTCTTTGATAATTTCATAGCATTCTCCTTAGTAAGATTCCACCACTTAGCTCTAGGGTCCCCAACAGTCCCCTTCTTCCACTTTGAACATTTGCTGAGTGCCTAAATACTCACTAGGTATCACCTTACAATCCTTACATAACCTTTGATTATCTGCCCTAGTTAGGAAGTAATTAATTTGAGTCTTTATGGAACCACTTTTAAAGGTTATCATGTGGTCCTCCTTCTTCTTAAAATAAGAGTTTACCACCAACAAGTTATAGGCAACTGCAAAGTCTAAAATAGTAACTCCTCCATTATTTCTCTCCCTATAACCAAAACCTCCGTGAGCCGTATCATACCCGTCTGGGCCTTCACCAATATGGCTATTAAAGTCTCCTCCTCTGAAAAGCTTTTCGCTTCGAGGGACATTCTGAATGGCCACATCCAAATCCTCCCAAAATTGCTTCTTGATATCGTCCGACAAACCTGTTTAAGGTGCATAAACACTAACCACATTGAGGACTTCTGATCCCACCAATACCTTAATGGCCATAATTCGATCACTTCTACGCTTCACTTCAACAACGAAGTCAACCAACTCGTTATCAACCAAAATGCCAACTCCATTCCTAGTCTTGTTTGACCCCGAATACTATAACTTATATCTATCAACTTCTCTGACTTTAGCCCCCATCCACTTAGTCTCTTGAACACAGGCTATGTTAATTTTACGTCTATGCAAAGACTTAACTAATTCTATTGACTTATCTGTAAGAGGCGCGATATTCCAAGATGCTAAGCGCACCTTCCGAAGCACTACACCCCTCCTAACCCCATTTCCCCTCGGAGGATTGGCTGAAACTACTATGTTGCTCGCCTCTAGCTCAAGCTACCAACACCCACCCCTATCAATGCAATAATAATAATAATAATAATAATAATAATAATAATAATAATAATAATAATAATAATAGTAATAAAGGTTGCACTTGAGATTAACGAGGGAATAAACGAATAAGAACACCCCAAAATAATCACTGGGTGGGGCCAACTAGTAGGAAAAGAACAAAGCACTACAGCTAAAAGGCTAAGAGACACTAGCTAGAAATAACAACAAAATTAGTTAACAAGACTAGAAATCTACTTGACGAGAAAACCCAACTAGTCACTAATAAACTAATAATTAAAAATAATATAATAATACTAATACTACGAACAGTAACAACAATAATAATTGACCCAATAAAGACCCCATGAGAATAAAATCACCCCCAAAATATGAACAACAACAGCCACAATAACAACAACAATAATAATGATAATACTAGAGTAAAACTAATAATACTACTACTAGTTAAGGCATAACTAACTAAATAAATAAATAATAGAATAAATAAATAACTAGATAAATAAATAAACACTAGAACTAATGCAACTATTAAGGGAGATAGTGATAATATTAACAACAGCAATCACAATAATAATAATAATAATAATAATAATAATAATAATAATAATAATAATAATAATAATAATAATAAGGAGTACCACCAAAGCCTACCACCCAATAGTTGTCAGATTGCCAACAATAATAATAAAGGTTGCCAAGGAAAAAAAATAAATGAAAGGAAAAACAAGAGGAGATTGAAAGTTGACAGAAGCCCAAACCTGGAAACGGTCTAGACTTTGCACCAAAATGAAAACCCCTCAGCTACCATACCTCACGGTTGCACACAAGCTTTCGATCAGACCACCCAACGGTCACATGCTGCCAGACTAGCTGTTCTTTACCCCCACCTCTGTCGTGATTATCGTGACTGTCGAAGTTGCCGCCGCTGCTTTTTCTGTCAATAAGAAACAGAGGAGAAGGACTCAGAGAGCCTGCGATGGCCTGGGTTTGTTGGTTGCTGCCCACTGTCACAACAAATTTGTGAGTTGTATAATCTATTGAGGTATCTCTTTTGTTGTGGAGAAGGTTGGGGAAAGAACAGAGGGGGTGACTAGCACAGGGAGATGCTGATTCGCCCAACACCAAGAATAGAGGATCAATGCCTTACGCTCAATCTCTATCTACTTCCACCAAATTTGTGAGTAGTATCCCAATTTAAGCAAATTAGAGGAACACCCAGTTGGCTTATAGCTACTGATGTGACAAAATCAACCCAGAATCGATCTGGGCATTCAAGTATTTTAATTTCAACCCTTCACTTGCTCGTTAATAATAGAGAAATGCCTCAAAGATTAGCAGCCAATTGAAGGTGGATGATTAGTTGAGAAATATGCGGAAAACAATGGAAAGAACTTATAGAATGTAGAGGGTTGAGTGTAGTCAATGGTGAAAAATTGAGTTATCAGAGGGACAGAGCGAAAATCAGAGAGAAAAGGTGATGCCCCCTAAGCTTCACTGCTGCTTCGATGGCCCATGTTATTAAGAGCACTTAGGACAGCATTGGATACAAGATGTGATTGCATTAAATATTGAATATAGGAACCAATGGTGATTATATTACCTTATGTAATTAGCCTATAACCAACCAAATATGGTAATATAATCATAAATGCATTACACTTCATTTCCATTGCATTACATCGTTGGTTGCATTACAACCTAATCACATTGCATACAACCAAATGCCACCTAAGAGTAGCACAATATCCAAATCTAGTCCTTGGTAACGACATCAAAATCTTGGCCTAAAAACTTGACCTTTAAGATCATAAAGACTATACCCTATGGCCTTGCAATGCATTCTAAGTACACTAAGTAAAACGTCAATATAATGCACTTAGATTTGCATTGACAATCATAGCATATGTAGAGTTGGAGCCAAGAACAGAAGAAGGCAAAGGTTTCGGTTCTACCTCAGAGGCATGCTTATTATCCAGAGGGGGCTCATCATCTCTTCCTAACTCTTCTACCTTAGCAACGGTAGGTGGAACTTATGTGGAGGCTTCCAAAAATTGAGCATGCATTTCCACCTCGGAATTCTTATCCTTAGTAGTACCACTATACAACACACAATGCTCAAGTAGGTCACTAGAAACCTGGTTAGTGACTTCTTCCATTACTAAGTTGTCAACCAGGTCAATTCTGTGACACTCATCAAAAATAGAAGCGAATTTAGAAACCTTAAATAAGTTATATTCCACATGGTAATCCCCCACATTAAATGACAACTTACCGGTTTCCACATCGACATAGCACCCGACAGTGGCTAAGAAAGCCTCCTAAGAATGATTGGGCTGCATGTGTCTATCTCCATCCTAAGAATCACAAATCGATTGACACATACAAATATCCTAACTCAATGGGGACATCCTCTAAAACACCCATGCGGTATTTCATAAAACGTTCATCAATTCTAAGGAGATGATAGTGGGTCGATCTCATCTCTCATAAGTCCAACTTTTCACACATAAAAAGGGGCTTCAAGCTCACACTCAAGCCTAAGTCAAACTCTTATATAGAGGCATTTGAGATAAGGCATCGGTGAATGGGATATTAATATAGAGTTTATTGAGGACCACTAAAACTTTCCAAATTGCAAATCAAGCTTAGCCTTAGCCATTTTTTAAGGTGAAGGCAAAGGCAGAGTAAAAGGAGCTAGGGATGACTATTTAGCATCCTTGGGAACCTCATTTTCATCATTCACAACATCATCAGACATATCATTGAAGGGACTAGACACTTCTTTCTCAATAACATTCTCATCATGCAAGTTCACATCATTGATAATTAGGCCTCTCAAGCTGTTCGCCTCCTCCCAAAATCATAGCATTGAATGGGGTTAGGTTGGGCTTACTAGGAAGTCTATCAGAAGGTGTAGATGAGGAGCTAGCTTGTTGGGAAATTTGAGCTTCCAACATTGTATGTGAGTAGTAAGCACATCAACCTTAGAGGCTAGTTATTTAATGTACTCATCTTGCTTGTTTTGCACTATAACTAGGAATAGTGTCCATCATAACTTCTAAGTTAGACTTTTGGACAGCTTGATAGGGAAAGGGATGCCTTTGAAACTTAAGGAGGAGTGGTCTAGCATTTATTTGGCACCTAGGGGGAAGGTTAGACTTATATGAGAAATTTGAGTGATTCCTCTAACCCAACTTGTAGGTATTAGAAAAAGGGTCATTGGTTAGTCACAGGTTATTGTTCATGACAAAATTGACTTGGTCACTAGTGTCTTGGGCAAAAAGTCTCCTAACTTGGCAATTTGTAGTCAAATGGTCCATGAAACTACAAATTTCACATGGAGGGGGAGAGGCACTTGAACTTACAGTATTCACATTTAAACAGTGCAATCTATGAGTCATAGTATCTACTTTAGGCCATATACTTTCGTCGGTATATTGCATGTGTGGAATGAAAATGACTGGGAAAAAGTAGGAAGAAGTAGGTGGATATAAGTAGTACTAGGAAGAAGTGGATGAGAGCGCGTAGGGGTGGAGTGGAATGGAGTAGGATTATTGATATTAGTTAAGTTAACGATTTTTGTAATATAATAGTAGTAATAAATAATTATTACAATAATAAAAATTATTATTAATTAATCATAAAAATAACAATTAATCATAATAATAATAAATACTAATATTTATAATAATTAACAATATTAATTACAATATGAATTCTTATTAATATTAATAACAATAATCATAATAATTAATAACAATAATAAGTAATATTAATATTAATAGTAATAATAATATTAATTATCATTTAATATTAGTAATAATTGTAATAGAAATTATTATTAATATCAATAATAATTATTATTATTACGGTTAATAATAATAATCACAATAAGTGATATTAATATTGATAATAATAAAAATTTCTAATTACTAAGATTAATAATAATTAATAACAATAAACATGTTAATTCATAATATTAAGAATAATTATTATTATCACAGTTATCATTATTAATAATAATGAATATTAAATATTTAAAATATTCATAATAATTATTAAATAGATAATTATACAATAAATAATAATTATTATAATTTTTAATACTATAAATAAATACTACTAATCTTATTATTAGTTATTAATAATTAAAAACAATAATAATTAGTGATTAATAACTATTGTAATAATAATTATAATTTTTAATTAATAATAAAAATAATAATGAAACATTATTAATGATTGTTATTAATATTAATAATAATGAACAATAATAATTACAATTGTAATTCTTGTTTATAATACTACTAATGATAGTAATTGTTAATATTAATAATTAATATTAATATTAATAGTAATAGTAATAATTATTTTCAATTATTAATACTAATAATAAAAATTATTATTGTAATTATTATTATTAAAATACTTATCATTATTAATGAATATTATGACAACGGCGCCAAAAACATGACTTACACCACAAGCGCATGGGCGTTATGGTAAAGATTAAATATCGCTCCATAGATACCAATGCAATTTATCAAGTTTTGTGCAAATAAAATGCTAAGCAGAAAGCATAGTCAGGTTGATTTTTTTTATCTAAACTAGTGACGTACTATGTGGCAAAGTTGAGAAATATATCAATAAATATATGTAGGGATTTTTTTGCCTTTTCAGAGTTAGATTCTTGAATTAAACAAGTACTTCTCTTAAGTTTGGCTGATTCAAAAGATGATAGTCAAACAAATATAGTTTTTTCTTTCAAAATAAATCAAATTATTTAAATTAATCTAATCATCATTCTTTTAAAGTTTTTTGTTTAGTCCAAATTCAAGATCTTAATTATTAATTTTTCTTCTGAACGAGCGATCCTTTCTCAAGAACCATAAAGTTAAGTCTAGTCTTGCCGATCTAATAGCAGGCTTCTCCTTTTGGTATTTCACCCTACTATTTAAACACATGTAAGTAAATTGGCCAAAATCACTCACATTCAATCTAAGCACAAGATAGATTGAATCAAACCAAACACTATCAAGCACAAGATTTGATAAAATTAGGAATCCAACATTGCTGTTTGGCTAGCAAATCCCTAGAATAGAAAAAAACAACAACACACTCGTGATTATTAAAACTAAATCAAAAGAGTAAAAGCTATAAATGAACCTAACTAAAAATCAAATAAAAAAGGATTTCAAGAATTAAGGGGAGAAATATACTTAGGAACCATGGAGATCTCTTTAAACGATCTTTCAATCTTTAAGCTTACACCTATAAGTCTCTTCCCTTGAATCTTCTTTTGCTCCAAAATGACTAAATGGATGAATTTTTGGATGCGATAAGAGATGGAATGGATGGGCATGCCCTTGAAGTAGTCAAATAAGCCCTTAAAAGAGAAGAGCTCGAGCATTCTCAGGTACACAATTAAAGGACAACGAAGAATCTCATCAATTGCAGTCTACCACGAACTGTGGTGCTCAACACGGGCTTCTATGCTGGACTTTGGTCCCATTTTTTTCTTTCTTCTTCTTCCTATGGACTAGAGGTGGCAATGGGGCGAGTATGGGGCGAGTTTAGCCATACCCTCACCCATACCCATTTTGAAAATTAATACGCATAACTTTGTAAAGTTAAACCCATATCGATACCCACTGGGTATAACAGGTATGCGGGTTTTATTCGGGTACATATAGACAAAAAAGAATTAAACCATTTTGTACCCATATTTGATCTCTAATAGTCAATATGGCACAGTAACACCAAACTTCTAACAACATAGTATATCATATCTAATACAACTAAAAATTTGCCGATCAAAGCAATAAATTAGCACTTGACAATTACAATTTTTAACAAAATGTTTCACTGAAGTATTGAATATCATACAACTCAAAGCAACTAGCAAAATATTTAAGTATAAGTAACAAATTAGAATTTTAAACAAACATGTATGGATTTTATATGGGGTGGGTATGAGACGGGTATGAGGCGGGTATTAACATTTTTTTTTTCATTTTCACCACCCATACCCATTGGGGTGGATTTTGTGCGTTTTAGGCAGGTACGGATTTTTTTCCCAGCGCTACTATGGACATATGGGTTGGGGCTACCTCTGTGGTGTGTCAAATTGAATCTATCAAAGGGAAAAGACCAAGTTAAAATGTGTTTAAACCTTCATAATACTTTAAAAAGGCATGCCTAAACATAAAACAAAAATAAGGGCTCAAATAAACTACTAAACCCTACAATTCCCTAAGAAATGTTGGCAAATGACCCTAAAATAATTCACATTTTTAGCACTTATCAAGTTGAGTATATGCTCACGGTGGATAAATTCCAAGTTTGTGTACATGTTCATAGTGAATGCGTGAGAATGTGTTGACACATGATGAACGAATGAAATAATTAAATGCATGAATGGATGTGCATGGGTGCATGTATTCAGCTTAAGTATGACACCAGGGGACTCTAATGTTTGGCAAGACTCATACATCGTTCAATGGTTAAGACGTGCTAGTGGTTAAGGATAAACCGGGTGTGACTAGCAACTGTGGATAGGTAGGAAAGTTTAGCTTTACGGATCATAAGAGGAGTAGGGGCATAGTTTTCCTTACTCTAAGGTGCAAGATGTAGGTGGGCTAGACTCAGGTAATGAGCTAGTTTAGGCAAACGGGGTGCAAGATTAGATTAGTATGAAGGTCTAGGTTAGGCTAGCACTAAGCTTATGATGATCTGAATGAATATGGTAGAGTTGATTAAGCCTATGAAAGAGGGATGCAAAGACTCTGTTTGGATTAGTCTAAATAGAGCACTAAGAAGATTGCTCCAAATTGGGTTATGTAATGGTCAACGAGCATGAGTGATCCAAATTAGGAAAAGCGTTTTCCTTATAAGTGATTTTTTTCTTTTTCTTGGTGGATAAATCTCAATTCTTGTCCGTTTATGATGCTCTTGTTCACGAATGCGTATACAGCTTGTTTCTAGAGACTTAAATTCTAAGTCTAATACCATGTTCAAAGCAGGGATGCCTTTGTGGTGGTATAAGAAGATATGAATAGGGGGGAGAGGTTACAGGCAATGGAAAGGTGATAATGTCCAAGTCTACTGAGGAAAAGTAGGCAACATAATATTTCATGAATCCTTAGATAACTAAGTTGCTCTGTTCAACTTTTCTTAATGGGACTTAGGCTTAGATATATGTTTAGGACAATAGTAGGCATAACATGCTTACATAACTTGTTCCCTTCGTTTAGCAATTTGATATTTTAGATTTTTTCACCAAGAAATGTTAATCAAGCTTTGTGTGGGATAGCTTTTTTGGCCAAATCAAAGGAAGGCTACTTAACTATCAGAGAAGAATCAGGCCAATCATAGTTCTACAATGATATGTAAATTGAAGGATTTTACCTCTAGAGGGATTTTTATTGTAAGGTAAAGATGTAGGTAATCAAATGAAAGTGGAATTAGCATAAAGGCTCAAATTTATGCCGTATATAAACCCTAGTGTGTGTAAAGAGAAAGCAGTGTCAACTTGTTATGGATTTGAAGTCAAAGCAATCCTTATTTCTTTTCTTTCTTTAGTTTTTTTTCCTTTGGCTACTTGAGTAGTTGATGTATATATTTCCCCTATTTGGGTGGCCCATGTAGTGTGCCTTTAGCAAATTTGGCCATAACTTAAGCCCTCTTGTTATGTGTGTACACTACCAGCATGTATTTGCATAAAACACTAGTACTTATTGTCATTCCCACTTGCTATCTTTCTTTGTTCATTTTTTATGATGATTGTTGTAAAGATCTTGTTGTTTCAATGAATTTTGGCCTTTGATTTTTTTTTTTTTAAGACAATATAACCAACTACTTGTAAAAACTTCACCGTTTGAATGATTTGGCAATTTATGAACAATATTTTTCTTTACGAGGATCCATTTTTGAATTGGTGTTGTAATATTTTTTCAATCAATGACAACTTACAATATTTGGAAACAAGACTTTGTCTCTTCTTAACATTGCATTGGTTTAGTTTGGATCCGATTATCACATAAGAGCCTTGTAATTGCTTCCAAATTATGGGTGGATGCCAAGGTCACATGATCTTTGGTCATTTCTTCTTAGTGACTCCTTTTTCTAACTTACGCTTTTCAAATTTGTTTCCTTTAAGAAAGCGACTCTATTTGATCAAAGGACTCACAAATTGAGTTCTCTGTACGAACATTGGTATTTAGACATGCACCACAAGTGCACAGGTGTTGTAGTCTAGATTACAATATCATCCACAGGGACCAATGCAATATATCAAGTTTTATCCATCTAAAATTGTAATAGCCCGACCCTACATCATATTTATTTAATTAAGCCATGTTATTCATTTTTCACATTTATTTATCGCATTTAATCATCCCGGTTGGGAGAATTCAATTTTGGGTCCTACTTTGCAATTCAAGTTTCATTTACCGTATTAATTTCGGAAAAATTTATAGTAGGCCTCGATAATTATGATTTAAAAGATGAAATCATTTTTCATAACATTTCAAAAATTTCATTCGAGCAACGAAACAAATTTATCGCACTCGGTTTACTTTTCTTTCCGAACCCGAACTCATTTATGGCCAATTTTGGCCCAACAAGTTCCTAATCCATTTGTTTAGCTAATTATCATCATTAACCCTAATTTTAATTAGCAAAGATATTATTTTGGGGGTTTTGATTTTCAGCCAAGTGTTTTTACATCAATTTTCAACCAAGTAATTATGTCAACCAAGTTTATAAGATAAGCATGCATATCACAAGCAAAGGCTAGCATCCTCTCTTCCCTCTCTACTTTCTCTCTCTACCCAGCCTCTCCCTCTCTCCAGCCCTGCCACCACCATTCTGGTGGTTTCAGGCCACCAGCCGCCACCCCTACAGCCACCAGAACAGTCACCAAGTCAGCCACCATCCATTCCCCACACCCCCTCAAGTATCAAACCTCAAATTATACCCCTTTATGCATGAACAAGTGAGTAAACCCTAACTTTATCTTGTGATTTTGGTTGTATTTTGGTTTTGATTCTTGCTTTGATTGTTAATTATCTTGATTTGATGAAATCAAGAGTTAGTTTGATGTTTTGTTGGATGGATCATCTTGAAAGAAAGAAAAAAATGGAGGTTATTCATGTTCATGCAAGTTTAGGGTGTAATGATGGATTTTGATTATTTTAACTGAGATTTTATGATCTTTGGCATTGGCAATGAGTATCAAGATGTTCATTCTGATTTATATAAGTTGAATAATGATTTTAGTGGGGGTTTAGGTCAAGAGAAGATTGCATATGGGCTGTTATGCTGTAAACAGACCCCAAAACAGGGGCGAGTTTGTGAACAAGCTGGTAATAATTGCCACACCCAAAATTCATGATTTTTGGTGTAGTGATATTTTGAGGAGTTATATTTTAGTAGGCTTTGGAATTACTCAATTTTGAGTTGTGTGGACAAAGTTATGACCAATTTACTCAAGACTATGCAGAATACATTGAAACTGGGAACTGAACTGGAACAGTAACTTCACGGAACAACTGGTATTGATTGGGTTACTAAAAAATTGTGATTTTCGGTGTGTAGATAAATTAATGAGTTATCTTTCAAATGCCTTTTGAATCGTCTTAATCTGAGTTCCATGGAAAAAGTTAAGGCCATTTTGCTATGACTGCGCAAATTGAACTAAAATTGTGCACGTCTGTGTTCTACCTTAATTTTAGGGACATTACTATGTGAATCATGATTTGCGTCCTAACTGAAAGTTTTAGCGGACATTATTAGCTTTTCATATTGGGGTTTTATATCTCATTTGGAGATCAGCAGTGAAAGATATGGATTTTCTAATGCAGACTATCAAACAGTAACATGAGTGAATATAGAACTTTATGACATTTGGAAATATTTTCAGAAGTTTCTATATAATTATGGGTATTGCAAGGAAATTATAAAGTGTAGTGAGCTCAACCAGTTTGATTATGTATAGAAACTTACTTTGGTTTGAAAGCCGAGTTAAGTGTCTATCAGGTCTACCGAGGTTATTTGAGCCTTTATGAACCTCACAGCACCCTTCATAGCATTAAATGTTCCATTATCCATTTCAGAATTATTGCACATTCTATTATCCATTTCAGAAGCATTACACTTGTCATTATCCATTTTCAAAATATCAGAAACCCATATTTCATTTACATCAATTAAGATCGTTTCATTATCATCTTAATCATTTCCATTTGGTCTATTTTACTTCAATTTATTGCATTTCAAGTTCAGTAACCTTACCTGATTTAAATCAGTTCATTTTGGTTTAACTTGTCTTATATTGAATTAAAATCAGTTTATTATATTGAAATGCACAAGTTATGTATCCCATTTCATTATTCAACTTCTGTTACATCTACTTTTACTTACTCAATTATACGAGTAAGGATCATTTACTGACTACACATACTTACAGTGATATTTATGAAACAGAGTTGAGGCATAGTCTATCATTTCCATTGTGCATAAGTATTATCAAGTGAAATATCATTTTTAAAGACTTCAGGTACGTTCATTGCCTATATCTTTAGAAATCACAGTGTATTTATCAACGTTATCATGTTTTGGTAAGTATATCAATGAATCCGTTTACACAGTGATTTATCAGTTAATTAGTGACCCCATCAGTTATCATCTATAGGGCATTCGCCCTTCAGTTACCCGCGCGGCTTCAGGCCAGGTCCACGATCGGCTTAGCAGGTGTACACCTATCCATAGATCGTAACAGCATCAAGGGGTTCACTATCAGATAATAACTAGCAATGCAGCTTTATATCATCTTGTTCACTGTTTTAACTAAATGAATTGCAAAGCAGGCCCAACCAGTATTTCAATGATCATTTAACAATTCAGGAATGCATGTACTGAGCTTCGGCTCACAGTTCGAAATGTTTTCATGTTTTGTTTTAGGCAAATGCTCAGAGAATTGCCCTCATGCTAACAAATCAGCTGAAGAGAATAAGTGAAGCAAGGAGATCCAGGTAGATCAGAAGTAATGCAGTATATGCATACCTTAAAACTGTATATTGAATTCTTCTGTGGATGAAGATGTAGACTATATAATGATTTATTTTACTATGGTTTATAAACCCTTTATGGGTTAACACTTGATGTGAGTGTATATGTTTAAGGTTATGCTTAGCTATATTATTTATAGCACTCATGTTTCAAGCCTTGTCCTTTTGGACGGCGGTAATGCCCCTATCATTGGGTTATCTAGATTATAATTAAGGGATTATTAAGGAGGATATAAACAGTGAAACATGTTTAATTTGGGGCGTTACAAAAATGCTAAGAGCAATAACTACTCAACTAGATTGTTTGACTGCACTAGATGATCACTATGTAAGAAAATTGGGAATTCAATCAAGGGAAAATATCTAGGGATTTGTTTTGCCATACAATGAGTTGGACCCTTTTTTCTAGTTTAGATTATCCAAAGGATGACAATAAAACATAATTCGTTCTTTTCTCTCGAAATAAACCGAATTACTTAAACTAATCCATTCACCCTTCTTTCAAAGGTTCATATTTTAGTCTGAGTTAAAGATCTTGATTGTGAACTTTCCTCTCGATGTGCAATTCTCTTTCAAAAATGACTAAGCCAAGCCAAATTTTGTTAATCTAGTAGTGGGTTTCTCCTTTTGTTGTTTCACCTAACTATATAGGCACACGTAAGCAAATTGGCTAAAACTCACTCATATCCGGTCAAACAGAAGATAGATAAATCAAACCAAATAAAATTAAGCACAAGTTTAATAGAGTTAAGAATTCAACATTATTATTTTGACTTGCAAATCCCTAGGCTAAAGAAAACTGTTCACTCATGATTAAAACTAACTCAAAATAGTCCGAATTAAACATTAATCCAACTAGATAAAATAAAAAAGGAGTTCAAGAAGTAGGAGAAAAATATACCTAGCAATAATGAAGATCTCTTCAACCATCTTTCAATCTTCAAGTCTCCTCCAGCAAAAGCCTTTCCTTGATTCTCTATTACTCCAAAATGATTAGAATAGATGACATTTAAGTGAAATGGGGAGATAGCATAGGGAGAGATAATCCTTCATTCAGCTAAGAAACCCCTAGAAATAGCAGAACTCGAGTAATCTAGGCCACACAATGAAGGAAAGTTGAAGAGTTCTTCAATTTAGGAGGCACCATGTTTCGACTGTGGTGCAAATTAGATGAGCTTTCTATTTTTCTTCTTCATCCTATGGGCATAAGAGCTAGGTAAACCTCTATGATGAGTCAAATTGCCTCTATTTAAGGGTTAACAGTAGATCAAAAAGGTCTGAAAACCTACAAAGCACATCAAAGCAACATACCCAAGCATAAAACGAGAATATGAGCACTAATCAACCGAAAGTTAGCCAAAATATGATCAAAATATTTAGCAATTAGATAGGAAAAGGAAGTTTTCACGATATCTCTAAAGACCACACTGACAAATTTTAAATTGATCACCCAAATTATCTCAATCGATCACATTGACATATGGAATAGATAGAGCTAGAAGAAAATCGATACAACCTCACTTTAGTTATGTGATAGCCTTCACTCATGTGCTTAAAATATCATAAGGTTCTCTTAATTCTCATTCTAAATACTCAAATCCACCTAAGCTTGCTAAGACTCTCTTGAATTCACCATTACTAAAATGCAAAACACACTAGGCAATCATGAGGACTTAGTACGGGTTGTAATGAGGCCATAAGTAATGGGTAAGAGAGGAACAAAAAGTTTGGGACTGTGGAGCTGAAAGCCAAAGAGCAAGAGCAAAACCAAACACTCACAATTTCAGGGGTAATTTACTCCTCAAACCAATACCACTTAAATTCAATTAAATCATATGGGAGACAACATTGAATCTCAAGAGCATTACATACAATCCAACAATACCAAACTCTTTTATTCTCCTTTTGTTTTGCTTTGTTTTCTTTTTTTTTCAGATTTTTTTCTTTTTTTTTAATTTCTAAGGAGAATGGCCATGGATATAAACTGTCAACCCTTCTCTAATAAGTCATAACATTCATCCCATTTGTATTAAACCGAGTAAACAAAACTAAACCACCTAAATGACCTTACACTTGCAAACTAACTCCAATCAAAATATCATGAAGTGAAACTCTATAGTCTTAGCTTAAGGATAAGATATGCGTTTGGCCAAGGGGTATATCATACATAACAAGGATGGCTATTTGGTTAATGTAGCTCAATCGAAACAAAGAGTCACTCAAGAAAGGAAAAGAGACTAGAATTGATGAACTAGCCCTTGAAAGCTCAAAGTCTCATAGGACATCTACCACGAATATCACTAATTCATTAAGATTTGCATACCAACATTAATGCTCGAAGTCATTGCGCAATCAATTTGTATTAAACACATGCTTAAAACATGAGCACATTTCAAAAAACTCATTTCCAAATACTTTTATTTACAATAGGCATATGAAAGGGCAAGTCAAACCCTAGAAGTCTACCTAGGGTGCAAAATTCATCATAGAGGGTTATTTTGATTTTTCTTTTGTTTTTTAGAATTTTTTTCTCTTTTTTTCTCCTTTTTTTTTAAATGCAATCCTACATGAAGTTATTCCTAAATGCAACACTACTCTATAAGGGTCTAATATCTAAATGCATGAGAGATCCAAAACTATAGAAATAAAACTAAATACACTAATTATATGCTCTAACTAATAGTTATCTCTAAATGTAATCCTAAATGCAATCATCTACAATATATACACATCCACATGCTCAAGAAATAAATAACTAGACACCATCATTCAACACAACTGCTACATGCTTGGAGAAGTCCCCAATGCAAACACATAAGTATAAAGGTAAAGGGGAGAACCGAGAAGCTTTAGAAAGGCGAGGGGGAAGGAGGGTGCGGGGGATGGCCCTAACAGATATGTCAATCTCTCCACATATTTGGACATTCCCTAAAGTCTTGAAAGTACTCATTCTAGGAGGCAATCATCTAACATAACTCATCGTGCCACTCCTAAATGAGGTCAAGAAGAGCAGCACTCGCAGATTGAATATAAGCTAGTAAAGAGGCTTGCTCATTCTGAATGGACCTGAGCATGGCATGGACCTCATCATAACCATAGAAGGAGGTTAAATGGGAAGAACTAGGGTGCCAGGGTTAGTAGGAGGGGGAGGTGGAGGTGGAGCTACGAGGTTTACAACCTCGTCATCATCAGATAACCATGAGATTACCCTAATGAAGAAGTGAAGTGGCAAAAGCAGATTCCTAAGGTATATTCAATACAACTGACCAGCCTTTACCATACAAAACTTTAGCTCAAAAGTAGCCTGGTTAAGCCACTCGGACTCTCAAAGTCTATCCCCCAAGTTATGGTCAATACCAAGAAACCCAGCAATAAGGGTGATGCTACCCCCAATTACAATCCTACCTATACTACTAATAGTTGCATCATATAACTATATGGCCAACAAAGACCAAGGAACAATACAGTCACCATTCATCATACAGGACAAAAAGTATAGCTTAAGTCATCGAGGGACATCCAGACTATTGTCCCTAGCAAAAACACCACAATCCAACATCTGTTGTACCACTCAAATAAAAGGGTTCTAATGAAAGTTCTTTTGCATATACTAGTGTTAAATTGATAATCCCACATAATAAAATGCATTCATGTTATAGTCTTGGGACAGAGGATGCCATGGTAATTCTGAACTAGCGGAAAACTAAACACATCATTAAAGGGACTAATATTCAATTCATAAAACTCCCCTTGAAAGTAGAAGGAAATGTATCCTTCTTAACATCTTGGACCACTAATAACCGTCACATGCAATGTACTCTAAAATTCAAGCATGAGGTCCTATAGGTATGATCTTGGGTTTGAATAAATTATCTCATTCCACGCCTTGTAAACAATTCATCAAATCCAATTGAGTCAACAAATTCTCATCAAAATAGTGAGTAGCTACAGGGACTCTATTACTCAAGGCATCATATCGAGCAATATGATCTGGATAAGTTAAACCAAGAGGGTGAGGAGCATTACCTCGATTCCTTGCATTGGTGGATGTTTGGAATGTCTGTGTTGCTCGTTGTGATGCTTTCTCAGAAGTTCTCATTCTTGAGTACTCCTTGGCTTCCTTTTAGATGACACATTAAGGATTAGAGAGTAATATGGAAGGTTTTTGTGAAAAATCCTCAACAAGAAAGGATATGCAAGTGTGGAAGATAAACAAAATGGAGAATTTGGGGTAAGAAACGATTATGGAAAGAAAACAGATGAAGATGAATGAATAAAATGAGGAACTTGGGTTGAGGAGAAGGGAATGGTGAATAGGGGTGGAATGGAATTTGAATTTTAGGAAGAGAGAAAGAAGATGGGGAATTTTGTGTGAAAAATTGATGAATTTGGAAGAATGAAGAAGAATAGGGAGAAATTTGAGAAATTTGGAGTAGTTTAGAGTGAAAAATGGAAGAGAAATGGAGGAGATTAAAGGTTTGGATATAGAGGTTTCAGAGAGAGAATATGAGGGGTAGAAAGAGGGTGACGCCTTAAGGAAGAATAAGTGAGGAAAGGAGGTGAATTCTCAAGTCAAAACTCTTGACCTCGGGGCAACAGGTCACTATATTCTGACTGTGATGCCCACTGCCACGAACTTCTCTTTTTGTTTTCTGCTTTTTTTTTTAAAGAAGAGAAGTGAGCTATGGTTCATGGTTAGGACCACTTTCGGGTCGTGGTGGAGATTTGCCACTCTCACTACTATCCTTATGTTTGTCCTCTCTTTTCTTTCCTCTTTTTTTTCACATATAAGGAAAATAACCTAAAATCTATATACATCAAAAAGAAAAGAAAGCAATAAAATGCATTAGGTTGCCACCCTAAAAGCACTCTTTTAGGGTTGAGAGCTCGACCTTCCATGTTCAAGCTTTAATAGGGTAAGTTAGAGTATAGATAGTGGTTTTTTCAATGGGCTCTCCCACACAATATGGCTTAAGCCATTGTCCATTGACTTTGAATGGACTGGTGGAGTCACTCCACACCTCCACTGCACCATGAGGGAAAACCTTAGCGACTTGAAATGGCCTTGACCACCAAGATCCCAGCTTGCCAGGGAACAACCTCAACAACGAATTGAACAAAAAGGCTATTTTACCTTCTTCAAACCTCTTCTTTAAGATATGCTTGTCATACCAATGTTTGGTTCTTTTCTTATAAATACGAGAAATCTAATAGGCCTCCCCCAACCACGAGGTAACAATTAAACCCACAAAGAGCCCAATACACCTTGTGTTCAACTTCAAGTGGAAAATGAGAAGACTTCCCAAACACTAGTCAATATAGAGTAGTACCTAGAAGAGTCTTGTTAGCGATCTGGTATGCCCATAATGCATCATCTACTTTCAAGGACCAATCTTTCTGGGACCAATCAACCATCTACACTAATATAGGCTTCAACTCTCGATTGGATAGCTCAACTTAGCTACTTGTTTGGGGATGGTAAGGTATAACAACCTTGTGAAAAGCCCCATATTTTATTAAGAGAGACACTAGTTGCTTGTTGCCAAAGTGAGTCCCACTATTACTCAAAAGAGCCCTTAGAGTGTCAAATCTTGTAAAAATGTTCTTCTTGAGGAACTTAATCATGATCTTCGAATCATTGATAGGGGTAGCAATGGCTTCCACTCACTTGGAGACATAATCCAGAGGCACAAGGATGTATAGATTGTTATGTGAAGGAAGGAATGGACCCTTGAAGTCAGCTCCCCATACATAAAACCATTTCACCTCAAGATTACCACTTTAAGGCATCTCATAGTGCTTGGAAATATTCCCCGATCGTTGACATCAAATGCAAGTCATTACAAACTTTCTTGAATCCTTGAAAAGAGTGGGTCAATAGAAGCCTGCCTGAAGAACCTTGGTAATTTTCTTCTCGGGACCAAAGTGTTCACCACAAGTGAGAGCATGGCAATGGTGAGAGACACTTTAGACCTCATTTTCTAGCAGACACCTCCTATAAACTCCATCTCCACACAGTTTGTAGAGAAGAGTATCCTCTCACACGCAATACTCAGCATTAGCTAAGAATTTTTTGTTTTGTTGGTAAGAAGCCCCTAAAGGCAACACTCCACACACCTTGTGATTCACTAAATCGACATATTAAAGAGTGGTATGGTGAGATATAGTACGTCATGATGATCTAAAAATGAATCATCAATGGGGAGCTCTTCAATAAGACTAGCCTCGGCGCCCAATCAAGATAAATACTCTTGAAGAAGTAGGATCCAATGAACGAGCGAGGCGTAGAGTAAGATTTCTTCAAAAGATGCTTCAATGTGGCATGATCGGTGAAAACAATCACCTTAGAATTGATCAAGTATAAGCGAAACTTTCCACGGTAAAAACAACCGGTAGAAATGGTTTCTCCATTGTGGAACAATTGACTTGGACCTTATCTAAAGTATGACTTGCATAATAGATAGCATAAGGCTTATTGTCCTTTTTTTTGTCCCAATACGGCTCCTAATGCATAATCCCTCGCATCACACATCACTTTAAAGGGAAGCTCCCCATCTAGGGCTTGCATAATAGGAGCCGAAAGCAAGGCCTCTTTCAACTTGAGAAAAGAACTTAAACATTTCTCATTAAAGTCAAAAGGTACTTGACAAGCAATTAGGTGAGAGGTTTTATAATTTTGAAAGACCTTTTATAAACTGTCGGTAAAAACCGACATGTCCAAGAAAACTGCTCACACCCTTCAAAGAATCTGGTGGTGGTAATTTCAATTACCCCCACCTTTACTTTGTCAACTTCAATGCCTCTATTAGAAATAATGTGTACTAAGACAACCCCCTCTTATCCCATGAAATGACACTTCTTCTAATTTAAGAACAAATTAATATCCTTATATCTTTGCAACACTTTGGATAAATTATTCAAGCAATGTTCAAAAGATGCACCATGCATAGAGAAATCATCCATGAACACTTCCTTAATATCCTCCATAAAATCAGAGAAAATGACCATCATGCAATATTGAAAGATAACAGAGGTATTACATAGCCCGAATGGCATCCTCCTATATGCAATGTCCCATATGGACAACTGAAGGTGGCATGTTCTTACTCACTAGGGTGGGTAGGGGTTTAGAAGACCCCCGAATGCCCATCTAGGTTGCAAAAATAGGAGCTTTTTTATCAAATTTTCAAGCATTTGGTCAATAAAGGGAAGGGAAAAATGGTCCTTCCAAGTAGCCTTGTTGAACTTCCTATAGTCAATGCACATTCAGTAACCTGTGATTGTCCTAGTAGGAATTAACCAATTATTCGCGTCCTTTACAACCGTCATCCCCTTTTCTTAGCCATGACATAGACTAAGCTTACACTGACTATAAAAGATAGGGTAGATTTCCCGCCTTAAGAAATTTCATAATTTCCTTTTTAACCACCTCTTTCATGTTAGGATTCAACCGTCTTTGGTGTACAATTGAGGACTTATGGTTATCTTCTATTAAAATGCAATGTATGCAGATGGAAGGGTGAATTCCTTTAAGATCATCAATAGTGTACCCTATGCCTTTATGATGTAATCCAAGCACTCTAAGTAAAGAATCAATTTAAGATGCACTTAAGTTTACATTGACAATCATAGGATAAGTAGAATTATGGCCAAGAAATTCGTACCTCAAAGAAAAAGGGAGAGGTTTCAATTTTACCTCGAGGGCTTGTTCCCCATCAAAAGAGTGCTTATCATCATTCATTAGCTCTTTCACCTTGGCAATAGTTGGGGGAACTTATGGAGAGGCTTTGAAAACTTGAGCACACATCGCAACTTCGGGATTCTCATCCTTATAAGTACCATCATTCAACATACCATGTTCAAGAGGGTCATAAGAAACATAGTTGATGACTTCTTCCCTTACCAAGTTATCTATCATGTTTATTCTACGACACTCATCAGAAATAGAGGGGAATTTATAATCCTTAAACAAGCTAAACTCCACATGATCATGTCGCACATCAAATGATAGCTTATCCATTTCACATCAACATGGCACCTGACGGTGCCTAAAAAAGGCCTCTAAAGAGTGGTGGAGGGGCTTTTATTCTCTTCTGTCTCAAGGATCACAAAGTTAAGTGAACATGCAAACCTCCTACCTTAATAGGATGTCCTCTAAAACATCTATGGGATACTGCACAGAATGGTTTGCTATTGCAAGGAGATGGTAGTGGGTCTCTCCTAAGGCCAACTTCTCACACATAGAAAGGGGCATCGAGCTAACACTTGAGCCCAAGTCACACGAAGCACGGTGAATGCGCACATTCCCTATCAAGCATGGGATGGAGAAACTATCTAGATCCTTAAGCTTAGCCGAAAGCTTATCTTGGATCGCGGCACTGTACTCCTCAGTCAAGGCCACTGTCTCATGCTTTTTTAGCTTTCTTTTATTTCACAAACTCTCTTCCAAAAACTTAGCATATAAAGGCAATTGAGATAAGGCATTGATGAATGGAATATTAATGTAGAGTTTTTTTGGGACCTCTAAAAACGTCCCAAACTACAAATTAAGCTTAGTCGTAGCCATTCTTTAAGGGAAAACCAAGGGTAGAGTATACGATTTTGGGGAAGTTTGTTTAGGGTCCTTAGGAACCTCATTAGCATATTTCACAACATCACCATTCACATCATAAGACGACCTAGGCTTCTCTTTCTCTATAACAACATCATCACGCAAGTTCACATCATTACTAAACCCTTTTGCTCCCTCAAAGATCTTACCTCCTCTTAAAATCATGGCATACATCGCTTTTTAGGGTTAGGCTCAGCCTTACTAAGAAGTCTACCAGAGGGTGTAGATGAAGAGCTAGCTTGTTGGGGAATTTGAGCTTCTAACATTTTGTTGTCAGTAGTAAGCACATCAACTTTGGAGGCTAATTGCTTAACATACTCACCTTGCTTTCATTGCACCATAAGCATACTCTCCATCATGGCCTCTAAGATAGACTTTTCGAGAGCTTGTTAGGGAAAAGGATGCCTTGAAAACCCAATGGTGATCTAGCATTAATTTGGGGCATATTAGGAGGGTTAGACCTGTATGAAAAGTTTGGGTGATTCCTCCCACCCGGATTGTAGGTTTTGGACGAAGGGTTATTCGCCAGTCTTGGGTTATTGTTGTTGACAAAATTGATTTGGTCACTAGTGTCTTAGTTAAAAAGGCTCTCAACTTCATAATTTATAATCAAATTGTCAATAGAACCACAAATTTCACATAAAGGGGGAGAGACACTTGAACTCGTAGCATTCACATTCAAACGATCTAATCTTTGAGTCAAAGTATCTACTTTAGCAAAAAGTAAAGTAAAAGCGTCAGCTTCTAACTTACCTATAACTTGTTTGGGTTGGCCTCTCTCATTTGACCATTGATAGTTGTTAAGAGTCATATCCTCGATCAAACTACAGGTCTCATCCATCGTCTTATTCATCAAGGTGCTAGCCACCGCCATATTAATGGTAGACCATATGGGTTGAGTGACTCCATCATAGAATGTTTACACGATTGTCCACTTTTGGAGTCCATGGTGAGGGCATAATCACAACAAATCCTTGGACCACTCCCAAGCCTCATCATAAAGCATCTCATTCTCCCTTCAGGCAAAGGTAGTAATGTCATTTATTAAGCTTTAAAGTATCACACAACTCTAAAATGACCGAGAGGTATAGATTGGGGTCCTCCATTAGGGCACCACTGAATTGTGCTTGTTGCACCGTGTGCATGAGGGCTTGCTTAAGCTTAAAGTTATGAGCTTCCCTATCAGGACGAACAATACTTGATGTGAAGCGTTGGACTGCTGGGGTAATGAAATCCCAAAGTATCCTTTGATCTCCCATTTCATCAGAAATTTTATGTGGGCTATCGTAAGTCTTGCACTTTTGATTCTCCAACCTTTGTTTTTTCTTCCTTAACGAAAAGTCCTCTCTATCTCGGGATTGGGTTCATACGGAAACAGACTTCATATAAAAGGGGAAAGATCCTACAAGCACCAACATAAGCATTACTAGAGCAAATAAAAAATTAAAAAGAAAAGTGCTTAGTCAATGTTCTAAGGAGTAACTCGATATTTGACAAATTGGTCAATGACAATGGTGCTAAAACATGGCACACATCGTAAGTGCATGGGTGTTGTAGTCTAGATTAAAATATCAGCCAGGGACTAATGCAATCTATCAAGTTTTATCCTTCTAAGATGCTAGGTGAAATAAGTATTCAATTGGATTGTTTAACTACAATAAATGATCACTATGTAACAAAATTGGGAATTCAATCAAGGAAATACATCTAAGGATTTGTTTTCCTTGCAATGAGTTAGACCCTTAAAAAGAGCATGTGCTTTTCTCTCGTTTAAATGATTTAAAGGGTAACAAGAAACCATAATTCAATCTCTTCACTTGAAATAAACCGAATTACTTAAACTAATCCAATCATTATTCTTTCAAAGGTTCTATTTTAGTCCAATCACTATTCTTTCAAAGGTTCTATTTTAGTTTAAGTTAAAGATCTTAATTACCAACTTCCCTCTCAACATGCAATTCTCTTTCAAGAGCAACTTAGCTAAGCCCAATCTTATTAATCTAATAGTGGGTTTCTCCTTTTGGTGTTTCACCCAACTATCTATGCATATGTAAGCAAATTGGCCAAAAATCACTCACATCCAATCAAACACAAGGTAGATAGAATCAAACCAAATAAGATTAAGCAGAAGTTCGATAGAGTTAGGAATCCAATATTCTTATTTTAACTTACAAAGCCCTAGGCTAAAGAAAACTACTCACTCATGATTAAAACTAAATAAAAACCATTCAAATTAAACATTAATTGAACTAGAACAAATAAAAAAAGGAGTACAAGAAGTAAGAGAAAAGTATGCTCAGCAACAATGAAAATCTCTTCAACAATCTTTAATCTTCAAGTCTCCTCTTGCAAAAGCCTTTCTTGATTCTTCTGTTACTCCAAAATGGTTAGAGTGGATGAAATTTGAGTTAGATGAAAGATAGAATAGGGAGAGATGATCTTTCTTTGAGCCAGGAAACCTTAAGAAATAGCAGAATTCGAGTAATCTCATCCACATAATGAAGGAAAGATGAAGAGTTCTTTAGTTTGGGAGGCACGACGGTTAGACCAGCTTTCTCTTTTTCGTCTTCCTCCTATAGGCATAAGAGCTAGGGGAACCTCCCTGGTGAGTCAATCATGTGCTTTTGAGGGTTAATGCCAGGTAAAAAAGGTCTTAAAACCTGTAAGACACATCAAAGAAATATACCCAAGCATAAAATAGGAGTAGGGGTGTGAATTAATCGTTGAATCAATTCTTTAAGAAATGGTAGTAAATGACCCTAAAATGATGCACATTTTTAATTGTTATCGATATATAATACACTTCAATTCCCATTCTTGAGTTTTAGCTGACTTGAAGAAGTTTGGGTTGAAGGGTGTAAATAGGTCTATATAGGTGAAAAGGACGAATTATGGATCCCAAAGGAGGCACCTCGTCTGAGGAAATTCCTACTAGTCACACACTTTTATCTTTTTGTTTTTAAGATTCTTGGCAATATTTATTTATTTTTGCACTTTTTTGCACTTTTTTCTAACTTAGATTTGTCATAAGATAAAAATATTTAGAAGGGAAAGGAAATGAAGAATGTATGCACATATATATAGATGGAAAAGATACTGGGATGTCCATTGATGTGAATGAGGGGTGCAAGGCTTAGAATAAAAAGAAAATAAGGATAAGGTGAGGGACACCCAACTTAAACATGAATTTGATTGATATTACTTCTACCTTGTGGTGAGTGAATGAGATTGGCCCCACTATACCATGATTCCTCTAGTGTGGAAGTATGCTCATTAGGATCATCATTGAGCATTCGAGATATAGAGATCAAAATGGTCGTATTGTCTATCTTATCTTAAATGAGGTTTTCCATCCTTAAACATTGGTTAGCAAAGTGATCTTTGCCTTGGTGGTAAATGCAGTAGGCATTTTCATCCTAGCTTTTAAGTACTTTGCCTAATAGTGTGCTCGGTACTGGGCCGATGGGCTTCATGAATGTCTTTGTTATAGTAGCCCTAAAGCTTCTTCCAATGCCATGCCTAAGGGTGTACAACCCCTATCAAGAGTTCTTTTACATGTTGGCATGTAGGCTTTTGCTTCCTTGGTTTTCAACCTCATGATCGTGAGCTCTTGTATCATGCATTATATTTCTTTTTCTTGGTCCTCAATGCTGGTGATGAGGCTAGCAATAACCTTGATTGTCATTTTGATATTGTCCACCATGCTGTTGATGATTGTGTTCTTTAACATTGATCATGAATGGGGATTAGAAAAATGGTCTGTGAAGGTGAGGTTAAGAAAGAGAAGAGAGATGAGCTTAAAGTTGCCAACTTAAAATAAGAGATGATCCTAGGTTAGGCTTGGAATGGGGCTTGAGATAAGAAAGTAACATGAGAAACATGGATCCAATGTAAAATGGGTGGTAGAGGAGACCTAAGTTGGAGATTTCACATGAGGACAAGGATCTAGATGATGGATGAGAAGGAGACTTTGGGGCTAAGGACCAACATAAGGTCAAGGAAACTAGGCCAAGGGTAAAGAGATTAACGAAATCCTAGAGTTAAAGGATGATAATTACCATAAGCTTGGTCGTAGGGAAAGGACTGGGTGGATCAGGTGCTTAAATTAGGGCCTAAAGAGGGGTGCATTAAGTTCTATGTCAAGGATGCATGCTAGATAAGGCGGAGCTCAGGATGAGAATAGGGGGTAAGGCATGCCATGTCCCAAGTTATGGTTTGGGAGTAAAAGTGTGGTGAGTCCTTAAAGTGCACTCTATTCTGAGGTCATTTTGTACCATTTTTAAGGAGAATTATGTGTTTTACGCTATATTACACATTCCTTTTTCTGTTTCATCCTCACGTATGGTTCTTTATGTGGTTTGTAGGTTTTTGGACCATTTTATGCCAATTTGAACCCCTAAATGAGTGTAGCTTGACACCCCACAGACACCACCAAGTCATTATACCCGTGGAAGGAAGAAAGAACAAAATAATGTCATTTTCCTTCATCGTGTGGCTGAGGTCGATCGAGTTCTTGTTTAAGTAGAGTCATTCTACAATAAATTTTAGGCGAGATAGCAACAAAGAGAACTTCTATTCTCCAATCCTTTCCATTCTTTTCCATTTTCTTCAGTTTAGTTCTAAATTTCTTAGTTAGGTTTGAGTTTAAGAGTGAAAGTTGTGAAGAAGGGGTTGTTGTTTTGAAGCCCCTGCAAAGTTGGAAACTCTTGGAAGATTTCCAATTATGCTAAGTTTTCCTCTCTCAAATTTTGTTTAGTTGTTGTTATTTTAAATATGTGTGAGTAGTTTTCCCCGTCTAGGGATTGTTAGCCAAGTATTGATGCTAGAATCTCTAATTTTTATTTAGTTGCACTTGATTCTTTAGTGGAATTAGTTGAATTCTATCTTTTGCGTGAGATTATTGTGAATGAATTTTGGCAAAATTTACTTGCTAATTCTAAATAGTTAGGTGAAAGACTGAATGGTGAAACTTACTATTTGACTGACAAGATAAGACTTGACTTAGCAATACTTGAGAAAGATTCGCTTGTTAAGAGGAACTTTGGCCATCAAAAATACATAACTTAGACTAAACACGGACATTTGAAAGAATGATAATTGATTAGTTTAGGGAATTCAATTTATTCCAAAAGAAAAGATTAAATTCTAAATACGATAGCATCCGTTTCAATCTCCCAATATATATCAAGTAATGTCATATTCCATTGATCCACATCTTTACTAGGTAAACTAAATCCCTAGATGCCTTAAATTTATTGAATTTTCCAATTAGATTATAGCATTATTCAAGCACCTAATTAAAATTTGCTTGCTGAGCACTTTCATAGGATAAAGCTCAATAGACTACAATTGGTCTCTATGGGAATTATATCTTTTCTAAACTACAATACCCATGTGCTTAGGGCACAGGTCAAGTCTTTTGGTGCCATTTTCGGGGACCAAATTTGTGGATATTGAGTTGGCCCTTTGAAATTGACTTAGTATTTTTGTCATTCTTTCTTTTTCTTTACATTTTTTATCTGCGTTGGTAGTTTTGTTGGTAATTTTGTAGGATTTCTCCTTTATGTACGAAGTCCCTTCTTATTTGAATTCGATCCAGAAATCGAAAGGATTTTTCACTCTAACAGGAAGAAATTAAGGTAGAACGGCAACAACTAAAGGCTCAAGCTGTTGCTTCATCGACTAAAGGCATGTCCTTGAGCATCGCTCGGCCAACCATAGAAGCAAACGATTTTGAGCTCAAACCACCCCTTATATCATTGGTGCAACAATACCAGTTCGGAGGCACCCCGTGAGAAGATCCAAACCTACACCTCTCGATCTTTTTAGAGGTGTGCGACACGTTAAAGCTCAACGAAGTTTCTAGAGATGATATCGGCTTGCGCCTATTCCCCTTTCCACTTAGGGATAAGGTGAGGACGTGGCTTCACTCGTTGCCTCCAGGGTGCATTATGACATGGGACAAGCTTACAAAAGTCTTTCTTACCAAGTTCTTTCCTCTGGATAAGACGGCAAGCCAGTGAAATCAAACCCCTACTTTCTCTCAAAAGGAAGATGAGACGGTCTATGAAGCTTAGGAGCGATTTAAGGACCTTTAAGATTATGCCATCATGGTCTTCAAAGGTGGATGATCGTGTAGACATTCTACAATGGAGTCACTTAGCCATTAAGATCTACTATTGATGCGGCAGCAGGAGATACTCTTATGAACGAAATTAAAGATGAAGCATGCAATCTTATAGAAAAGATGGCATTTAACAATTTTCAATGATCTTCTAACCCAACCCAAGTGGGTTGGAGGTAAGCTGGAATTATTTCTATGCTTTCTTCTAAAGCTGATGCTATGTCCCAAAAATTAGAGCGCTTGAATATTAATTCTTCCAGTTCTAGTACCCCTTCCCCATCGTGTGATGCATATGGGCAGTTGATCATTTGACTGTGCATTGTCAAGTGAGTAGTGCTTTTGCCCAAGATATAAGTGATCAGGTCAACTATGTGAGCAAATATAACCTTAGACCTACCAATGATCCTTTCTCTAGCACATACAATCCTGGTTAAAGGAATCGCCCTAAGTTCTCCTATAGGTCTAATGCCTCACTCATGCCCCAGATGAATTTTATACCACCTCCTGGATTTCAAAGACCATCCTATTCTCAAAAGCGCCTCAAAAATCCAACTTAGAAACTATGATGAAGAATATGCTTTTGTCATAACAAATGCAAGATGAGTACATGAAGCGATTGGCTTCTAATGATGTGCTTACTACTCATAATAAGATGTTAGAAACTCAAATTGCCCAACAAGCTACCTTTTTATCTACACCTTCGAGTAGACTGCCTAGTAAACCTGAGTCTAACCCCCGTAAGCAGTGTAACCATGTTAACTTGAAAAAAGGGGCAGAGGATTCTAAGGATATGAGACTTGAGGAGGGCAGAGAGATGAACATGGCTGAGAGTAAAGAGAAAAATGATTAGGGTGAGCCCATAACCTTTAGAGAAAAACGCAGTATCGAGTTCCTCAAAGTCTTTCCCCCTAAGCTTCCTGACCAGGGTAGCTTTTCTATCCCCTATATAGTAGGAAGAGTGAAAATTGATAGAGCCATATGCAACCTTGCTGCAAGTTTCCGTTTGATGCCCTACTCTATGTTCTATAAGCTTGATTTGAGACCATTACAACCAGCACCCTTTTTACTCTAATTAGCAGATGGTTCCAAAACACGACCTTTGGGTATGTTGGAGGATGTGCCTATAAAATAGGAGATTTATGGGTGCTTGAAGATTTTATCGTTGCTGATATGACTAGGATTGACGGTGCCCAAGTTAATCTTAGAAGACCCTTTCTAACTACTTCAGGCTGCACGATTGATGTAAAAGGGGGTGGATAACATTTGAATTATAGGGGAGTGTTATGCTGCATTTTGTTTTATGGAAGATAAAATTGCTTCCCCTAATTCTTTCCTCTCTGATATAGTTCCCTTTCCCCTGAAATCGAGGTGGAGGATGATTGGGTTTGTTCTGATCCTTCTGATTTTTTTAGATTTTAACTGAGGATCCTGACCAGGGTTATGTTAAGACGGAGTTTCCTACTCCTAGACCACCTAGCATATCCGAGGTTGAAACCTATGGTTGTAATAAGTCTTCCTTGGGTGACTACTGCAGGTTCACTCAGTTAGTTCTTTCTTACCTTCTATAGAATGAGTCCATTTGGATTTTGATCTTGGGGTTGAGTATGAAGATAGTGGCCCATCTAATAGAGCCCTATATTGATTTGTTTTGTATGCTAATAGTACACTTTGGGCCAATTTGATGATGAAAAAGGACCTCTAACCTGAGTGCTTGAGGTGGTACCTTCACTTGGAAGACTTCAATTTTGTGGTTCGCGATAAAAACGAAACATATGTTGTGAGTGAGTCTAATACCCACACTCTCATTAAACCAGAACCAAAATAGAAGAAAGGTCGAGCTTCCGACCTTAAACGAGCGCTTCTTAGGAGGCAACCCAAGTGTTTGTTTTTATTTTTCATTTTTTTTTTTTGGTATTCTATTTTGATTGTATTTTATGTTTTTGCTATTTAGGACCTCCACTAGAAAATCAATAAAATTATAAAAAAAGGCAATAAAATAATAAAAAAGAAAAAACTAATAATAAGATTTTTTTAGAACCCCATGGACACCTCCTGGTGTCTACCCACAAACCGCGAAGGCTCTAAAAAAAAGAAAAGAGAAAAAGAGAAAAGGACAGAAGAAGATCAGGGAAGAGCTGATCACGGACAGTTCGTGGCCACCACCATGGTCCGTGGTGAGCCCCGCATCTGCGGTCAAGGGTTTTCAAGGCCCTTTGACCCCAAGTTTCCTCATCTTCTTCTACAAAACGCGACCCTTTCTGTCTAAAACCTCCATAACGGCTTCATTTTCAACCTCCAATTTTTCACCAAAATTCATCAAATTTCTTCCCTTTTCACTTACTTTATTCACTTTAACCCCAAATCTCCCTTTATTTTTCACTTTCAAGCTTTCTTTCTCTCCCATTTTTCCACATTTCCATACCCGTAACCTTCAAAACTCCATTTTTCACTTTTTGCTCCATATTTCTTCACCACTTCTTTCCCTTTTCTCAAATTTTTCATTTTTTAGCATTTTTCTACTCATTTTCTTTTAGTTTTATTTTCAAGCATTTTACCCATCTACATTACACCACCAAGGCACCCAAGAAGAAGGTAAGAACTATGTAAGAAGCTGGGACTTCAAGTCAAACCCCACAAAGAGCACCCTGAAGTTCTCGAACATCCATCACCGTGAGAAACCGAGGTAACGTTCCACACCCCCTTGGTTTAACTAATCCTGAACATATTACTAGATATAATGCTTTGAGTAGTAAACTAGTGGTAGCCACTCGATATTGTGATGAGGATGTGTGGAATCGTTTGGGATTGTTAGATGATATTCGTTGGTTGTTTACTCAGGGTGGAATACAACAATTTTTAGAAACTAGGACTACACTTATCGGGACCTCACCTTTGAATTTTTAAGCACATTCCATGTTAAGGTCATAAGTGGTCCTCAATGTCAAGAGGGCTACATTTCATTTTATCTTAATAAGGAATTCTATGAACTTCATTTGAGTGACTTTAGTAGTATATTTCGTTTCCACCAAGTATGGATCTCCCATACCGTCATGTCCCTAAGGAATTCAATCTGAATGTTTTTTTGTATGAAATTTCCAGGGATTATCGGTATGACACTAGTAATTCTAAAGGTACGGTTATTCAAAACCCCTGTATTTGTGTAGCCCACCCTTGTTAGCTTGTGGTGTGTTTGCCTGGGAGGATAATTTAAATGTGTCTCGCTTGTTTGAATTATATTTTTGGTATAGCATGCTTGAAGGCGACCGGATTGACCCTGGGTCATTCTTGGCTAATCAGTTGTATAATACAGCCACTACTTCTGCATATAGGATTATCATTTGGGGCCTCATTACCATCATTGCTAGGCTAGTTGGGGTTGAATCAAACCCTGATGATAAAGTTGTAACTTCAAAGCAGTTGAACTTTATCACTTTTGAACAAATGAAATTTTATAGGGTAGATGGCGGGCATATCTATTGGATTTATCCTGGGAATCGGCTTATGTCTCTCTCAAATGTTGATCGCACCTCTCTCTTGAACAAGGCCAATCTCTACTTTTTACCCAATGACAAAGACCCTAAGGCTCCTAGTTCATCCTAACCATCCTCCTCTCATGATTATCCTGACTTGCATGCTACCCTTTGGTCAATTCAAGAGGCCCAAGCTTCTCTGCGAGCTTATGTAGAAACTGAGCATGCCTCACTCTGTGACTTTGTTCAGGAGTAGCATGATGAGCTCCGTGGGATGATTGCCTCCCAGAACTAATATTTCTAAGACTTTAGGGCCAACTTAGAGACTTGGCAGGACTGACACATTTCTCAACCTCACTTCTCCACCACCTCCCCTTCCCTTTTAACGTCTTCTGCTTTTTAAGTGCTTGGACTGAGGACAATGCTTCATCCAAACATTGGGGAGTTGTTTTGGTTGTTATGTGTTTGTGGTTGTATATATATGTGTTGTGGATGTGTGAAAGTTTGTATTTTTATGTCATGCATTTAGGTTTAGTTTGCATTTTTAGTTGATCATTTAGTTTTTTTTTTTTTTAGGTTTCTTTCTTCATTTTAGCTTTGTTTTGAGTTTTTTTCTAGTCTTTAGTTGCATTTTAGGCTTAACAAAAAAGCAACGAAAACCCGAAAAAATGAGCCCATAAATCCTCCAATGATGAGTCTTTAGACAAAGTGGCTTTCTTTTAGCTATTTTGACCCTTTTGTTAAGCCTATTTGTGAATAAAATACTTATCTATGAGTTTTGGAACTATGCTTCATGTTTTGACCATCAAGTTGGATATGAATTGATTGCTTAATGATTCTTAGCATGAGCATTTGGCACATGAAATTCAATGAGCTAGATGAGCTTTGTCGTGTGAGATTTTGAGCTTGAATAGACTAATTCATCATTTTAGTCAATCTTCCAAGATTTCGAGTCTTTAGAACTTGCTTTGACTCTTGTTCAAGATCACATTTAGCATGATTGAGGCATTATTTGGCTTTATGAGCTACATTGACCAAATAGCCACCCTTATATAAATTATTTATCCCTTTGCTACCCCTTTGAGCCTTTACCATATTTGTTTATGAGAACCTATATTATCATCCTTGGCCATACACATATCTTACTCTTTTAGCTAAGGCTATAGAGTTTCATAGTTGATTAGGCGTAGTTTGTGGATAATAACCTTTTATGGATATTGTTTGGTTGGATATGATAACTTATTCATGTTCTATTTTCCCTTCAAGACAATTGAGTTATGTTTTCTAAGTTACAGGAAAAGTGTTGAAAAGTGCATAGTTTTCTTTGCATGATCCTCCTCTTTGATGGTTGTAAAAAAAGAAAAAAAAGAAGAAAAAGAAGAAAAAACATCAATAAACCACACCAAAGTTGTTTCTTAAACAACAAAAATGTGCAAAAAGAAAAGAAAAAATAGAAGAAAAGGAAAAAAACTAAAAAACCGAAAAAAGATTGATGAAATAAAACGATTTGGCATTGGTTTTATATATTTTTAAGCACTTTCTCTTGTGATCTCACTGGGGATGTTGTTGATATTTTGAGATGTATAGGCTTGAGAAATATGTTTTAATTAGGAGGCGATGGTTTATGCTCTTAGTCTTTGGCTTTTAGCTCGATAAATACCAAAATGTTTATTCTCCCCTTATCTTTACCCAATTGCCTCGTTATAACCCTTTAAAAGTCCTCATGATTGCCTTGTGTGTTTTGCATTGTCATGATGGTGAATTAGAGAGTCTTATCAAGCTTTTAGTTGATTTGGTTCTATAGAATGAGATTTAAAAGAACTGCATTTTACTTTAAACGCATAAGTGATGAGTGCTTCACATCTAAAGTGAGGTTCTATTGGTTCTTCTAGCTTTACTTATTATAATATGCTAATATGTTTGTTCAAGTTAATTTGAGTGACTGATTTAATATTTGATGTGATGGTTCTTACTTTTATTTCAAAATTTTCCTTCTCCTATCTATTTTTAAAAAATTTTAGTCACTTTTGGGCTGAACTTATGGGGTTGATTTAATTAATGATGTTGCTACTGATGTCTGCCCGATGAGGTTACTATAATATGCTAATATGATTGTTCAAGTTCATTTGAGTGATTAATTTAATATTTGATGTGATGGTTCTCACTTTTTTTTCAAAATTTTCCTTCTCCTATCTATTTTTTAAAAATTTTAATCACTTTTGGGCTAAACTTATGGGGTTGATTTAATTAATGATGCTACTACTGATATCTACCCGAGGAGCTTATTCATTTTTAGCCTCAGTTTCATAGTTGCTTGGTGACAAGTAAAAGTTTAAGCATGGGGGAGTTTGATAAGTCCTAAAGTGCACCTCTTTTGAGTTCATTTTGTACCATTTTTAGGGAGAATTATGTGTTTTATGCTATAGTTTGCACTCCTTTTTCTGTTTTACGCTTGAGTATGGTTCTTTTTCATATTTTACAGGTTTTTGGATAATTTTACCCAAAATTTGACCCCTAAATGAGTATAGCTTGACCTCCGCGGATACCCCCAAGTCACTAAGCTCATGGAAGGAAGAAAGAACAAAAGAATGTCGAGACAGAGCTCACCACGGATAGTCCACAGTGAAAGCCATGGTTCGTGGTGAGACCATAACTGCAAGTCTCTTCGTTTTCCTTCATTATGTGGCTAAGAATGATCAAGTTCTTCTTTAAATAGAGTCATTTCGCAGCAGATTTGAGGAGAGAGCAAAAAAGAGAACTCCTATTCTCTAACCTTTTCCATTCTTTTCCATTTTCTTAAGTTTAATTTTAGATTTCTTAGTTAGTTTTGAGTTTAAGAGTGAAAGTTGTGAGGAAGTGCTTACTGTTTTGGAGCCCTCACGGAGTTAGGAAATCCTTGGAGGATCTTCGATTGTGCTAAGTTTTCTTCTGTCAAACTTTGCTTAGTTGTTGTCATTTAATACATGTGAGTAGTTTTCACAATCTAGGGATTGTTAGCCAAGTATTGATATTGGAATCTCTAATTTTTATTTAGTTGCGCTTGATTCTTGATTAGAATTGGTTGAATTCTATCTTGTGTGTGGGATTGTTGTGAGTAAATTTTGGCCAAATTGACTATCTTATTCTAAATAGTTAAGTGAAGGACTTAATGGTGAAACTTGTTGTTTGACTGACAAGATAGGACTTTACTCAGCAATACTTGAGAAAGATTCACTTGATAAGAGGAACTTTCACCATCAAAAATCCATAAGTTAGACTAAACAAGGATATTTGAAAGAATAACAATTGGTTGGTTTAGGCAATTCAATTTATTTCAAAAGAAAATATTGAATTCTAAATACAATTGCAGCCCCTTCAATCTCCCAATGTAGATTAAGTGCATGTTATATTCCATTGATCTACATCTTTACTAGGCAAAATAAATCCCTAGATATTTTAAATTTATTTAATTTTTCAATTAGATTATAGAATTATTCAAACACTCAATTAAAATTTGCTTGCTTAGCATTTTTATAAGACAAAACTCAATAGACTACAATTAGCCTCAATGGGAACGATATCTTTTCCAAACTACAACACTCGTGCACTTGCGGGCATAGGTCAAGGTGGTGCAACCCTAGGCTTGGCTTAGGTTAAGAAAGTTAGACTCTAGTTTACAAGACATATATAATGAGCTGATCTCAAGTTGGATTATGCATAATATGTGTCTTAAATGTTAGGTTACATATAAAAGGGATTGTGTTAAGCCTGCTAGTATGTAAGAATTCTGTTATATCATCCTAGATCAGGTTTCCATATGTACAAAAGACTTATGTAATTTGGACAAAGATGTGAACAAGCGATGCCAATCCAAGTTGGCTAAGGTATATGCATGGTGGCCACTTTAGACGTAGCATATTGGGAAGATGATGCAGGACATGCTATGGATATGCTAGGGCTAGTATGAATGTTTGAGAATGATAGGCCTAAAGTATAATAGAAAGATGAATCCAAGATGCAGTGGCCTAGGTAGAGCTGGGTAATAGGTCAGGTCGGCTTAGGTTCGTGTTCATGTCGAGCTTAAGCAGGTTTACAATTTCTCAACCTAAACCCAACATATTTATTAAACAGGTTAAAAAATCTTTACTGCATCTGTTTAATTTTTAAACGGGTTGACCTCTTAACCCATTTAAGATAAAAAGGTCAAGTTCAGTTGCCTAATTACTCATTTACGTATTTAACATTTTTAACTAATATGTAGTTACATAGCCTTAAAAATTAAGTTTATATATCACATTAAACACTTATTCTCTAATACTCCTTCAATTCATAATAATTCATACGTTTTAACATTTTGGTATTCTCAATTATCTAATACAAAGATGAATACATCAATGACAAAATGGAAAATTGAGTTGACTTGTTTAGCCCATTTAATTAAACGGGTTCAATAGGCACATTTTCGTATCGAGAATCTCGACTTGAACCGAAGCCATTTAATTAAACGTGCAAAAATCCAAGACATTTAATTAAATGGGTTGAACATGTCAACCCATTAATTAAATAGGTTGAAAATTTGCACCCAAACCCACTTAACATCGTATCGGTTTCGGGTCGGTAATCGTGTCGGCTCTGTTTTGCCCAACTCTAGGACTAGGGTTTGAGATGCATGTAATCCTAAACAGGCTATGATGTTAGGCTACCTCAGATAGAATATGAAGATAAGCTCTTTTATAAGTATATGAATGCGTGCACTATCTTACATGCGTTATGGATGCAAGAGCCTATACACAGGGAATCCTAGTTGTTCTATTATGAATGCATTGATGATAATCTTCATACAAGATGCAAAGAATATAACTTCAGATGCACAAATTTAAACAAAAAAAGACCCTCAACTTAAAGCCCATGATAGACAATATAAGGAAGTTGGTATCTTATGGAGAAAAAGACCAACCAACGGCATGCTAGGCACTGCTATTAGGCTACAACAGCATTTCCTCACTGCGGCTAGGACAAAATTCCAGTTCAACTAGCATGAAACCAGCTACTGTTGGATTCTCACCTTAGGCAGTTGATGGGAATGTCTTGCATTTTTCGATGGGGAAAGAGTTTTGGGTCAAAAAGCACGCTAGACTAGGACTCAATTTTCAAAAAGACTCTTAATTTATAAATAAGCACGTATAGGACAAGGAGAAATGACACTTAGAATTTATCAAAGCAAACATTCGCATCAGGTTTAATCCTAAATCTATACATAAAGGGTATGCAACAAATTCAGTGATCATAATGGTTGGGTGGGATAGACTAGACTCTTTTTGTCTTCGAAGTGATGTGCTTTGAAGAGCCAAATGGTGGCTTGCCTTACATATAGTGTCATGATCGAGAGGGAACATGAGCTTCAGCAAGGAGGTCTATATGATTTTGGAGAAAGAAGGATAATCCTAAGGGCATGCTTTGTAAGGGATCACTCGATAAGCATTGACATTTACTAATCATGAGCACATAATGCCCAGATGCCTGTATAAGACAATTCTAAACCACAAAATAAAACGCTTTAAAGGAATTCATTTCTTTCAAGTCTCACCTACTTATTTTTGTAGTCCCTAGTGAAGAAGCTACTAAAAATGCCTTGCTAGATGGTTTACAATAGCCCGCTCAGGGCTCCCCAAGGTTAGACTGGCATCACCACAGCCACCCTCTTTCTATTGGTGAAATGGATAAGCTTTCTCAAAGAGGTGGTTCCATGGAATCATGTGGTAGAATGGATTAGAGTTTCAGCTTCTAGAGTTGTTAGACATATTTTAAAAGAAATGTGTCAAGCCACGAATTTATAGAAAACAACAAATTTCTTCTTTCAACCAAGGCCTTAATTCAAAAGGACAACCATGGTACAAAGCACTTGATTTTCAAGAAGGGAGAGGGTCTTTTCTACAAATTATAACTTTGGATATTCCAAATGAGGATCAAAGAAATGACTCCATGGTAAAAGTGGATCTGGGGAAGAAGGTACACACTCTTGAATAATGAAAACCTTCGTTAGACTACCCGCTTCAAAAGTTGCCTACACTAGAAATAAATGTATTAAAACTTGTATTTTTGGTTCCATGCACAAGGTATTTTCATCATTTAAGTATTACTTAGTTAGGTAAGTAACATGACATGTTTTTGGTGACCACATATTACCAAGCTAATTTATAATGAAAGGAAATGTACAAAAAAATGAAAACCTAGTGGTTGCTTTATTATAAGAAAGCGTGGTCTTATGTACAAAAGAGTGAACACTATATAGTTATGAAGGATAAAAAAGGAACATTATTATGAATGTAACAAATAAAGAAAGCTTTAAGCATATTATTTTCTTTGTTATTGGCCCTTAGCACCTGCCTCAATTCAAGCGGTCGACGAAGAAAATACACACTCGATTCCTTCCTTCCTAATGTATTAGAGTAGTATGAAGGCTAGTCTAATTTCAAAGGAGTTTGTGGGGAGAGTTTTGTTTCCTAAAAGGATTTTTTTGTGAAGAGAGGGATAGAGTCTAGAGAAGGAGAGTTTCTCCTAGGAGTGGTGTCTAAGAAGAAAGTGTAGAGTTTCCAATAGATAAAGATGATATGGAGAGAAGAGTGTAAAGTTTCTTCTATGTAGAATATGGTGATGACTGTTATGAAAGGACTCCCTTTTTACAGTAGATGAATTGCACTTGGTTATGAAGTTATCTCACTAAGAAAAGGATCAAACAAAATGAAAATTAAATAAATTAAAATCAACCAAAACTTATTTCATTTATCAAAATGAATTTTGTCCTAACTTGAAGGTGGCTTACACAGTTAATTAAGCATTCCATGCAAAATGTGTATCAATTCATGCAGTGCAGGTCAAGATAGGCCTATTAGTAGGAGGATAGGCCCAGCAGTGGTAGCTATTAGGGCTAGTGACAATGGTTGGGGGTAACATTATGTCACTAAGCTGGTAAGCATGGTAGGGTCAAATTGCTTGGTCTATAACTTTCTCATCTGATGTCCAGCTAATGTGACTAGTTTTTATTTTACATGGAAAAAGCTTATTGAGTCTTGTTGCTAATGAATTAAGTTTCATGAACTTTGTATAAGTGTGCAAGGAGTTACAAGCTAAATAGTGAAAAAGTGTTAGTTTCGGTGCACATCTCATTATCGGACTCATAACGTTTTCATTGCCTATCAGAATTGAGCTTATAACATATCACTAGAAAGCTCTTTCAATAAGAAACCAGGAAATGTGGACTCAAATATGCTTTGGCGCTATTTTCAGACTGAAAATAAGGTGTAAATTATGAGAAGGCATTATCGGCATGACTATGGGCTTAGCGGCAACCATTAGGGCTTCAAAACTTGCCACTAGGCCTCAGTGGCTTTTATGATCATGCTGCCACCTTCAAATTGTGTCCAAGGCTATATTTTGATGTCAGTAATTAAGCAGATTGGTTTTGGAATGGACTAATATGAGACAATGCACCACCCCACTGTCATGTTCCTACTATGATATGCTCTAGGTCACTGACTCAAGCCCTGGTGCTTGGAACTTGGTCTAAAATTGGATATTTTGCTCTCTTTGAAATTATTTTGAGATATTTTGGGTTTTTAAACATTTGTTTAGACATTTTAAGAATTTTAACTATAAAAAAAAATATTTTTAATTTATGAACTAGCTACTAAGAATTCAAGTTTAATATTGCTTCACTATCGATGGGTTAGGTAATCATCATCACTAAGTAATAGTACACAAGACATGTAACTGTGCGCTCAATCTAAAATCCTAAGGGCACCAATCTGATGATTACAATTAATAGGATAGCACACCAGGATAAAAGTACAACTACTTTTCAGAGCACTCAATGCTGATAAGACTAGTCATCTATAGTATGATTCTGCATGCATTCGTCTCCAATTAAGTTTTTTTAGTACTTCATTATCCTAATAATCATGAAATTTTTCATCAAGGTGAAGATACTCTTACTCCTCTTTTTCAAATAAATCATGTAGATATCTTTTTTCTTTTTCTGAAAAGAATCTTCCATACCCAACACCAAATAGATAATCAAAAATATCTTCTGAAGCAACTCTTTCCACCTTCATGTACTCACTGAATGCTACAATAATAGAAAGTAGTGTTTCCATAATGTGTCGGTATCATTCCTCACTCTATCATTGCCAATGTTTGATGATAAATGTTATAAAAACCAATAGCTCTTGCATAGAAGGACCCTTAACTAGTCCTTATTGTCTAGAAATCATTCTTGCCTCTGATCCTCGAAGTTATTTAGATCAACTAGAAGGATAAGATAATGAGCTAGTTTGGCCTTTCTAGTTTTATATTCAATCATTGCACAATGTACCTCAATATGTAGACTATTGTTTTGAAGGGCTCTAGTTCATCCATCAGTAGGGTGCAAATTTATTGAATTCTTCTAAATATACACTTTTCAAAATAGTTAAAATGAAAAGAGTGAATACTGCGGATCAGGCATTTCTATGATGTAATTTATCATCCCTTATTCACAGGCTTTCATGATGGGATCATTTAGAGGCATTTAATGTGCTAGGAATCTAATACCACCAAACCCATATCTATTAAGGAAGAAGGTTATAGTACTCCATGAATCTAAAATGTCATAGTAATAATGGTTATAATAGTTGTTGCAGGCTGCATACTAGTCGTTGAGCCATTTTTCTTGAACATAGGCACTTATCTTTTGTGGAACATCATAAGGATAATTCAAATGATTTATTTTTTATTCTAATGAGTTGAATCATTACTATATTAGATAGGCATAGGACAAGGACCAAAAGCGTGATCTCCACTTTTTATGAAATTCCAAAATCTCCATAAGAACTATATTAGAAGGAGAGATCCGTCCTAGTAGTAATGACATTTCAAATTGATTTCCTCCTTTTTTGGTAGATATTCTGCTTTGATGATCAGTATTTCGAAGCTTGAGAGTCAAATTATCCACCAGAAAATTCTTCAACCCATGTATTTGCTTAATAAAGAAGGAAAATTGGTTAAAGCATAAATACCAATGCAGGAGTTGCCTTTGTGCTTCCATATTTGATAAATTCTTTTTCACAAAATCAAGTATTCTGTTGCAATCTGTAGCCCAACCCTAAACCATGATTATTTATTTAATTAAGTTATGTTATTAATTTTCTTACATTTGTTCATCACATTTAATCAACCCGACTGGGAAAAATTCATTTGGGCCCTCACTTTGCAATTTAGGTTTTGATTAATGCAAAATTTCGGAAAAATTGATAGTAGACCTTGATAATTATGATTTTAGTTATTAAACTATTTTTTCATAACATCACAAAAATTCAAATTTGAGCTACGTAAAAACTTTATCATCATAGAGCGTTTTATTACCGAACCTAATTCATTTTGGGCCCAACTTAAAGCCCAAAAGCTTATGCACTTGATTTAGCAAATTGTCATTATGTATATTTAATTGAAATTACCATAAAGGCCCTTTCTATGCGTAAATATCAGCCAAGCACTAAGATAGCATCAAAATCATTTCCGCCAATATAAGTATTAGCTTTCTCCTTACTTTCCTCCACACATCCTCCCTAACCACCTTCATCTCTCTCTATTTAAGCTACAAGTGAGGTAAACCCTAACCCTCAAGTTGTTGGTTCTCAGTGTTAATTTTTGATTATGTTGGTCTGAGTATTGATCATGTTATTTTGATAGAAACAAGAGTTACTTTGATGTTTTAATTGATTGGTTAATCTTGAAAGCAATTAAAGATTGAGGTTGTTTATGATCATGTAAGCTTAAGTTAAAATGATGTTTATGGATTGTTTTGTATTTGATTTGGTAATCTTTAGCTTATAAATGATTATGGTGGCGTTGGTGTGGTTTTTCATGAGTTAAAGATGAATCTAAGTTGGTCATAAGCTAGGGTTTTAATGATTATACGTGTTTAGCTTACTCTTGGTATCAAGCATGTTATTTGTGTGTACTTGGATAAGAAATGAATCTTTGATGTGTCATTTAACTTAAAAAATGACTTGGTGTGATTCTTGTAAAAGGAGTGGATTATGGAAATCTCCCCAACTAATTATAAGAGGTCATTTTTCCCATTTATGCAAACAAGCAATCTTGTGGATGCGTTTTGAGCAATTCTGAAAAGAGAAGAATTGAAAATTAGATGAAAATGATTATGGACTAAATTTGAGTAACATGGCTATGTAAGGTGATGTTATGGCATGAATCATAGTTTAGTAATTTTAAAGAGTGATTTTAGAGGGGAATTATGCAAAGAAAAAATTTAGAAAACATGGAACATATGTGATATGAATAGACTAGAAATAAGGGTGTCTTTGCGATGAAGCTGGTACTATTTACCACATCAAAAAGTTATGGATTTCTGAGGATCAATAACTCAATGAGTTTCTTTTCAATGATTTCTAGAATTGCTTTAATCCGAGTTCTGTGGAAAACATTATGGCCGTTTTCCTAAGACTGCGCAGGATAGACCGAAGGTGTGCATAGTTATGTTGTAGCGCAATTTTAGGAACCTTATTGTGGGAATTATGTTTTACACTATGAATGAAAGTGTTGTAGGGCTTCATAAGCTTTTCATATTGGGGTTTTACAGCTCAATTGGACGTCAAGGGTGAAAGATATGGATTTTCTAAAGTGGACCTTCAAATGTTAATATGAGGAAAGAAAGAAATCGTGACATTTGGAGATATTATTAGGAATTTCTATATAATTATGGATATTACAAAGAGATTACAAAGTTTAGTGAGTTTAACAATTTTGATTATGTACAGAAGCTCACTTGGGTTGAAAAATCGAGTTAAATGGGCATGAGAATGATATTTGAGAAGTGGGAGAGTAATGACACAAAATCAGTGTCTATCGGGCGAAGTTGAGGTTATATGAGCTTTTCTAAACCTCACAACACCCCTCTTGGCATGAAGCCTTTTATTATCCATTTTATAGATATCAAAAACCCATATTCCATTTATATCCATTAAAGTCTTTTCATTATCACCTCAATTAGTTCATTTTGTTTTATTTTGCTCTAATTTCTTTCACTTCGAGTTCAACAACCCTAAATTATTTGGTTTTCAAATCATTTTAGTGTAAATTATGTTATATTAAATTGTTTGAATCATGGATGCCCTTTTAATTAATCAATTTTCATTAATGTTGCAAATTATGAAAGTGAATATTGTTTACTAACTACATTTACCCATAATTACATTTCTTAAACAGAAACGGGGCCTACTCTATTGTTTCCCATTGTGTATAAGTATTATTAAGTGAAATTGCACTTTAAAGATTTCAGGTACATTCATTGCCTAAAACCAGCATGTGTTTGTCAAAATTATAATATTTTGATAAGTACATCAATGAATTAGTTTAATAAGTGATTTCTCACATAAGTAGTGACCCCATCAATTATCAGTTACAGGGCATTGCCCTTCAGTTACCTATGCGGGTTCAAGCTAGGCCCCTCGATCAGCTTGACAGGTGTACACCTATCTATAAATTGTAACAGTATCAATGGGTTCACTATCAGAAAATAACGAGCAATACAGTTTTACATTCATCTCATTCACTGTTTTAACTTAAAATGAATTGCAAAGCAGGCGCCCAACCAATTTATGCAAAGATCATTTAACAATATAGGAATGCATTATTACCTTGGGCTCACAGTTCGAAATATTTTTCATGTTTTGTTTTAGGCAAATGCTCAGTGAATCACCCTAATGCTAGCAAACTAGTTGAAAAGAATAAGTTGAGCAAGTGAATCTGAAGGGATCAACAATGATATAGTACATACATATTTTGGAGCTGTGTTTTCAAATCTTCAGTGGAGGGAGGGGTAGATTATATGGTGAATTTCTTTACTGTGATATATAAACCATATGTAGGTTAACAGCTTATTGTATATGGTTTGATAATGTGTGAATATGTGCAGTTGAAGTTATGCCTAACTATATTATTTTCAGTACACATACTTCAAGTCTTGTCCTTTTGGACAGCGGTAATGTCCCTATCATCTAGTTTATTAGTCCTAATTTAAGGATTTATTAAGGAGAATGCAAATAGTAAAACATGTATATTTTAGGATGTTATAATTTTCAGTATCAGAGCCAGCTTTGATCTTCCTTGACGGGATAGAGAGTATGGAGAGTAGAGTTAGGAGAGTGAAAAACTTGGTTAGTGAGGGTTATTATGATATTTTGGAGATTTGTAACAATAGTAATATCTTCTTATCTCTCTCATGTTCTCCCCTTATATTCTGCTTTGTTGGAAGGATCCACATCTAGTGAGCATCTTGCCGGTTACTTTTTTAGCTATTCATATCTATTTACTACATGCTAGTATGGTAGTCCACATGTAGAACCCATATCCTAAGTTTTATACTGTTATAGTTCGTACATGTAGGCTATTATTTATGCTTATCTTATTTGATGGTTTTAGTGAAGTGATTGAATTACTCCATTATTGAATAGCCAGAATGTCTGAACCTGTGCAAGACAATGCTTACATAGGAGATAACTTAGACCACAGTCAAGGGTCAGATGACCAAGCATCACATAATATGCCACTAAACCTTAGTAGAATGCCCCCGATTCCTACTCAGTTGGCTAATAACATTGGGAAGCCTAATTACTGGCATACTTTGGTGTCTAAGCTTATAAAACAAATTCCCCAAAACCTACTGAAATCCCTCCTAAGGATGATAAACTAGCAGATAGGGTAGCCCGGTGCAAACCTAAAGTCTATGATGGAAAGTATGACCCAGTGAAACTTGAGGAATGGATTCGAGGAACAGAGACAATTTTCACTATAGTAGAGGTTCGAGAGGATAAAAAGGTGAACACTGGGACGTTTACCTAACTAGAGAAGTCGACATTTGGGGGAACATTATTAAGGATAGGCTCTTACGGTCTGACTTCACTTGGAGTAGATTTCTGGAAGAATTGAGAGCTAAAGTTTTCCCAGTTGTGGTTCAATGGCAGAAGGAGAAAGAATTTATGGAACTATAGATAAGTGGTAGTATGACTGTGATGCAATATGCTAGCAAGTTTGTAGAACTATCCAGGTTTGTTCCAAAGTTTATGTCGTCTGAAAAACTGAAGATGAGAAGATTTGAAGAGGTATTAGCTTTCTATATTCGCAACCAACTAGCTGGTCAAACAATCCTTACCTATCAAGAGTTATGAGCAAGTAACTGAAGTAGAATGAGTGAAAACTTAGTCAAAGGCCTTGAACTCGATTAATTAGAAGAGGAAGTAGACTGAGCAAGGAGCTCTGAGCAAGAGTGTAAACCAAAAAAAGCCTACTCCCGCTCCTCCCAAGAGTCATTCTATAGGTTTAGCATAGCCTTGTAGGAAATATGGAATAACTAACCACACCACTCCTAAGTGCCGCATGAGAACTAACAAATGCATATGGTGCGGTACCCCGAAGCACCTCATTGCTACCTATTCCCGAAGACTGAAAGCTGTAGACAAGGGCTTCCATCTCCAAGACCCACAGTTGTAGGAAGGGCGTGTGTGTTGAGCAAGAAGGAAGCTGTCACCTTTAGTATGGTAGTTACTGGAACTCTCTTTTAATTTCAGAGCAATTTTGTGTATTGATGGATTCAGTTGCCGCTCATTCATTCATATCCACTCGATCTGCTATGTAACTGAACCTTGAAAATAAGTAGACAGAAACCAACTATAGAATCAAGTTGCCCAATGACTCTAGAGTTAAGTGTAACTATCTCTTATAAACATGTCCCAATTACTATTGGTGGGATAGTATTATAGTATTCCCTGGAGTCTTGATTCAATTTGACTTATCAGACCTTGATATCATTCTAGAAATGAGCTGGTTGTGTACTTATGGGGTCAAGATAGATTGTGAAGACCTTAAAGTTATTTCAAGGGATGAATGAGGGAGAGAAATATGTTTTCTGGGCAAAGACAGAAAAAACCTTTACCTTTAAGTTCTGTTATGAAAGCAAGTGAGCTATCGTGTTAAGGATATATTGAGTATTGGAGTTATGCTATTTAACTTAATCGAATGAAGAAAAAGCAGAAGATATCCCTACAGTTTGTGAATTTAGAGATATTTTCCTGAAGAGTTACTGGGACTGCCCCGCAAAGAGAATGATTTTTGAGATCAAATTAATCCCTAGTGCCCCACCTATCTCTAAAGCCTCATATCGTATAGACCTAACAGAGCTTAGAAAACGAAATATTCAGTTAGATAGACTATTACAGAAGGGATTTACCATACCAACTGTGCCACTATGGGGTGCCCAGTTCTATTTGTAAAGAAGAAGGATGGAACCTTGAGGTTATGCGTCGATTATAGGGAGCTGAACGTGATCACCATCAAGAATAAATACCCATTGCCCCTAATAGATGATTTATTTGATCGACTGTAAAGAGCAGGAGCATTTTCTAAGATTTATTTGAGATCAGGATGCTATTAACTTGGGATTTACCTGAAGACATTGCCAAACCACACTTAGGACCACATTTGGGCCACTATGAATTCACTGTGATGTCTTTTAGCCTGACCAATGCCCCCACAGCCTTTATGGATTTTATGAATAGAGTTTTAGACCCTATTTAGATAAGTTTGTAGTAGTGTTTAAAAAGGATATCTTGGTATACTCCAAGAATAGAGATGAGCATACTGTTTATTTAAGTACAGTGTTACAGACCTTTAGGGAACATCAATCATATAGCAAATACAAGAAGCATGAGTTCTGGTTAGAAGAAGTAGTATTTTGTGACCTGTGGCTTTAAAGGAAAGGAATTAAGGTTGATTTACAGGAGGTGAAAATAGTTACAAAGTGCCCAAGGCTTACCAATGTTATTAAGCTTAGACGCTTTTTGGGTTTAGGTGTGTATTATCAAGTTTTGGAAAGGATTTTTCAAAGATAACATCTTCCCTGACCAATTTGTTATAGGAAGCTATAAAGCTAGCAAGAACATAAAGTAGTAGCATTTACCTCGCGACAGTTCAAGACTTGTGAGAGTAATCACCCTACCCATGACCCAGGACTAGCGGTTGTAGTTTTTGCACTAAAAATTTGAAAACATTACTTGTATGGAGTACCTTGTGAGATCTATACTAATCATCAAACCTTGAAGCACATTTTCACTCAGAAGAAGCTTAATCTGAGACAAAGGCATTGACTAGAATTGCTTAAAGATTATGATTACAGATCCAATATCACCCAGGAAAGACAAAGGTTATGGCAAATGCCCTGACAAGGAAGGCACAACAAACCCTTAACATTATAGTCATTACTCAGTTGAACCTCTTAGGAGGGCTTGGGAACTTGGATGTTCAACTGGTGTTACATGGAAAAGCATCTAAAAATATCAATGGATTGAACTTTACGACCTAGGACTGACATTTATAATTGAAGAAAGTATGGAACTCCCGCTGTCGATGTTGTGAAAGTACTAGCAGGGAAATTTACATGAAACATCAGGGTAAAATGATGCAGAAATTAACGATAAAATCATCTTTTGAGTCATGAGAATCTTGTTCAACGTTCAACAAGGTGGCATATATCAGAAGGCTCTTGAAAACAGACTATTGGAATCGACAGAAAAGCTATGCTGATAAAAGAAAGAGATCCTTTGAGTTTTAGGTAGATGACAAGGTTTTTCCAAACGTTTCGCCAACTAAGGGTAGAAGGAGGTTGAACTATGAGCTAAATTGAGGCCGAGATCTATTGGACCATACAAGTTTATTGGAAGATTGAATCTCATAACTTGTTCACTAGATCGGCCTATATAACTCAAACACGTGCATAATGTGTTCCTTACCTCATAACATAGGTAGTACATTTAAGATCAAAACCACGCTCTCCTAACCAAACCCATCGCGGTCAATGAGGGTCTACTGTTTGAAAAGCATCCAGTCCAGATACTAAATCATAGGATTAAGCAGTTATGCATCAAGCAGATACCTTTAATCAAAGTATATTGGGCAAGTCATACCTTCTCAAAAGCCACTTGGGAAAACCGAGGATGAGATGCAAGCCAAGTACATATATGTATTTGAGATGAACTTGCATGTTTTGTCAATGCTCATAAGTTTTGAGGACGAAACTTTTTAAGGGGAGCTGTAATAGCCCAACCCTAAATCATGATTATTTATTTAGTTAAGTCATGTTATTAATTTTCTTGCATTTATTTATCACATTAAATCATCTCGATTGGGAAAAACCCAATTGGGCCTTCACTTTCCAATCAGGTTTTTATTAACGCAAAATTTCAAGAAATAATAGGCCTTAATAATTATGATTTAAGCGACTAATTATTTTTCTGTAACATCACAAAAATTTAAATTTGAACTACATAAAAGCTTTATCACAACGGAGCATTTTATTACCGAACCCAATTTATTTTGGGCCCAACTTGAAGCCCAAAAGCTTATGCACTTCATTTATCAAATTGCCATTATGTATAACTAATTAAAATTACCATAAAGCCCCTGTCTATGCATAAATATCAGCCAAGCATTAAGATAGCATTAAAATCATTTTTCACCAAGATAAGTATTAGTTTTCTTCTTACTCTCCTCCACACATCCCCTCCCCCCTAGTTAACCACCTTCACCTCTCTCTATTTAAGCTACAAGTGAGGTAAACCCTAACCCTCAAGTTGTTGATTCTTAGTTTTAATTTTTGATTATGTTGGTTTGAGTATTGATCATGTTATTTTGATAGAAACAAGAGTTACTTTGATGTTTTACTTGATTGGTTAATCTTGAAAGCAATAAACATTACGTTTGTTCACGATCATACAAGCTTAAGTTAAAATGATGTTTATGCATTCTCTTGTATTTGATTTGGTAATCTTTAGCCTTATAAATGATTATGGTGGTGTTGGTGTGGTTTTGCATGAGTTAAAGGTGAATCTAAGCTAGTCATAAACTAGAGTTTTAATGATTATGTATGGTTTAGCATACTCTTGGTGTCAAGCATGTTATTTATATGTACTTAGATGAAAAATGAATCTTTGATGTGTCATTTAACCTGGAAAATGACTTGGTGCAATTCTTGTAAAATGGATGGATTATAGGAATCTCCCCAATTGATTATAAGAGGTCATTTTTCCCAATTATGCAAATAAGTAAGCTTGTGGATGTGTTTTGAGTAATTTTGAAAAGAGAAGAAATGAAAATTAGATGAAGATGATTTTGTAGTAAATTTGAGTAACATAGCTATGTAAGGTGATGTTATGGAACAAATCATGGTTTAGTAATTTTAAAGAGTGATTTTAGAGGGAAATTATGCCAAGAAAAGATTGGAAAATATGGACAATAGGGCTGTGAACAGACTAGAAACCGGGGTTTCTTTGCGACAAAACTAGTACTATTTGCCACATTGAAAAATTATGATTTTTGGTGGATAGATAGCCTAATGAGTTATCTGTCAATGGTATTTGCAATTATTTTCTCTAGAATCACTTTAATCCGAGTTCTATGGAAAACGTTATAGCAATTTTTCCTAAGACTGTGCATGATAGACCGAAGCTGTGCACAATTGTGTTCTAGCACAAATTTCAGACCCCTATTGTGGGAATTATGTTTTCCACTATGAATGAAAGTGTTGTGGGACTTTGTAAGCTTTTCATATTGGGGTTTTATTACTCAATTAGAGGTCGGGGGTGAAAGATATGAATTTTCTAAAGTAGACCTTCAAACGATAATATGAGGGAAGAAACAAATTGTGACATTTGGAAATATATTGTTAGGAGTTTCTATATAATTATAGATATTGCAACGAAATTACAAAGTTTAGTGAGTTCAACAACTTTCATTATGTATTGAAGCTCACTTGGGTTGGAAAACTAAGTTAAGTGGCCATGACAATGATATTTGAGAAGTGAGGGGAGTAATGACACAAGATCAACGTCTATCGGACCAAGCTAAGGTTATATGAGCTTTTCTGAACCTCACAACACCTCTCTTGGCATTAAACCTTTTTAATCCATTTGATAAATATCAAAAATCCATATTCTATTTATATCCATTAAAGTCTGTTCATTGTCACCTCGATTAGTTCATTTCGTTCTAATTTGCTCCAATTTCTTTCTTTTTGAGTTCAATGACCCTAACTTATTTGGTTTTCAAATCATTTTAGTGTAACTTATCTTATATTGAATTGTTTGAATCGTGGATGCCCTTTTGATTAATCAATTTTCATTAAAGTTACGAATTATGGGAGTGAGTGTTGTTTACTAACTGCATTTACCTATAATTATATTTCTTAAGTAGAAATGGGGCCTAGTATATTATTTTCCATTATGCATAAGTATTATTAAGTGAGATTACATTTTAAAGACTTTAGGTACATTCATTATCTGTAGCTTTAGAAACCAGCACGTATTTATCAAAATTATAATATTTTGGTAAGTACATCAATGAATCAGTTTAATCAGTGATGTATCGCATATGACCTCATTAGTTATCAGTTACAGGGTATTGCTCTTCAGTTACCCACACGGCTTCAGGTTAGATCTCCCGATCGGCTTGGCAGCTATACACCTATCCATAGATCGTAACAGTATCAAGAGGTTCACTATCAAATAATAACTAGCAATGCAGTTTTACATTCATCTCATTCTCTGTTTTAACTTAAAATGAATTGCAAAACCAGCGCCCAATCAATTTATGTAGAGGTCATTTAACAGTACAAGAATGCATATACTGAGCTTTGACTCATAGATCGAAATGTTTTTTATGTTTTGTTTTAGGCAAATGCTTAGTGAATCATCCTCATGCTAGCAAACTCGCTGAAGAGAATAAGTTGAGCAAGGGAATCTGAAAGGATCAAAAATGATATAGTACATGTATATTTTGGAGTTGTATTTTGAAATCTTCAGTGGAAGGAGGTCTAGATTATATGATGAATTGTTTTACTGTGGTGTATAAACCATATATGGGTTAACAGTTGATTATATATGGTTTGATAATGTGTGAATGTGTATGATTGAAGCTATGCCTACTTATGTTATTTCTAGCACACATACTCCAAGTCTTGTCCTTTTGGACAGCGGTAACATCTCTTTCATCGAGTTTATCAGTCCTAATTCAGGAATTCATTAAAAAGAATACAAACAGTAAAACATGTGCATTTTGGGACGTTACATAATCAATTCAAATAACAGAAGGTCTAAAGGCTACAAAGACGAACAATTTTCCAATTCCCCTTATGACTCGAAGAATCTCATTCTCCCTCATAAGATAGTTGTATTTTACTTTGTTAACACGTTCACTGTAATATTCGTAGAGTTTTTCTCATTCTATGATTTTGAGTGCTGCACTCCAATGCTTAGTGTTAGCATCTGTCATAAGAATTAAATCATCTTCTTCATTAGGTAAGTTAAGAACAGGAAGATTTTTGCACAATTTTTTAAACTTTTGAATAATCTACAAAACACTAGAGGTCTAAGTCTAACTTACCTCCTTCATGAATTTTTGATGCAATGATTTTGTCCATTTGGCTAAATCCTTAACGAAATTTGAAGCATAGATAGGACACCTAAGAAACCTTTCTAGCTGCTTCTTATCTTCAATCCATTCAGGAAATTTAAATTTTTTTTTTTTTTGTAAAATATGGCTTTACATAATGATATGTCCAACTTTTATTTTTAAACCCAAAAATTTTATTTATTATTCAGCATAAATTCACATGTTCTTACCTAGGATAATCTCATGATCAATTAATCTTTGAATGACAGCTAAGAACATCATCTTTGTGCTATTAGAGGGTCTTAGAAAAGACAACAATATCATCGATGTAGATTAGAAAACAGTGATTGAGAACTTTGAAGATATTATTCATTCTTCTTTGGAATATTTGGGGTGCATTTTTAATACCAAATGCATGAGTATCCACTCATAGTGTCCTTGAGGGGGGAACTAAAAGAGGTTAAAGGAATGCTCTATTCCTCCATTAAAACTATAAGTATCCACTTTTGCTGTACATTTTTTAGAACCAAGAGGGCCCTAGAATCTTATTGAAAAGAACTACTCAGTTGGAAAAACAGCCCTTAAATATAGTATTATGATTCAATTTTTGCAATTGATTACCATTCTGTCTTTTCCCCATTTTTCTTCAGCATGATTTCTCACCATTGAATACAATATTGGCGTGAGAATCCTTGCTATCCCTTATTAATCCTTCATCCAGAAGTTCTTTAATTTGTTTATTAAATTCTTAGACATTCTAGTGTGAATACACCATTTGTTTTATTCGGATAATAGTGTTGGGCTTTAACAAAGCAGTTCTAACAAATATTTTATCTTTGTCCGAAAATTTTAGAGGATTATTATAATATAATTCCTTGAATAATTCTTGTTGTTGTTCAACAATCTGCTCATTAATTATAACTCAAGCAGCGAGATTGTTAGTGCTACTTCAAGTTGTGTATGGATGACTTTTTCACCACACTAGGAGTGTACAAACTCAATACATCGATAAGTGTATACCTTGGTTGGCTTATCTATGGGAGTAAAGAGACCATTTTGGTAAATATTATTTGGCTTATGGCTTGTGTACATGGAAAACATAGTCTTCAAAAATTATTTCCAACAGTCATAACATGAGATGGTTGATCGATAGCCCATAGAGCTAGCATAACGCATTGGATTCTCCCTATCTCAATAAATAATCCTTTTATGGCTTTATTGTTGCTCACTATGCTACTATTAGCTATTCGTAGTTGTAAGCGATTTTTTTTCTTTTTCCCACATGAATTATGGAAATAGAGATATTTCCCTGAGCATACAGAACAACCACTGTATATGTAACCAAATAATTCATATTTATAATATCCCTCTAAGAATATGTTATTGGGACATAGTTGTTATTGGGATTAGTATTGGTGACTTCATAACTTATATTCATGGTCATATTTTTGATAAATTTTTCCTGATAGACTGACTCATTCTAGTCTTATACCTAATTATTTTCATTCTAGTTGTGCTTATGTCACCGGTCATGCTAATTCTCCCTCTTCCTTGATTTCTTCTTCTGCTAACAAAGATCAATCTCCCTATTTCGATATTGCAATCATACTCCTTAATAGTTGGGTTTAATGATAATTTTTCCATTGTCATCATCTTTATTACGTGTTTCTTATTGATTTTTGTCTGGTTGGCAAAGTTAATTATTAAAAACCTATCAATTTTTATCTTTTATGGATTAAATTTTATCCGTTAGATCTTTTGCATAGGAGTAGGATGTTTAGACTTTTATGCCTCTATCATAGTTAGCTTTGCTTTTGGATTTGTAGTATTATCTAATTTGTAGATTATTTTCTAAAATATTCTTAGTGGTTAGCCTCCTCTCTTCATATCTAATCCAACTATTTTCAACTTAAGAGATAGGACTAGCAAATTCATCTTTAGGCTTAAACATTATCCAGGTCAGTAATTGAATTCTATTGATCAAACCCTATGATAATTTGATTATTAAATTTGATATCCATAATATGACATAACAAAGGATAAAGATTGATATCTTTTACATAGTATTATCATCGCGGAATTTGAACTTGGATACTCCCAACATGGATACCTATATTTTCTATCCTTGCTATGCTTAAGGGTATTTTTTTCAATTGATGAGATTTACTTCTCTCAAATCAAATTTACAGTCTTTTATTTCCAAATCTCCTTCCGTTATTTCCCATACATATTTACTCTTTAACTGAACGATGGAGTTTTTGTAGATTATATTTTTCTGTACTATAGAAAGGATCCAATCTCATTTTTACATCTTTATTTTCATTATCTAACGTAAACTCTTCTCGTTGAAGCTCTTTGAGACTAATTGAGCTACTTTTCATCATATGACTAGTTTCTTCATTATCACTTTCTTCGTGTTCATCTTCGAATACTATTTTAACAATTTTTTTTAATGTTAGATTTAGTGCTTTTTCCTCACTTAGTTCAAAATAGTCTAAGCTTTCTAAAGTTTCAATAAGCCTGTTGCTCTTCATATGTTTGCATTCATTCACATAATGCCCTATTTCTTCGCTTGCCCAACATTTATAACTATTTTTCCCTGCATGGCAATAAATGGGCTTTCTAAACCATCTTCGCTTTTTGGGCTTGGCTTGTTTTAATAGTTTCTCTTATATTTTTCTCCTCTTACTTGTTAAAGCTCTTTTTCTAAAAAAATTTTCTCTTCCTTCTCTTTTTAGGTTCACTTCCCCATTGATGAAGAGCATCCAAACATGCTTAAAATGGTTTCTTTATTTTGTTTTTTTTTTTTTTTTGGGGGGGATATCAAGGCCTTGATCATTAACTTATTTTCTTAAATAAGCAATTCTTATGCCAAAAGTATCAAAGACATTTGCGTTTTTAAGCTATGCAATGTATTTTTTATTGATTATGGAGATTAAGTGATTAGGTAATTTGTCATAAAACATATCAAGGTTGGTTTGATCGTGCTCAATTTTGTAATAACATTGGCTGAATTCAGCAATACAATTTTCTAGGTACCTTATATCCCAGAGTTCTAAGTTACTAATATTTTTTTGGCATTCTCTAACTTTTTTTCCAGAGTCAACTTTAGCTCCAATAAATTCAGTTTCAATTTTCTTGCATAATTTTTCAAACATAGCAGCTAGTGTTTTTGTCATACTTAATACATTCCCTCCTTCTTCATCTAATGAATTATATTAGTCAGCTATTGTGCTCAAAAATGTCATGTCCAATATAATTTAGAAAATTTCAACAGTATATGCGATATTTAAAACTAGAACACTGCTCATTCCTTTATTCTGATATTAACATATTTCTTCTCTGTTAAAACTCCATCAATGTTTAGGATGTAACCAATTTGATTAATTAGAGTAAGACTAATTTCTTCATAAGATGTAGTTGCCTTTGGGATGAATCTAAAAGAAAAGTTGGTTGGTTATCCTGTTAAAACATAATGAGGTCTTATAAAATGATTATTTCTCAAGATGATTCACCAAACTCTTTAGATTTTTAGATTGCATTGTTAACTAAATTGGATGATATTGAGTTGTTCACCAATTTCATTGATTTCGCTATCAGCCAGCATTTTTAGTATTTTTTTTTATCCCATTTTCTCCTTACTTCTTAAAGGGATAGCTCCTAGATATTTCGATATTCATTACTAATATGTCTTCTTCCAACTGGACATTCCTAGCTTCTTCATTATCGTCACTCATCATACCTTATTTTTCTAATATGAACTCCATAATCTTGTTCAGCTCCTCTAGATTTTGCTCTTTATCAAACATAGTTTGTAGGACCTGTAGATTATACTATTTATACTTTATCCTCTATTTCTTCTAGTTTTTTTCTTTTTCTGATGATTTTTCAGAGTACTGTTCTATTTCTTTCTTGATTTTGATATCTTGCAAAGGAAACGGATTTTTTTTTAATTCTAAAGAGGATATTTATGTTGAAATGGAGTGCCTATACTAAGATCTGACTTACGACTACATCTAACTTTGTTGATTAAGGAAAGATGGACTAATGACAATTCTTTATTTACTTCCTAAACTTCAATCTCAAGTCTTTGTCAATTCTAATTTCATTCTAAAACTATACAAGTGATATAGTTCAATCGAGGTGCTACTAAAATGGATCCTCTAGGGTGTGCACAATTTGTGAATAATGCGGAGTAAGACAGGCATATAATGATTCAAGCATTACGTGCAGTTACTTGGCTCAATTAATTATCAATAAACTTAATTAACTTATTTTTTACTATGTGGTTTGATATTAAGTTAGAATATTCTTTCTATCAGCAAAAATCATCAAATGTACAAAATATGAATCTTCAAAAGTAAGTTTTTGAGCAATGGGGCAAAAATTTGCAAATATTTGATGTCACGGGCATTATGCGCAAACCTAAAAGTGACTAGTCCCCGAAAAGTTCAATTCACCAAAGTTCAATGTGCTAGATAATTCAATTTCAAATATCTGGTTCTCGAAAATTCAAGCACTAAACCTTGATGGTCCCAAACGTAATTAATTCTCAAGCAGTTGAGAAAGCAGGGGTGGCATTTGCTTAAGAAAGGTTCACTATTGTGTCCTCATGGACGAGTTAGTCATAAATGAAACAGAAGCCTTACTTTTTGTCATACTTATATCATACTCTTAGGAGTTCATATTTTCAAGAGTCAATTCACCAAATGTATATTAAAAAATTTAATGCATGACCAAAAATGCTTATACACATGGCGTTGGCAACATCTATAGTTCACAAAATAAATTGCACATTTTTTAGTATTAAAAAAATGAAGTCTTGCACATTTTTTATGTATTAAAAACATGAAGTCTTCTAATTTTTTGACACATGTCACTGTCATTAAGTTTGCTCATGTGACATAGCAATTGATATTTTTGATTTGATTTTTCTTCTGGGAGGAAAAAATGGTAGTCTCTTAATAAGGCTTCTGAATACATGTAGAGGTTGTTCGGCAAACAGTTGTGAACTATTTATAGTAGTTGTTAGCTATTTATATTAGTTGTTACGTATTTGCATTAGTTGTTTGTTTTAGCTGTTTAATTAACTTTTTAGACCTAGAGACCTCTTTCCTAACTAGATACCCAAATTATCTTCAATAAGGTTAAACAACTAATTTGGATTCAAAAAAACTCTTTCTGGTAAAAAAACATTCTCCAAAAAAGCTATTAACAACTATAACAAAATATCTAGTGACAACCAGTACTTAGGGTGAGAGATGAGAAGTTTTAGTCTCATGCGTTGATTTCTAATCTAATAACTTAGATTATGACACACTCCATTCACACTCTTACCACTCAGTCATCTTATTGTTCTCCCTCATTGTACGCCATAGTCACTAACCACTGCAACAACTTCGTTGATTAGGTTGAGCCTCACTGGCGCCTTACTATACTCCAACTCTCAACCAATGATCCACGAGGCCTCTCCCCAATCATTGGCCACTCCAGTCGACCAAAACACTTCTTAACTGCCATGCATACAACCACATAGGCAACCCCTGCCTGGAAACATGGGCCTTATTTGTTTATTATGGCAATAAAATCCCCCTGATACCAAGTGGTCTTCGCCAGTAGCTACCAAGTTGTGATGGCCTGAATTTGTCTTCCATCCTTAAGTTGGATTTATGGTTGATGGCTGATAAGTGCTTAACGTGTGTATTATTTTAGGGTCATTTTCCTCCATTTTTAGAGAAAATTATATGTTTTATGTTATAGTTTATACTCTTTTTCCCATTTTACGCTTAGGTATGGTTGTTTGATAATGTTTGCAGGATTTTAGACCACTTTACCCTTGTTTTGACCCTCATTCGAGTATATGTTGCCCCCCATGGATGCCCTTAAGTTGCCATGCCCATGGAGCAAGAGAAGAGCAGCAGATTTTGGCTCCATCCAGTACCACGATCTACCAATGGTGGCCATCATACCCGTGGTGGAAGTATAACTGTTAACCTGTTCGTTTTTCTCGGCTTTTGTGGCTGAGACTGAATGGTATAGACACATTCAACAGCAGAAGAGTGAATCTACCATCCCATTCCATTCAATCCCACCATGTAGTTAGGAGTAGACTCCATTTTTAGAGTGAGGAAAAGCAAGTAGAAGAGGAGATTCGCGATGAAACAGGATCGTTTTTGCAAATCGACGTATTCAAGCATGCGTTTGGGCTGAGCAATTCTTTCCCTTCTCTTCTCTTTTCTCCTTTAGATTCATTGCTTTCTAGATTGATAGATTAGATTATGTATTTCGTGATAATTTGTAGTTTTAATTCTTGGGATTGATGTTGAGCTTGCGTTTGCCTATTTTCTTGGATTGATTCTTTGGTGCGCAGTTGAATTGTTGGGTTTATTTCATCAAGTTTGGAGTTTGTGGCTTGTAAGTAGTTTGATCGCTTTCTTGCTTGTATTAGAAGTTGGGTGAAGTACTGAAAGGTAAAATCTGATGTGGGAATCACTAAATTTGACTTGATTGTGTGAGAGAATTGCCGATTGAGAGACCTAAAATGATAATCGTGTGCCTAATGAAGCTAGACTAATTGAGAATCCATGAAAATTGATGATTGATTTGATTTGGATATTTTGCTTTGCCTTGAAATAGGGTTGTAATACCTCGATTATCCGTCTTAAAATTTTCTAATTAAAGAGAGCGTGCTTTATCTATTCTTGAACCGGGTAATTTATTGGTTGACTTAATTCCGTGAATATTTATCCATTAGATTATATAGTAGATTAGTTTAATTTCAATCTTTCATGTTAATTTGTTTAGCATATCTTGAGGGAATATAGCCCAATAGTTTGGCCTAGTCTCTGTGGGATCGACCTTGATTTGCCACAACGCTATCGTGCACTTGTGGGCCTAGGTTCTTAACGCTGTTGCTAGGGACTAGTGCCAAATATTGGGTTTTTCTCGGTACGCTGACTAAGCATTTCATTTTTTCTTTGAAAAAAACAAAAAAAAATTTTACAAATTAAAAAAATATAAAAATTTGAAAGGAAAAAAAATGCCCATTTTTCATTTCCCCTAATTCGAGCATGAATTATTTTGGAGGTATTTTAAGTGCTTAAATGTTTTTCTTGCTTCATGTGGTTACTATGTGAGTAAATGGGAAATTTTGGTCATTGTTGATGAGCATGTGAATAGGAAATCCCGAGCACTTTTAGAGTTTTGGGATTTTCATGCTAAAAATGTTGATGATGCATGGTATTTTCTTGAGTCGATTGCTTAGGATTCATTTGAATTTGAGAACGCTAGTCGTGTTTCTAGATATTCATTTCCTGATCCTTATGCATTTTATGCTAGATCTTATTATGCTCCTTTTTGGTGTGAGTTGTGTAAATCTTCTGACCATGAAACTAATTTGTGTCTTTATTATGCATGTTACGCTCAACCTGACTTTGCATCACCTGGGAGAATATTGATGTTGTCTTGACCTTATCCAATTCATCCATCCCTTTAGCTCAATGCACGGGCTCAAGGCAGGTGGACCTTTTAGGCTTATTGCTAAGTTTCATGTTACAGATGCATGTTTTGAGTCAGAAGATACTTTTGATAAGGTGCATAATCTAGTTAGCACTCCTTTAGAGGGGTGTTGTTATGAGTGTGTGCATGAGGAGTCTTCTAGCCTTTGTTTTAGTTATGCGTTCCCCAATCCCCTTTATTATTCCCATGTTTCCTCTATGTGCTCACAACTCCTTCTTTTCCCCTAGTATTACATTGATGCACCCATTGATAATCCTATGATTTGTGATGCTAATGCTATGAGGATGATATGTTCAATATGTGATAGGCCTGCAAGTGCACGGTGGCGTTGTAGTGAATCAAGGTCGATCCCACAGAGACTAGGTTGATCTATTGGGCCATATTCTCTCAACATATGCTAAGCGAATCAAAACTTGAGATTGATAAAAATACAAAGATGAGGAAACAACTATAACTAATTCAAGGGGTTCCAATTTAACGACTTCTAATTCATTAATTTTAAATCAATTAAGGAGAAAATGCCTAGGAATTCATGTAGTTATGAAAAGTGATTGGATCAAAACGGCAAACATGTGCTTTTTCTCTAATCAGTTAATCTCGAGGAATTGCAATCTATCCAAAAACTTGGCCTACTCTTTCGAAATCAACCAAATTTACCTAAACTAAGCAAAAGTCATTCTTTCAAACTAATTCGTATTAATCTAAGTTAAACATGTTCGGTTACACTCTAGCCCCCCTAACATGCAAATCTCTCTTTCGAGACGACTCCACGTTAGGTCTAATCAAACAGTCCAACAACTAAATGTCACCTTTCAGTTTTTCACCCGATTATTTCAAGTGTACCCAAAAATCTACTCACAACATGATAATCACTTGATAGAACGAAATCAAACCAATCATGAAGTAAACACAATCCTTTAAATTAAAACATGATCCAATAACACTTTCATAAACTACTAAATCCCTAGACAACATTTAAACTACTCACACATGATTAAGTTAAACATCTAACTACTCTAAAATGATAAATCTAAAGAGAAAAGAGAAGAGAAGAGAGAAGAGTTTGCTCAGCCAAAATTACGCTTGAACGTATTGCAAGCCCCGGGTGAAATCCTTGCAAATCTTTACTTCAATTCACTCTCTCTCCTTCTAATCTAAACCCTAATCTAACTAGAATGGAATGGAAGAGAGAATAATGGAATGAGGAGATGTGTGTTGAAATGAGGGTAAAAGCCCCCTTTTATAGCAAAGCTACTGGAAGTCGAACAGCCACGCATATAAATGACATTAAAACTGCTTGGAAGTTGAAAAGCCGCGAGAAAATAAATAGTCTCGCAGGAAATAGAGACACCACGAATCGTGGCATCCACTACAGGCAGACCGTGGTGTCTACTGCCTCGGTGTTCTTCTGTTCTTCTCTTTCTTCCACAGGCACAGTGACTGGGGCATCCATGGTGAGTCAAAGTATGTTCAAATGAGGGTCAAAACAAGGGCAAAATGGTCCAAATTCCTACAATAATCATCAAACGACCATACCCAAGCATAAATCGAGAATAGAAGTATAAATGATAACTTAAAGCACACAATTCTCCTAAAAATGCAGCAAAATGACCTAAAATGATGTGTACAATAGGCACTTATCAAACTCCCCCATGCTTAAACCGTTGCTTGTCCTCAAGCAAACACTAGATAAAACCAACAAGGAAAATGCTTTTTAGGACTCAAAATGGTAATAACCTACTTAAAGTAGGTAAGCCATAACATATCACAAGCAAGAATAGCAATCAATGGCAACCCCAAGTAGTGCGCAAAACATTTCAAAATCAAGAGGAGAAGGTTTTCGAAGACATATAAGATCACAAACTCAATATCAAACTTGTTCATCCCCAAAGAACTCACAAAGCATATCATGCAAGCACATGAAATTGAATAGAGCCAAATGGACCGGTAGAACCTCACTTTGGGAAAATGTGAATCACTCCCACTCATGTGTTTGAAACATAGCATAGGTTCACTCAAGACTCATTCTAAAGATGCAATCTATCATATGCTTGTCAAGGCTCTCAAATTCTCCACCGCTAACATGCAATGTATACAAGATAATCAAGAGGACTTTGATAGGGTTGTAATGTGGGCTAAAAAGGGTTCAGGTAAAGGAGTGACCAAATGTATTTGGGATAGTGTGGAGCTACTTTGCCAAGTGATTAGGGAGCAACCAACAACACACCAAGAAACCTTAAACTTCACTAACACTCCAAACCTCAAAGTACCATGAACACACCCTACTGAACCATATGGGAAATGAGTTGACAAAGAAGAAATACAAGCTATTTACATATTCAATGTCAATCATCCAGTCATTTTTTTTTCCTGGTTTTTTTCTTTTTTTCTTGCTTTTTTTTTCTTTGTTTTTGCAAGATGATTTTTTCCTTCTTGTTTTTGTCTTCTTCTACTTTTTTTCCTTTTTTTATTTTTTTCTTTTTTTCTTCTTTTTTCTCCTCTTTCTTCAACAATTTTTTGGGTCCAATGAAACAAAAATTGCAATTATTGAAAGGCATAGGATCACAAGCCATCAACTCACAACCGAATATATATATACACAGCTCAAACAAGAGGGAACCAAAACAAACACTCAATATCATCAATCCCTCAACAAACCAACATACCAAAACCATCTTAAAATTAATTACACCAAAAATCACCCACTACATAGATGAAGTGATGCTCCATAGACTTAGCTTAAAGGTAGGAATATATGTTTAGCCAAGGGTTAATATGAAGGGATCATAACAAAGACGGATATAAGCTCAAAGGTGCTAACAAAGGGGAATAAACATGGAACACAAGGGTAGGCTATTTGGCTATGTGGCTAAAATGGTTAAAGAAAGAAATTCCTCTATCATCTCATCAACTATGCATATGCTAATGTGGTTTTGAACAAGAGTCTAGGCAAGTTCTAGAGATGCACATGGAAGAGTCACACACATGAAAAAAGCATGAGACTAAATATAGTGATTAGTCCAAATAAGGCTCAAAATCTCACAAGATATCTAATAAAGTCTCATTAAGTTCATAAAATAAATCCATGTATAGACATTAGTACTAAGGACTCCAAGAGATAAAATAGTTCTTAACCAAGACATGAGTCAAAACAAGAAATATTTACAAAACCTTCACAAAATTTTTCAGCAAAAGGGATTACACATCAAAAGATATTCCAGCTCATGAATGCTATTATGCCTAAAGAATCATCATTGGAGGGAATCTCAAACCAATCCACACCATCCCTATAAGCAAACCTAAAATGCAACTAAGTGCAACATGCAAACAAAAAGAAACCTAAAACTATATGCTCTAACAAGAACGCAAACTAGAAATCCAAATGGAAAACATGAAGCTACCCTTCCCCCATACTTAGATAAAGCATTATTATTTAAAGGAAAGAAAGTAAAAGAAGGGAAAGGAAACAAAACATAATGATCTCACCAGGTTAGGTGCAGAGTGCACCTAAGCTATGTGGCGTCGTAATAACCGGGGCACATGGAGCATCAGCCACTCCATTTGTCAAGACTCGACCTTTTAAATCGGACATCGTCAACGCACGCAGGAGCTTATCAAACTCCTGGGACCACAATTCAGAAAATAAAAGGTGAGAGGCAATAATGAAAACCACACCAAAGAGTATAGGTATCCTCTTAACTTTATAAATGGCCATAGAAAAATCATATGAAGGATTAAAGAATGTAGTCCACGCGATTTTCCTAGGCAAGTCCTCTAGGTACATGTAGTATGGATCAAGAGAGGCATTAAACCCACTAAAGCAACCTAGGGACACAAAATTATCAACATTCCCATCAAGCATGTGAAACCCGTTATTCTCATAGCCCAAATCAACATTAGCATAAAAATCATACGATTTTCAATAGGCGTGTCAATGTAATACTTAAGGGAAGGAGCGGGTAATAAAAAGATAGGTGAAATATGAGAATGATCAAGGGAATTGGGGACAACACTATCATCACAACCAAGGCTAGGAGACTCCTCATGCATAAATACATCACGTTACCCCTCCAAAGGAGTCTCATCTAGATTACGCACCTCATCTAAAATATCTTCTGACTTTAAATATGCATTAGCTACATCAAACCTAGCATCAAACCGAATAGGCTCATCCACCTCGAGCCCCGTGTACTGAGCTAAAGAAAAGGATGAAACATGTAAGTTCAAGATAATATCAGTATTATCCTTAGGTGATGCAAAGTCAGGTTGCACATGGCATGCATAATAATTTATATCATGATCAGAAGAATTACAGAAATCACACCCAAAAGAAGCATAATAAGATCTAGAATAGAATGCGTAAGGATCAGAAAATGAATATCTAGAAACACGGCTAGCCTTTTCAAACTCAAATAAATCCTAAGCAATACACTCAAGCAAATACCATGCCTCATCAATATTTTTACCAAGAAAATTCCAATAATCCAAAAGACCTCGGGTTTTAATATTCACACCCTTGTCAACAATGGCCAAAGTTTCCCATTTACTTACACAATAACCACATTGAGCAAGAAAAATATTTAAACGCTTAAATTCCTACCAAACAGTTCAAGCTCGAATTGGAGGAAATGAAAAATTGCCATTATTTTTTTTTCAATTTTTATTTGGTTAATCTTCACAATAAAAATTTTATAGGTTTTTTTTAAAAGAAAATAAAATGCTTAGTCAAACCTATTAGGAAAAATTCAATATTCGATGCTAGTCCCCGGCAATGGCACCAAACACTTGATAAGCCCGCAAGTGCACGCTGGCATTGTAACAAATCAAGGTCGATCTTACAGAGACTAGGTTGATCTATTAGGCTATATTCTCTCAAGATATGCTAAGCGAATCAAAACTTTAGGTTGACAAAAATACAAAGATGAGGAAACAACTATAACTAATTCAAGGGGTTTCAATTTAACAACTTCTAATTCACTAATTTTAAATCAATTAAGGAGAAAATGCCTAGGAATTCATATAGTTATGAAAAGTGATTGTAGGAATCTTCTAATTGTTCCAGAACAACCAGAAAGAGCTCCTTTAACCAGAAGGAATTCGGTTCCAGTGAAGAATACCATTCTTAAGTTTTTTAAAATTCGAAAGCACTTTTAAAAAAAAAAAAGAAAACATTAGTATACACGACCCACAATGGAAGTAAACATATTTGTGATAGAACCTTCTTCAAAAAGGTCCTAAGACATTACTACATCTTTCGGCATAAAGCCACTAGTTAATAGACCGGTAAGAATATTGTTCCGAACGATGACTCATTTTTATTAACAAAAATTACAAAGAGCTTTATTGAGGTCCAGTTCGAGATAAAATACAGAATATTCTAAGTACAAGAGTTCCCTTTCACATTTTAAGAAAACATAAACTACATGAAGGTCCATTGACAAATTAAAGCAGTGAAAGGGAACTCTTGTAACTAGAATATTCTATATTTCATCACGAACTAGATCTCAATAGGACTTTGTCTCTAAGTTTATTTAAGTTTTAGTACGTTCCAGTTTTTCCATGGATTCATTCTAGAATTTGGAAGTTTCTTAGTCCTTAGCCTGGAATGAATTATTCCTTGTACTCCAAAATAATCTTTTATTTCATTCTTAAGAAATAAAGATGTTTCGTAATATTAAAAGACAAATCTGAGCAAGGAATACCCGTCTTTTTGCTAAATAAGATGTATTGAACTCATAATTCATTAGATACTTTTGATGAATGTCAATGCACTTTTACCACTAAACTATACCTGCTATAGTTCCCATGCACTTCATATTCGCCTGGAGTTTGCCAAAACGACAAACATATGCTTCTTCTCTAATCGGTTAATCTCGAGAAATTGCAATTTATCTAAAAACTTGGTCTATTCTTTCGAAATCAACCAAATTTGCCTAAACTAAGCAAAAGTCGTTCTTTCGAACTAATTTATCTTAATCCAAGTTAAACATCTTTGACTACACTCTAGTCCTCCAAACATACAAATCTTTCTTTCGAGACGACTCACATTAGGTCTCATCAAGCAATACAATAACTAAATGTCACCTTTTAGTTTTTCACCCGATTGTTTTAAGTGTGGAAGCAAACTTTGGCTAAAAATCTACTCACAACATGATAATAACTTGATAGAACGAAACCAAATCAATCATGAAGTAAACACAATCCTTTAAATTAAAACATGATCAAATAACACTTTCATAAACTACTAAATCCCTAGACAAAAATTAAACTACTCACACATGATTAAGTTAAACATCTAACTACTCTAAAATGATAAATCTAAAGAGAAAAGAGAAGAGAAGAGAAGAGAAGAGAGAAGAGTTTGCTCAGCTAAAATCGCACTTGAATGCACTGCAAGCCCGGGGTGGAATCCTTACAAATCTTCACTTCAACTCACTCTCTCTCCTTCTAATCTAAATCCTAATCTAACTAGAATGGAATGGAAGAGAGGAAAATAGAATGAGGGGATGTGTGTTAAAATGATGGTGAAAGTCCCCTTTTATAGCGAAGCTGCTGGAAGTTGAACAGCTACGCATATAAATGACATTAAAAACTGCTTGAAAGTTGAAAAGTCTCGAGAAAATAAATAGCCTCACAGGAAATAGAGACATCACGGACCATGGCATCTACCATGGGCAGACTGTGGTGTCTACTGCCTCGGTGTTCTTCTGTTCTTCTCTTTCTTCCACGAGCATGGTGACTGGGGAAAACCGTGGTGAGTCAAAGTATGCTCAAATAAGGGTCAAAACAAGGAAAAAATGGCCTAAATTTGTACAATAATCATCAAACAACCATACCTAAGCATAAATAGAGAATAGGAATATAAATGATGACTTAAAACACATAATTCTCCTAAAAATGTAGCAAAATGACCCTAAAATGATGTATACAATAGGCACTTATCAATATGATTGGTGGAAATGTTAATAATTTTCTTTCCCTTGAATACTTTTGTGGGTATGATGAGACCCTCAAGCTGTATTGTATATTCCTAGTGGATAAGCCTAGAAAAATCAAGTGGAACACTTTCTTTGCTTTCTCTTTTGATTTTCCTATGGCTTTAGCTTTGTTGAACAGAGCACTAATTTTCTTTGTTGTGATTATTTTCATGCTCTCTTATTGCCATGCTTGGAAACTCTATGCTGAGGAGTTTGACAAGCTTCAGTGTGCCTTGATGATGCCTGATTTAAAAGGCTGAGTCTTAAGATCGTGATGGAGTGGTTGATGCTCTATGTGCCCTGGTTAGTCAAGGCCGCACAGCTTAGGTGCACTCTGCTCCTAACCTACTGAGATTGTTTTCTTTTATTCCCTTTTTCTAAGTTTTCTTTCCTTTGAATAAAAATGCTTTATCTAAGTTTGGGAAAAGGGTAGTTTCTATGTTTTCTATTTCGATAATTAGTTTGCGTACATGTTAGAACATAAAGTTTTTGGTTTCTTTTTGTTTGCATGTTGCATTTGGTTGATTTTTAGGTCTGCATATAGGGTAAGAGATAGGGAGGGATGGTTTAGATAACCTCCAATGATGTTTTTACTAGGCATGATAGCTTTCATGAGCTTGAGTATCTTTTGATGTGTAATCCCTTTTGGTGCTAAACTTTTTGAAGCTTTTGTGAATATTTCTTACTTTGACCCTTGTCTTGATTGAAAACTATTTTACCCTTGGGATCATTAGCACTAATGTTAGTACATGGGAGTCATTTTACGAGCTTAATGAGACTTTGGTAGATGTCTCGTGAGATTTTGAGCCCGATTTGAACTAATTCATTATATTTAGTCACATAGTTCTTTCATGTGTGTGATTCTTCAAGTTGCTTCTCTAGAACTTGCCTAGACTCTTATTCAAAACCACATTAGCATGTGCATAGTTGATGAGATGATAGAGGCATTTCTTTCTTTGATCATTTTAGCCACATAGCCAAATAGTCTACCCTTGTATTACATGTTTTTCTCCTTTGCCAGCCCCTTTGAGTTATATTCGTGTTCGTTATGATCCCTTCATATTAGCCCTTGGCCAAACACATAATCCTATCTTTAAGTCAAGTCTATGGAGCATCACTTCATTTATGCAATGGTTGGTCTTGGGGATAATTGAGTTTAAGGTAGCTTTGGTATGTAGGTTTGTTGAGAGATTGATGATATTGAGCATTTAGTTGTGTTTTCCTCTTATTTGGGTTTTGTATATATATTAGATTGTGAGTTAACAATTGGTAATCCTATGCCTTTTAATAATTACAATTTTTATTTCACATCAAAAAAAGCCAAAAAGAAAAAAAAGAAAAGGAAAAAATTTGTGTTGAAGAAGAAGAAAAAAAGGAAGATAAAGTCACGTCTTGGAAAAAAAAAAAGAAAAACGAAAAGGAAAAAAGAAAAAAAGAGAAAATGATTAAGTTGATTGGCAATGGATACGTAAATAGCTTGAATTCCTTATTGGTCAAGTCATTTCCTACTTAATTCATTAGGATATATTCACTGGATTGTTGGGGTTTGGAGTGTTGGTGAACCTCACTGTTTTAGGTGCTTTGGTTGGTTACTCCCTAGTCACTTGGCTAAGTACCTTCACATTGTCCCAAATGCATTTTTCCACTCCTTTGCCTTAACCATCTAGCCTACATTACAACCCAAATAAAGTCCTCTTGATTGTCATGTGCACGTTGCATTTTTAGTGGTGGAGAATTTGAGAGTCTTGTCAAGCATATGGTAGTTTGTATCCTTGGAATGAGTCTTAAGTGAACCTATGCTATATTTAAAACACATGAGTTGGAGTGTCTTAAATTTTCCTAAATGAGGTTCTACTGGTCCATATGGCTCTACTTAATTTAATGTGCTTGCATGATATGCTTTATGGTTCCTTGGGGGTGATCAAGTTTGATATCAAGCTCGTGGTCTCCTACTTTTTCGAAAACCTTCTCCTCCTTCCGATTTTAAAATATGTTGTGCACTATTAGGGTTACCATTGATTGACATTCATGCTTGTGATATTCTATGGCTTGCATACTTAAAGGAGGTTGTTATGTTTTGAGTCCTAGATGCGTCTCCCCTTTTCAGTTTTATTTAGTGTTTAGTTGAGGACAAACAAAGATTTAAGTATGGGGGAGTTTGATAAGTGCTTAATGTATATATTATTTTAGAGTCATTTTCCTCTATTTTTAGGAAAAATTATGTGTTTTATATTATAGTTTATGCTCTTTTTCCCGTTTTATACTTGGGTATCATTACTTGATGATGTTTGCAGGATTTTAGACCATTTAACCCTTGTTTTGACCCTCATTCGTGTATATGTTGACCCCCCCACGGATGCCCCTGAGTTGCCATGCCCATGGAGCAAGATAAGAGCAGCAGATTTCGGCTCCAGCCAGCACCACGGTCTGCCAGTGGTGGCTTCCATGCCCGTGGTGAAAGCATAACTGTTAACATGTTCGATTTCCTTGGATTTTGTGGCCGAGAATGAACAGGGGGTGCTATATATAGACATACTCAGCAGCAGAAGAGGCAATCTACCATCCCATTCCATTCAATCCCACCATATAGTTAGGAGTAGACTCCATTTTTAGAGTGAGAAAGAGCAAGTAGAAGACAGAGATTCGCGAGGAAGCGAAATCGTGTTTGTAAATCGACGGATTCAAGCACGTGTTCAGGCTGAGCAGTTCTTTCCCTTCTCTTCTCTTTTCTCCTTTAGATTTATTGCTTTCTATATTGATAGATTAGATTATGTATTTCGTGATAATTTACAGTTTTAATTCTTGGGATTGATGTTGAACTTGTGTTTGCCTGTGTTCTTGAATTGATTGTTTGGTGCGCTTTTGAATTATTGGGTTTATTTTATCAAGTTTGGAGTTTGAATGGCTTATAAGAAGTTTGATCGCCTTCTTGCTTGTATTAGATGTTGGGTAAAGTACTGAAAGGTGAAATCTGATGTCGAAATCACCAAATTTGACTTGATTATGTAATATCTTGAGAGAGAATTACAGAGTAAGAGACCTAGAATTATAATAATGTGCCTAATGAACCTAGACTAATCGAGAATCCATGAGAATTTATGATTGATTTGATTTGGGTATTTCACTTCGCCTTGAAAGAGGGTTGTGATATCTCGAGTATCGGTCTTGAAATTTCCTAATTGAAGATAAAGTGCTTTATCTATTCTTGAACCGGGTAATTCATTGGTTGACTTAATTCCTTGAATATTTATCCATTAGATTATATAGTAGATTAGTTCAATTTCAATCTCTCATGTTAATTCGCTTAGCACATCTTGAGGGAATATAGCCTAGTAATTTGACCTAGTCTCTGTGGGATTGACCTTAATCTGCTACAATGTCACCGTGTACTTGCAGGTCTATCAAGATGGCATAAGTGCTTCCCCTAGTTTTTCTCTTTTGGTTTTAAGGGGTTTACCTGTGCCCAAATTAACTTGCATTTTTGGGGGCTTTGTTGAACTCCAACGGCTCATCAGAAATAATGAGCTCGTGTGGCCCATAGTGCATGACCAGCTATACTTATAAATTATAGTCTCCCATCATAGATGTATATGAAGCCTAAGTATTTCATGTTGTCTTTGCTAATTCCAAGCCCAACTTCTGCTCGAAATGATATTGACATTTATTTGCAGCCATTAGTTGATGAACTACAAGACTTGTGGGAGTTTGGGTTGGAGACTTATGATGCTTTTAGGCAAAAGTCATTTAATATATAGGTTGCCTTAGTGTGCACGGTAAGTGACTTTCCTATATACTCCATGCCAAAAGAATGGAAAACTAAAGGAAGGTGTGCATGTCTTTCTTGTAATCATGATACTTGCTCCCAGTATTTGAAACATATAGAAAGACATGCTATATGGGTCGTCGAAGATTTTTTAAAATGATCATCCTCGACGATTTGATGAACATTCTTCAATAGTGGAAAAGAGGTGAGACCTGCGCCTTCTATTTTGTCTAGTAGTGATGTTTTAGAGTGATTGTCGAATGTAGAAAATGATTTTTCGAAGGGTCAATAAAAAAAGGCAAAGATAGTGAGGGACCTTGGAAATAGAGGTCTATATTCTTTGAATTGCCTTATTGGCAGAACAATAAGTGTCGACATAACATTGATGTCATGCATATTGAAAAAAATATTTATGATAATGTGATTGGGATGTTACTAGACATTATAGGGAAGTCGAAAGACCACATTAAGGCTTATTTAGATCTAGTGGACTTGGGTATAAAAGAACACCTTCAACCTTATATTTTAGATGATGAGCAATAGATTAAGTTGCCTCTGGCTCCTTTTGCAATGGATGATGCAGGGAAAGATGCATTTCTTAAGGTTTTTAAGGAAACAGAATTTCCATATAGATGTGCATCAAATATTGCCAGATGTGTTCAAGATAGAGAAAAAAGGCTTATAGGTTACAAAAGTCACAATGCCCATATTATGCTGCATTATCTACTTCAGGTTGCAAATAAGAATTCATTGCCTAATAATGTTGTTGTATGTCTCATTAGGTTAGGGAACTTTTTTTGGCATTTATGTAGTAAAGTTATCGGCCTTCAGGAATTGGATTTTTTAGAAAATGAAATTATAGAGATATTATGTGAACTAGAAAGATTTTTTTTCCACTGACTTTTTTGATGTAATGATGCATTTGCCTATTCACTTGGTAAATGAAATTAGGCTCGGTAGGCCGGTCTAATATCGATCTATGTATTTTGGTGAGTGATAACTCTATAAGTTCAAATCCCAAGTTCATAATAGGTGTCGTCCTGAAGGATGTATGGTAGAATGCTATTTAACTGAAGAATGTTTGAGGTTTTGTTCTAGATACTTGCATGATGGAGTGAAGACTAGATTGGACAAAAGATCCACTCATTGTATCAATAGTGAGATCAACTTAAGTGGGGATCAAACATCATTTTTGCAAAGGCTGGCCATCCAATTAGGGGAAAAAAACACTCAAAGGCAAGGCATTTTTGTTGGATCAAGAAAGTTTGAAATAAGCACATAGATATATCATTTTCAATTGTGGTTGTGTACAATTGGAGAAATATTACTTAATTATATGTTTAATTTTTTATATATTTCTCACCCTCATCCTTGAAGATTATTTGGATAAGATTAATAACGTAAATTCACATCATCTTCTTTCTGCAGGGAATATGCAAGGTCAGTTAACAACCAAGGTCGAAAAAGTAGATGGCAAAGAGCTTGAGATCATAATTTGGAGTTCATTAGCTGGTTTCAAGATAAAGTGAAGAGTGAAAAAGTTGAAGATCATTTTTTTTTTGGGGGGGGGGCTACAGTGAGTAGGTATACAGGATATTTTATAAATGGTTATCAATTTTACACAAGAAATAGTGATTCGAGATTAGAGACTTAAAATAATGGGGTTACGTTAGCAACCTTGATGTCAAGTTTTGCAAGCTCTAAGGATCAAAATCCTATTACAGGAGACGTAACTTATTATAGAGCAATTGAGGAAATCATTGAGGTAGATTTCTTGTCAAAGTTTACTGTTGTGTTATTTAGGTGTGATTTGTTTCATGCAGATATTGATGATTTTGGGCTAACACAGGTCCATTTTAAAAAGTTGCACTATAACGATGATCCTTATTATTAGCATCTCAAGTTCATCAAGTGTTTTATGTGCCAGATTCAGTCAAAAGTGATGTTTATTATGCCATGAAAGGATTCCAAGAGATCTTTTTGACTTCCGAGAAGTAGAAAATCCTGAATTATATTGGAGGGAGCCCATGGATGTTGATTATAATGCCCCAAGAACTTTTAATGGGAATGAAAGTTAGTTAAGAGAAGATGTAAATGGAGAATCATAAATATAGAAGCCATCGTAGTCCTTAGACAATGATCAAAATATAGATGAAGAATTTGATGACTTAGATTATGATGATACAGATTGGGACTGGATGCATGCTAAGACATAGAGGTCATGGTAAGCTTGTTATTTATGTGTTTACTCCTCGTTTTCATATCTTAAGTCAATGATATGTTTTTTAGTAAAAAAAGATGTAATGCTTGTTCACATTGATGTGCTTACTTTTGATAGTCTTAGTTAATTACTCTTGAATATCACATGCTACTATAGCTTGTTCTAATACTTTCAGGAAAATGGTGAACAAGAGAAAGACTCCAAAATCTAAACAAACTGAGTATGAAAGACAGAGGCAAATGAATATCAAAAAAGAAATGCCATGAGATTTCAAGCATTGGGTTTGTCCAAATTGGCAAATCAATTAATTACCAAGGGCAAAGGACGTCAACGTAAGGAGAGGAACAATCATATACATGATGAGGAGGATTAAGAATACATACCAAAGGAAAATGGTGATGATGACATCTTAAATATGGGGGAAAAGCATGCTGCTGAAAATGTCATTCTTAGTTCGGCTACTAATTGCATTTCTAATAAGGTTCCTTTTCTATGTTTCTCACATACAAGCATTTTTTAGTCTTTAACCCTAGTTCAATGGTTTATACCATTGTCTAAAGAATGTTGAATCTAACTTTAAAAAAAAGATGTCTATTTGGGTTTGCTATAAATCACTCTAAGTTAATATTATTACCTTTATCTATATACTTTGTATAATCATGAATAATAGATTATGTGAAAAAGCATAGAGGACCAACACTGTTGTTTGATGTTCATGCATGTAAGTTAGAGGATGGTGTACCCATCTTCTCTAATGAGCATGGCTAACCTGTTGGACGTACTGAGAAGGCTTGTGATGAGTTTAGCAAATTTCTTGGGACTATTGCTCATAAACACTCATGGGCACCATTAATTTAGACAAATTGGCATAAGGTCCCTGATAGGAATAAAATGTGGGAATATGTAAATGTAAATATATATTTTCTAAGCTAAAATAATTAGATTTTTCATATATATATATATATATATATATATATATATATATATATATATATATATATATATATATATATATATATATATAATCTCACTTCAAATATTCATATAATTATTCATGTTATATGCTAGCATAAGTACATACTACCCCAAATTGAAAGTGTGAAGAAGTGGGTGTTAGAACCAATTGCTTGTGCTTGGAGGGCTTTGAAGTGTCGGCTAAAAGCTAACCATTATTACAAGTATGACAATGATACTGAAAGTTGGCAGCAACGACCTAGTAGGATAGTTGATTCTTACTTCAAATTGTTGTTACAATACTGGAACACTTCTATGGCCAAGGTTACTTTCTTTACAATCATGTGTACACAGTTTTGTTTTTATTTTGCATGCATACACTGAAAGACGGCAGCACCGACCTAGTAGGATAACCGTTGTGATTATTTTTGTAGAAAATTAGTGCTCAAAATTCTGAAAATCGTGGACTGTTGGACAACATGCACACTGCTGGGCCTGTGAGTTTTGCAAGAATCCATCAGAGGCTAGTAAGAAAGGAAATAGGATATGCTTTATTTTATTGTTCCTCTTTGTCTAGGTACTTTATTCTATCTGGGCTGAACTCCTGCCTTGCTTTCTTTGTTGCTGTGTTGAAATAAGTTCCTTTTTTCGCATTCCTACACCAAAAATAGCATAATAGTGGCTATTACAATTTACATCATGCGTTTTTAATTTAGAGGAATCGAGATAGAAAAGCACATTCCAAGGGGATGATGTTTGAAGAAACACAAAAAAAGAAAGATGGACATAATCACAAGAAGTGTTATGATGATACGCTGGATAAAATTGTAAGTGTTTAAGCTAAGTTGCCTTCTATAGTTTCATTGGCAAGAATTAAGTGTTCAAGCTTGGTAGCCTTCAATAACCTTTTGTGTAGTGTTTGTTTAAAGTTGTAACTGCACATCATGGTAGCGAACATTCTACCATTGACCTTTTTTAAATGTCATAAGAGATGAAGGAGTTAGAGGTCTTGTATAAAATAGGACTCTCTGATAGTGATATAAATCCCTTTAATTGAGTGATGGGGTCTACTCAACATGGACAAGTACATTTGTATGGAAGAAGTGTTTCGATGAAAAATGTAAAGGAGAAAGGACTTTGGGTGAAAAGAGATGGGAAATTGGTTGTTGTGCCAAAAGAATATGTTGATGCTATAAGATGCAATTTAGCAACTGAAATGCAAAAAGATTTTGAAGCACAAAAAGAGAAACTGACACTTGATATAAAATAAGAATGTGAAACTCAAAAGGAAAAAACGGTTTATGACTTGGCTGCAAAGGCGTTTGCCCAAGTTTGAGAAACGTTCCTAGACATAGCGACTGAGATGCTTGAACAAGTAGTTACATCTTCTTACTTGCAAATGTTCCCCACATCTCTTTCCCTACTCTAATTCTTTGATTTGCAGTTGAAAATGTTGGTATAATGTGCAAGTCCTAGTCTTATTGCGAAACTGTCACCTATGATTTTGATATGTACTACCACTTGTAATTTGATCATAGCAATCCTTGCAACTTTGTTTAAAAAAAACAAATACTCAAAAGTACATAGTACTCGCCAGCATGTTCACAAAATTGTCTTGGGAACTGAATACAAACCTAAATACTTGGACCTATCATGATCAAGTTGTTTCATCAACCATTGTGTTATAATCTATAATTTACATGGGTGATATTCTAATTTGTGCACTAATCAGTATGGATATATTGTTGGTGATATAGTCTCATCACCAATAGCTAGTGTCTATAAGTGTTTGATACAATATTTGTCATCATTGATTAAATTAAGTCTATCTTCCCGGGCCCTTGCGGCAAAATTTCAGTTGGAGGGCCAAATAATTGAATTATGGGCATCAGAGTTGGGCTTGTGGCAAAGCATTAGTTGATTGCTATATCTTTCTTGCAAGCTTGACACTTGATTGATCATATCCAAAGTTATGGTGTTTTAATTATTTGGCACTTTTAAGTAAGTAAACTAACAATGGATCACTATCGCTTATCTACAGTTAGCCTTTTGCAATGGCTATTATCTATTTTATGGTATGTAACAACTTAAAGAACTGTCCATGTAATTTTAGCTTCATAGGAAATTTGTTGACAATTTCTTCTTTTCAGATATTTAATGCATATTTAATTTTATGTATTGTGTAGATATTTTGGTCATTCATTCCCTCCACAAACAAGAGCTCTTGTTATGAATGACCGCTTGGAAGATATTTGTTTGCTTTACCCTTTTTGTTATTTGCAGAAAAATCATTGTATATGTATGGTAATTCAAGAAGCAGAAAAATTATTGTCTCCTTTTGTTAATTGGGGAAAACTAATTGTATATATATTTTTGGATTTTGGTATATGTACGGTAATTCAAGGGATTTGGTTGATATTATTATGGATTGTACTAAGTGTTCATTTATATATATGTGTTGTTGATGTTTGATCAAATACGATGTCGAACTTTCGTTGACAGACCACATATTTGGAGGCATGATGTGTATGCATGTGGCTTCGAACATATGATGTCTTGTAGGTATTTTTAACATTTGTAATCTAGGCATTTGGTTTGTGTTTTCTCAAACTGTTGCAATAGATGAAGAATATGCCGCCTTAGTATCCATTTAAAACTGTTGCCATAGATGAAAGATATGTTGCCTTACTATCTATTCAAAACCGTTGCAATGGCCCAACCTATGGCAACACTTTCGATGCCTTTATGCAACAATTAGAAAAAATACTGCCCAAGAATCAAAAACTGTTGCGTCAGACCTAATGCAATGCCCATTGAAGGCAATGGTTGAAAAACTATTGCATTAGGCCTATGGCAATGCTTTGATTTGCTATAGTAACGGTTTTACCTATTGTCAAAGCCTACTTTTGTTGTAGTGTAACTGCCCAATAAAATTTAGAACTTATTAAAAAAAACCTAAAAAAGTCATAGTTGTATTTTGATGGTTTACAACTTTACCTATGTTCATAGACATTTTCTTTCCATACCTCACCCTAAATAGCCAAGACCCTCTTATCTTTATACTATAAATGCTAAAATGTATAAGGAGCTGAGTGTTGAGGAAATGAAAAATGCTAACATGAGAGTGAATTTCGAATATATGTTGCTTCACAACCGCTGATCAAAATCGTAGGCAATCTAAGCCCTTGGATTTATCTCGATAACCGCCTTAATAGATAGCATATACAATAATCTCTCTCTCTTTACTATGCACATTAGGTCTCATGTTCGATCCCCCCTCATTGTATTGTACTCTTTACTGGGCACATTAGGTCTTAGGTTCGATTCCCCCCCTCATTGTATTGTATTGCCCTTTGTGGCACCTAGGGACCAAAATATTTTTGATTTCCATCATTATTATTAGTATTTTATATTTTTCAATGCAAATCTAAATTTGAGCATGTATTATTAATTTATTAGAGATAATAGAATAATAAATATGGTTTTCATGATTATTTCCATTACTACTATTATCGTTGTTGTCATCATTATAGTCGTCATCGTTGTTATCTTTCGGTTTGAATTTGATAACATAGTCAATATGAATTATGATCATCTAATTATGAATGAGAGATTAAGAGATTATAATGGATATAAAATTTTTTATTAGTTCATTATTATAGAATACGTTCATATTTTAGAAGTTTTAACTAAAAGAACCAAATTATAATTACTGAACAAGCAATAAAACCTTATATGACACCTTATTATTAACACATAATATAATATACACAATTATAAAGAAATAATAAACATTTTTGATTTTCATGATTATTATTATTAATATTTTGTATTTTTCGATACAAATACAAATTTGAGCATGTATTACTAGAGATAATAGAAAAATAAATATGATTTCTATGATTATTTTCATTATTACTATTGTTGTTATTGTCATCATTGTCGTTGTTGGCGATGTTATCTTCCTCTTCGAATTTGATAACATAGTCAATATTAATTATGATCATGTATATGTAAGGGTTGTGCTGAAAAATTACATATTGTAAGCATAATATAACATATTGCAAGGGTTGAACAAGAAATATAAAAAAATTAAAAATAAAATACGATCATCATATTAGGCCGGTGAAGTTGAATTTCTTTTACATTTAATGAGCATGTATTATTAGAGATAATAGAAATATAAATATGATTTCCATGATTATTCCTATTATTACTATTGCTGTTGTCATTGTTGTCGTTATCATCGTTGTTATCTTTGTCTTTGAATTTAATAACATAATCAATATTAATTATGATCATACATATATAAGGGTTGTGATGAAAAATTATATATTGTAAGCATAATATAATATACTGCAAGGGTTGAACGTGAAATATAAAAAAATTAAAAATGAAACACGATCATCATATTAGGCCGGCGAAGCTGAATTTCTTTCACATTTAATATAATTTATTTAACAGAATGAAAAAAATGAAATATTTTTCTTTTTCTTTCAAAGCATACATATCGTATAATTAAATTTAATTCATGTAAATCTTAAAAGTATAATTAATTTTTTAACGTTTCAAATAAATTGACCAAAATCTAATCTATTTAACAAACAAGAAAAAATAAAATAATTTTTGTTTTCTTTTAAACCATACAAATCCAATAATCAATTTCTTTTCATAAAACACCTAAAATTATAATTAATTTTTTACCGTTTAAAATAAAATGCCCCAAATCGCCATAATGCTTCAAACTAGGAAATATCTCAATCCATAAATTTGAACTCAACCCATCTCTTGCAAGGCAACATACGGGTATGGAAAGTTTATATCAAAACGCATGAAGATATTGAGTTGATATGAAAACCAAATGTACAAACTATGAACACATAATCATATTATCACCCTCTAATGAGCCACTTTAAATAACCAAAAAAGTTATATATTAGCATAAATATAATGTTCAAATTATTTTCATTGAAAGACGAATTTTGTGTTACATGTGAAATTCAAACTAAACCGACTTTAAAATAGTTTCTACCTAACTTCACTAGACAATCAATGACTTTATAAATTTTTACTTACCAATAATAGGAGGAGGTGGATTTTTCGTCATTGACGTTATAGATTGACTTATCATCACCCCATTTAGTATGTTTTGCAACAAATTTACTATCTACTGTCTCCATCATACTTATATAGACTTTTTTAACGATCATGTAGTTTTCAATTGTTAATCCCATTGGTTATGCACGAAGTTACTATATACTTAATTTTTTCATTGAGTTTTTCCATTATCCCATCTAAATTATAATATCAATCATGTATACCATAACTATTCGTTTATTATTTCAATAATATATCTACAAAATATCTATTTGAACATGCTCCGTGCAAAGTACGGGCCCACGCTAGTACATTAAAAAAGAAAAACATTACTTGACATCACATTAGATTGAAAGTAGCATTTTTTTCCCCTATGAAAAAATAAATTTTTTCTCCTTATAAAAACGATAATTAAAAACAAGAAAAGAAACATTTGATTTATTAAAAAATTAATAATTATTTGTGAAATAATAAATAAATAACCGCTCTAAGTAGCACAAAAGTAATGAATTAAAACTAATTACTTTGTTTTATTTTATTTTCTTAAAAAAGGGGATATTTTTAATACAAGTAGCAACCGCATAACTAGATAAGAAAAATGAACAAAACAATGGAATGAAATGAAGAAAATTGCCGAAGAATTCACGCAAACAACGGTAAAAAATAACAGGCACTAGGCACAACCCCACAAGATGCCGACCCGCCCAAGACCAAGCGGCGAAGGGGGTTTGCATAACCGTAATTAAGCCGCGCAAATTCCTGTTCTGCGTCCTGCTTACGAACCGCCATTCCTTTCTTCCACTGATCTTCTCACCATTCATCGGAGCCAGTTCAACAAAATTCCCTCTCAGAAGTAAAACGATCCCTAGAAATTTCCCAATCTCTTTGTTTCGATCAATTTCTTCTACATCTTTCTATTTCTTGCTGCCTCTAATGGAGGGAATTGATCTGATGGTACTTCCGATCAAGAAACGCCGCCATACCCTCGCTTTCTTCCCGCCTAAAACCCAAGAAAATCAGCAATGCCCAATTCCAGTGTTCCCGAGATTTTCCCAGAACTCAGATTCCTTCGACAATGCCCATCTCCCCAACCCTCGTCCGTCAAAGCGACTGTGTAATGAAAATCCCAATTCGGAATTCAAAAATCAGAAAGAGACCACGGATTATCTATGGAGATTGTTTGATTACGTCAGGGCCGCCTTGTCGGTCGAATCAGATGAGGAGAATCAGATTAGGGTTTTCGGGTTTTTGCCGATCGAAAAGAACTTTGATGTGACCGGAAAGAAAACAGGAGTGGAGAATAACAAGAAGAAGAAGAAGAAGTCATGGTGGAAATCGATGGTGACTCGTGGCTGTGACAAACTGAGGAGAGAGAAAATGAGGCTGAGGAATGCCAATATGAAGAATTTATTTTCTCAGTTCCAGAATCGGGAAGAAGAATTTCAATGGAAGATTGAGCACAAACAAGATCCTTACGCCTTTATTTCTTTTCCTCTTTCTACGCCTTATAGAGTCTGAGTTTGTGGTGGCTTTTTCTTCATCCTTTCCCAGTTGAGTGAACTGGCAGTTTTGTAGTCTTTTGAACTCTCTGTTCTTTGTTTCTACAACTTGTAGAGTTTACTATGGTTATTCGGCGCAAGAACTTGCCCTAGAAACCCGCTTGAGTTTAGATGTTTGTGCTTCTTAGTTGTAAATCAGGGAATTTTTTGATGGATTTATCAGCTCATTGGAATGAAACTTACACCGATTTTTTGCCCATCATTGTGAGATTTTTTTTTTTTTTTGGGGGGGGGGGGGGTTTGGCTGTCATGAGATTGTTTAGTTGCTAAATCATTCTTACCGTCAACTGGAGCAGTATCAACGTCCTTTAAATCTGTATTAGGATTGATTAAATGCACGCATGGGCATATGAGCAAGTAGTTCGTGCAATTGAAAGTCCTACAAATATTCTATGTTGAATGTTCGAATTGTCCAAGTTTTAGAATACACGTTGACTTTTTGATCTTAGAAAAGATCAAACAATGACTGGGAAACCAAATTGGTGTATATTTGACATCTACAGTGTAATGGTTTAATATTTTGTTGTATTTTTTTCTTCCTGCTCATATTGAGGAAAATTTATGTGGATCCCTTCCTAGAAGTTGTTGCCTAGAATTCCGGTGTGCGTAGCATTATTTAAAATAAAAGAGATCGGAAAATGAGTTACATGATAAGTAATAAGCAATGAGGAAGTCCCTGAGTTCAGGAGCATGGTAATCCATGGAGGTCACCGAAGTTATCCTGCAGCAGCCTGATTTCTATCTACATAATTCTTTGTCGAAGAAATTGGCGATCTCAAAAGAGCCCTCAGTCTGACTCCTCAGGCACCAAGTCCAATTGATGGCTAATATTGATTTGTCTCCAAATATTGTCATTTGTATAGGTTTAATTGACGGTCTTTGTTAAACCAGCTATTTGGAGATAGTCCCGCTTTCCTTTCTCTTCCTGTCTCTACACCTTGCAGAGCTCAATACATCCTTTTCCTTTTTTCCCAAATTGAACTTGCAATCGTTTTATCTCTTTCCTTTCTATTCCTATTTCTACCGCTTGTCAAAGTTTATTGTGTTTCTATTCATGCTTAACTTCTTGTAATTCTCAACATTCATAACTTCCGCCTATGTTCTTGAACTTCTAAACACAAGGATTTTCGTTCCAACGATTTGAACATCATTGAAACGACATGTCAGCTTATCAATAAGAATTTTTAATCTTTGTTTTTGAATGGCGGATTTAGATTGCTCACTTATCTGATTGTGCTATCTTTATTTCAGATGTATTGGAACTTTCCAGTGTCGTGGATGTACACTCCAACAATTTGGAGAACTTTAGACAAGATGAGAGCCCTTCTCTTTTTTTTTTAGGCCGAACAATCAAACAAATGTAACTTCAGCACTAGGCAGCAGACCAATTGTTTGTAAAGACAGCGCAGTCTCTAAAGGACGGGAGTTCGAGAAGTGAAGGACGCCACACAGCTGCAATGGTGCTGTTGCGTTGCGTTAAAGATGGAATTCACCAGTAAAATAAGCTACTTTTAATGAGTGTCATGAAGTTTTAAAGAGTTAAAAGACGATGCAGCCCTCTAGGGAATGAAAATATTCACTGAAGGTGTTGATCAGGGGGTTTAATTGGATGCGGTTACGTATGAGACGTTGATTATTGGCATGTGCAAACCAAGGTTGTTCCTTACTAGTCTGTTCAGACCAAAAATCCTCAAAAATTCTTTAAAATAGGCAAGTCCCGTGCTTGAATATCTACAGTATTACACCCTTCCAAGTTCTAACAAGTCCGTGTAATGCAGTACAGCTTAAGGTGCAAGCTGAAGTAAATCAAGCTCCATAACAGAAGTTATTCCCCACAACAGTGTTTGGCATAGCCGCATAGGCGTTTTCTATAACACGAGTTCACAGTTAACCTCTGCGATGGGGCTTCCGCAAGTGTAGGCCATTAGGGAGGGGATGATGTCAACAGGTTGCTGTAAGAACTGTTTGATGCAAAGCCAATCTATCCCTTCAAATGCTGGCAAGGGCCTTTTAGACAAATGAATTAGAGTGACTGCCACTTAAGGTAGCTGACAGTTGCAAGCTGATATTGCCACTCTCGAGTCTCAGATCAATGGCTAACAGATGCGAAAAAGACATATCGTATTCGTGGCTTTGTGTAGAAAGGTTTCTCAAAAGAGGCCAACTCTATGTGCAAGGTTGGGTAACATCTAGCCTTTGTCACCAAATCGTAACTTCAGTTTGCACTTTGCAGTGTACTACCGTGACTTCCCAAATATCGTCCTACTAGAATCTGACAAAATTTACCAGACGGATCTACAGTTCACTTCGCACTATGCATTTACAGGTGAAAAACAATGAACCCCGTGCAAGCAGAAATCTACTCAATTTGCTGAAGTCCTGCAGGAGTCACAATATTTTGCAAGTAAAACTCAATCTACGGGGAACAAGAAGGTGCGAACGACTGATTTGATGAAGAAAGCTGCTTCTTCAGTCTTCACTTGCTCCATGAACTACCCTTCAGGGATAAACCCTGTCTAAAGTGCACGAGGAAACCGACATAAACCAAGGAATGAGAGATGGCAATCATGAAACACAGAAAATGGAATCAAGCGACTTAAAAAAATTATTTCATAACTCTAATGTTACAATATGGTCTGCAGACAAAAGATCAAGACTGGTGAAAGCCCTAATACACGAGAAAAATTTCCCTTTCTGATCAGTACAGATACAATTAGAAGGCAATACGAACCAAAAAAAGGCAAAGACCTGAAGTCTATAATTAGAAACATTCTAAAGACCAAGGCAAAAGAATTTTTTTAAATCGAAACTCCAAGTTTCTTCGCAAAATCATCTCCATCATCCTCATCCATGAAGTCTTCCTCATGGTCAGCGACTTCACCTTCATTCAGATTATAGCCCTCTCCCTCATCATGTTCATATTCATATTCAACATCCCCTTGATCATACTCTTCATCAAGTCCTTGTTCTTCACCTCCAGCAGCAACTAAACCCTCATCCCTCGCAGGCTGTTCTTTATTTTCAGGTATGGAAGACTCATCTTCAATCAATTTTAACTTTTTATTTGAGATCTCACCCTCTTCTTCATCTCCCTCGGCAGTCATGGGCTTATTCTCCGCATCACCGTCCTGTGCTGGCTCTGCTGCCAAGGAAAGGTGTTTTTCCGCATCTGCAGCTGAGTTTCGATTGCTGTTTATCAGGTCTCCTGTATTTACATCATGCTTGTTCTCTTCTTTATCGCCAGAACTAACACCACTCGTGGAAGCTGCTCCTCCTGCATCTCTTTTTCTCTTCAAAATCTCACTCAGAGGCTTAGGCCCTTCAAATGAGAGAACGCTTTCAGCTCCTACAGAACTCGCTAAGATTGTGTCTCTCAGTTTCCCCCCAGAAACTGACTGTTGACCCTTAGATTGCTGCTGCTTGGTATCAGTCTGTTTGGTGCCTTTTAGCTCAGCCAAGCTTTTTGGAGCGGCAAAGTCCGTTCCATTATCTTTGATGGAGTCCCTTCTCATCGCTGGACCTCTAAGATTCCTCCCTTCATTCCTCTCATCTTGGATCCTTCCACTCAATCTATCTCGAAGTCTACCTTGCTGGGAAGAAGAAACTTGTGGCCTGCTTGGAGACAATCTTCCCCAGTTCCTTCCTCTTTCATTTTCTCTCTCAGATGGAGAACCCCTTCTTGGAAGCTTTATTCTACCCTGAAGGCGACTGCTTCGGGAGCTCTCATGTGCGGGCGAACGACGTGATTCCTGCCGAATAGCCCGGGAGCCACGGTCCTCGGGCTGATTTTCAGGATTGTAATCTGGATTAACAACTGATTTCAGGCCATTAACCCTCCTTTGCTTGTTGGATAAACGATGACGCAGGTCAGAATTTTGAATGAAATCAGGACTTTTTGATTTATAAGGATCTCTCCTGTCATAATGAGCTGGCTCACCAAGTGATCTCTCTGATGACGCTCTATGTTGATCCCAAGCATACCTTTCATGCAACCGGTCATATGAATCATACCCATGCCGACTATGATAAATTTCAGGGTCAACATCAGCCACTGAATTATAATCATCATGATGCCCCATTTCAAATTCATTCAGACTTCTTCCTTCATGACCTCTCATTCTCACATACTGATCTTCATGCTGATAATATTGATCACCTCTCAGTTTATCATCCACAAGAACATCAAATCCAGGTGACGACTCCCTCAATCCATCATCAGCATCCCTACCATTCTGAAAACTTTGGTCATCCAACGAACTAGCACGATGTGCACGTGAAGTCCGGCTCCTCAAGTTCCCATTGTCAATTGGACCAGCTGTTTCTTTGTACTTGAGAGGCTCTTCAGTTAAATCACCAGGAGATGGACCATGCTTTCTAGCAGGCATTCCTTCTCTGGTAACAGTAGCCTCAACCTTAGAAATAGATTTGGCTTGAAGTGGGGCGTCAGCAATTTTGGAGGCATTCAATTGAATATTTGCTTCAGCCTGTGTACACTTCTCAAGCCCATTGAAAGCTTTCTTGAAGATAGGAGGTTCGGTAATAGGTGTTGCTGGAGCCTGTTGGACCTTGTTACTAAGAGGGTTTGGGCCATGCAAGAAGGGGCACCTGTCACCTTTTAAGCAATATCCCTTCTGGAAGAAAATGCATGCGACTGCTTGTTTGGCTGAACCATGAGGAGCAGAAGGAACAGTTGGGACAGCTGGGGCCGGGGATACAGGAAGAGAGGGCCCAGCAAAGTTTCCTGCTTGAGCTCCAATCAAAGTATCCAGTGGCTGACAAAAGAGAAGAGATGATTAGTACATTCTGTTCGACAACAAGTAAAGACGCATGACACTGACAGATAAAGATTAAAGGAAGACTTACTGGGTGCCGAAATGAGCATTTTGGATTCAAACAGTTTCCATTCAACCAGTACCAGCAATCTCGGGGGTTGACCCGAGCATATTCACTGTGACGATACTCACATTCACTTCCCTGCAGGTACGCAATCAGAAAGACGAGACAATCAGTGAGTCAGTATCTGGTGCACATATAATACATTAAATCATCCATTGATAAAAAGCAGCAGACGTTCCCACGCATCCTCTCATTCAACTTTACAAGATATAATAGTCAGTTTCTTTTTGAAAGAGAGAATAGAGACTGCAAAGATTTTGACCCCAAACCCAAATAGCTCGGTAAATACGATCTTTTTTTCATGACAGAGTGATGGGCTCAAAAAAGGCCATCTGAAATTCTACTGGGCTATCAGCAAGAAAAGAACACTATTCACAAATTATCGTTAACAAATTTGATGATAACAAGATGGAAATAAAATAAGAGGTAGAAGCACTCTTATTTGGAATAACAAACTAATCAGTCATATCAGATAAGGAACCAATGCAGCCAGAGCCGCCAATCAGTCCAGACAAGGCATAAATATACTGCTAACTATGAGAACGGAGGACCCCATAACTAAAAATGACGACGTATAATGCCAGCCAGAAAGTTTAGGGTTTGTTAATTAATGGCTGAAAACCTCAGGCTAAAACAGACAAAAGCCAACTACTTGCTAGTTTCTCAGAATATATTCTGAAGGGTTACGGGGTTTACTTAGGCCACTTTGCGAAGGAAGAATTTAACATCACAAATCCTAAAGCCTCTCATTTAGTAGTTCCCAAGAGATCGATTCTGATGAAAGCTTCAGTGATTTACAAGAGAAGGTAATTAATACCCTACAACAAATCATGAATTCATGTAAACCTACCAATTTATCAAGTTCATAAAATAGTTATCCAAAGACGGGGACATACAGGAGATTCACAGCCGCATCAAATCAAGATCCATCTAATTGCATAACCAAAACAAAAATAAAAATAGCAGCAAATAAAGCCTCTGCGCGGTAAACATAAATAGATCTCTTACATAATATTAGCATCAAAATCAATTCTCCAAGTAATCCAAAGAGACGAAGCGGAGAAGACACAAATCTAAAGAACACCATAAAACTTCCAAACATCCAAACCCCCCACAGAAAACCCAACACACTCAGATTAACTATAAATCATGCACAGGCATCCAATCAACCAAAACACAAATAATTTCGAATCAAGTTCATCCAAATCCCTCAGATGTAAAGCGAGAAACACTGAAAACCAACCAAGTAGAGAGAAACGAAATGAACCTTCTTGCAGGTCAAAGGAGAAGCGAGGAAATAGACGCAATCGGTGTTCCTCTTCAACGCCTCCTCCTCAGCCGTTGCCGCAGACGATGAAGACAGCGGCGCCGCCGACTCCTTGGTTGAGGTAGCCATGGATTTAGCTTCTGTGGCAGTGAGTTGAGGGAGAGATCGACAAATCAGAGGTTCAAAACCGTAAAAAGAACCCTAGCAACGCATCAATTAGGGTTGATTTGGGTTTTCATCTGTTGTTCCAGATTGGGAGAAGAGAGAGATTGGAATTGAGACGAGAGAGAGAGAGAGAGACAGAGAGAGAGAGAGAGAGAGAGAGAGGAGGAGATGACGAATAAGAGAGAAGTGGGGAGTGAAAGCTCGCTGTGCTGAAGCGGCTTAAAGCCTTTTTAGGGCACTCAGTTTCTGTCTGTCCGCCTCTGTGTTCTCAGTTCTTCGCTCTCTTTCCTTTCAGATCAGATTCACAGGGCCAATGGGTTTCGTTTCGCTGTGTTTTGTTGTTCTCGCTTTGCCCACGCTTTACCGTGTTCCTGTTCTCGATTTTTATTTACATTTATCTTTATTTTAGCTCTACTTTTTTATTATTTTTTTCACCTTCACTTTTTTTAAAGGATTTGCAGGCAGCAGTTAATAATCCAACAAAACTAACCTGACATTTGAAATTCGAACGGAATCATCTAGTTGATACATGGCTCAATATCTAAAATAACCATCTGAAATAATCCTAAATCTTAATTAGTCCACTTCAATAATATAATTTTTGTTGTAAAACAAATTTATTGAATAAAATATCAATTAACACGAACCATAAATAATCCAATCTAAAAATCAAAACTAAATCGAATATAATGGATCTGAATATGACCATCACCAATTTTGACCCAATCCCAGATAAAGTCAAATGACCAAATTATCAAGCTTAGTGATTATACCATAATATCGATAGTATAGTCTTTATATACACGGAAAAGGATCGTTTTTATTACATAGGTGTGGCAATGCAAATGGATAGGATAAGGAATGAAATAATCAAACAAAAGATTAGAGTGACACCAATATAAGGGAAGATGAAGGAAGTTAAATAATATGGGAAAGCCCACTGACCAATGGTCACCGGTCCATGAGGGTCAACCCAGGACTCCCTGAGGCTTGACCGGCTTTTCCAAAACGATGATTTCGAGTAGTTATGTGATAGGAGGCATTAAAGCTTTAATTTTTAGAGTCGACAGCACATTTTAAGGCAATGTACAAACTAGCAATTTTATAGAAAATTTTCAATTGCTTCTTTCAATCAAGTCCTTAAACCAAAGGATAATCGTGGGACAGAGGAGTTGATTCTTCAAGAAGGAAAAGGGTTTTTCCTACAAATTATAATTGAGGATATCTCGAATGGAGATTATTAAAAATGACTCTATCGCTACAAACCATATGAGCGGATCTAGGGCCAAAGGTGCAGTGTCATGAACGGTGGAAACCACCATTAGACTGCCCACTTTGAAAAACGACCTCTACTAGAAATGAATGTAGTAAAACTTTTAATTCTTGGTCATATGCAAAAGGCATCTTTCATGATTTAGTCTTATTTAGCGAGGCGAATAACATGAAGTATTTTTGATGACCACTTATTAGCAAGCCATTTTTGTGATGAAAAGAAAATTAGAAAAAGTAATAAATTTAGTAGTTGCTTTATAATGAACATAGTGTCATTTTATTTACAAAAGAATGAATATTAGACGCACACCTAATCATGAAGGGTCAAAGAGAAAAATGATTATAAATACCAGAAACCAAATAAATCTTTAAAGAGAGTATTTTCTTTGTTAGTGACCCTCATAGCCTACCTCAACCCGAGCACTTGATGAAGCAAAGGTGTGCTTGATTCCTTTCTCCCAATTGTGTTACGCTAGGATGATGGCTTAGTCCAATTTTAAAAGAGTTTAATGGGAAAAGTTTTGTAGAGTTTTGTTTCTTGAAAGTATTTTTGTGAATAGAGGAAGACACTTTAGCGAGAGAGAGTTTCTCCTAGGTTTGCTGTGTAGAGAGAAATATGTAGAGAGCTTCCTCTTGGTAGAAGACCATGATGAATGTCAAGGTGAGGCTCCTGTTTTATAGTGCTACCAAATCATCCTTACTAAGCAAACTATAAACCAAGAGCTACAATCAAGTTATTTAATTCACAAGATTTTTGTAAACTTGGACGAAATTGGTTGATTGCCATTAATGTTGCTATGATCTTACTAATTAACTTGATTGCAACAATCCCACAATTAAGAACACATGAGATTTATGAACAGGCGAGCAAGCCAGGATCTAGCAACCCGCATTGGGTCCTAGCAATAGCCATTGGGCATATAAAATTTGCGCTAGGTCCTAGCAACTGTTTAAAATATGTCCCCACCCCCTATTTTTTGTCCTAAATGAATTGTTTGCGAGAGTTTGAACGTGAGGCAATGCACTAGCCCATTAGTTACTATCCCACTCACTCATCCTGATAGCCTCAGATATGAGCTCTTACGCTAGCATTTCGCACAAAACCCCGAGGTTTTTGGCTTTTTGAACTTATGTTTGAAACTTTTGGATTTTCAATCGCCTTTAAAATTTTTTCAGAATTCTTTGACATGACAAATATTTTATTTCAAGATTGGTTGTTACAAATTCAAGTAGGATCTTGTTTCACCCTTAGTGGATTAGGTATTTGCCATAAAGGGCCAACAACGCACAAGATATGCAGGCACGCAGTCTGTTTTAAAATGACATGTGCACTAATTTGGTGCTTACAGGAGCCCCCATTTCGAAGCCATTAGACGAGGGGTAAAGTATGAAACACCATGCAGGATAGATGCATATGCAAGAGAGCTTTCGGGGTCTAACCCTTGCCTCAGATGCTGAAGTCCTATTGAGGAGAAGAGTGATGAAAATCTAGAAGTATGTTTGAAAAAGGGGGGTTTGAAAATGGCAAGGGGTCTATGTGTCACCCTAGGAGCTAAAGTCCTATATTGAGGAGTGGCTAAAGAATTTAAGGCATGAAGGTCACACTCTTATAAAATCATTTCATGCTAGAAGGTGTATGCAATTACATAGTGCCTATAGATTGTAGATGAACAATATGTCTGAATGTCTAGTACATTGTCCCCCCGATGATGACAACCCACAAAGGTTAAAGCAATAGCATACTTGAATCACTGTCAATTAATCTGTAAATAGAATATTTTCGCATGTAAAAAATCCTTAAAAAAATTCTAAAGCATTTGAAAATATAGAAGTTTCGATAATAATTTCAAAAAGGCACAAACCTTGGGGTTTTACACGACATGCTAGCCTTGAGGTTTTGAACCTCGGACCTTTGTGAATGAATGAGTGAGGTACTAATCAATCGGTGTTCAAGCCCTCACAAACAATTCATTTAAGGCAGAAAACATGAGGTGACGACATGTTTCAAACAGCTATTGGTCCCAACAATAAGTTTTGCTTGCCCAGCAACTACCGTTGAGACCCAATGCAAGCCATTTGGTCTTGCCTTGCTCCTTGCTTCATAAATCCCACATGTTTCTAATTGTTGAATTAATGCAATCAAGCTAATTAACATGAGCACATCAACATTAGTGGCAATCAAGTTATTCTACACATGCTTATGACAATATTATGAATAAAACAATTTGATTATAGCTCTTGATTTATAATTTTCTTAGTAAAGATGTTTTTTTTTATAGATAAGTAAGGACGTCTTGGTAGTACTATAAAAATGGAGTCTCACCCTTTCATTTATCATGGTTTTTACCTGGAGAAAACTCTACATATTTCTCCCTAGATACGACACCTAAGAGAAACCATGCACATTTAAACTTTCTCCCTCTCTTTGCGAGAACAGTTTTGAGAAACCTAACTCTATGGAATCCCTCCCATTAAGCTCTTTTAAAATTGGACTAAGCCTCATCTCATCCTAACACACTTGGGAGGAATGAATCAAGTGCACGCTTGCTTCACTAATTGCTCAGAACAAGGTATGTCGTAAGTGTAATAAAGAAAATAATATGTTGAAAGCTTTCTTTACTTCTTGCATTAATAATCATGTTTCTTTTTAGTCCTCCATAACTATATGTACGTTATTCATTCTTATGTATATGTACTAACACTATGTTCATTATCAAGGGACCACTAAGTTTATTGCTTTTTGTGTATTTCCTTTTATTATAAAATTGGGTTGCTAATAAGACGTCACAAAAAAAATTCTCTTCAAGCTATTCCCATCGCTAGTAAAATCATACTTCATGAAAAAACTTCTTTTGCATGAAACCGAAAAAATAAAATTTTTAGTACATTGATATCTAGTAAGGGCTACTTTTCAAAGTGAGTGGTCTAATGTTGTTTTTCACCATTCACTAGACCATACATTCGCCTCTGAATCCGTTCTCATTGTTCGTAACCATGCAGTCACTTTTGACAATCCCCATTCGGGACATTCGAGATTATTGTTTATAGAAAAATTCTCTTTCCCTTCTTAAAAATCAAGTCTTATGTCCCGTGATTGTCCCTTCAATTTAAGGACTTTATTTATGAAAGAAATCGAGTATTTTCTATAAAAATTATGAGTTTGTGCATTAGCTTTAAAATGTATGGCCACTTTAAAAGTTAAAGCTCTAATCCATCTCACCACATAGCTGCATAGAACCACCCCTTTGAGAGAGCCAATCTGATGCACACCTCACGATAGGGCGGGTCACAAGGGAAGAGCAAGTCGTAACCCTAGAATCCCCGAGCCACCCTATAAATTGCCTAGCATCAATCCAAATGCTTTCAGTGGTGACTTCACTTGGGATTATGTAAATAAGCGGGTGAGACTTGAAACAAATGAATGCAATTAAAACTCTTTATTTTTTAATTCAAACTTGTATCACATAGGCATTTATGCATTAGTTTCCTGAGCTCGATAGATGTCAAAGTCTATCGAGTGCCCCTTAATAGAGCAGACTCCTAGGTTTGTCATTTCACACTTGAAATCATGTGGAACTCCTCGTTACAGCTCGCCATTCCCATTTAATCACGACCCTACATCTAAGGAGAACCATTGTGCAGTTCTTCATAGCACACCACTTTGAAGGTTAAAGAAGTCTAGTTGGCCTAACTCACTCATTAAGACCATCGGCTCTACTCTACATCCTTTGTTTTACTATAGATTTGGGATCAAACCTCATACGTATGATTGGCATGAATAAATGCTAAGTGCTCCTTCTGTGCGTTCTTACCAGGAATGGAAAAGTATCCGAATTAGAGGCTTATATATAGGAGGCAACAACATTTAGATTGATTGCCATCACAAGTGCACGGGTATTGTAGCATAGATCAATGTTGTCCTACAAAGACTAGATTGAATTACGAAGTATTCATTTGAAAGATTTACTACGTTGGATCAATCTTTCATTTGGATTTTATCTAACAAATGCCAAACAAATAGGAGTAACTTTAATGACTAAAACATCTAGGGGTAGTATCACCTAGCAATGTGTCCATCTAAGTTAGTCCAACATGCACTTTTCACCTTGCCAATTGAATCAATAGTCGATCACATTAATAATTCACAACTTTCTTTCAAAATGGAGTGAGTTAATATGGTCAAACCAATATAATTCTTATTAGATCTTAATTTAATTAAGTTTAAGGATATGATTATCGCCAGACCAGTCAATTCATAATCTTTTCTCAAGCAATTATTAAATCAGTCTAATTTAAGTTTTTCCAACATCAGTCATTACTTTTTAGTACTTCGATCTAGCATCTAACATATATGCAAGAAATTGGCCAAAAATCTCACAATAGCAATCAAAATTCAAGAATTAGATTGAAACAATCAAGTAAGATTTCAAGTGCAAACATTTTAGACTAGCCCAATGAACATCATTGTTTCGGTTTGGCAACCCCTTAGATAAAGAAAACTACTTAAACATTATTAAAATCAAAGCAAAAATCTCTAAAATCTTAATCTAAACTAAAAGAAAAGTTAAAGGAAGTAGGGAAGCGAAAAGCTTAGTCTAATCGCCCTGATGATGATCTTTCAATCTTTCTTCCAAAAGCTCCCAAGCCGTGCTTGATCTTGGTTCTTTCCTTACTTGAACATTCTCTAATGGTGGATTATGGGTGTGAGGAAGATGATGTTTGATGGAATTGGATGCACAAAAGCAATAAAATAGGCCTTTTCTCGCTGAAATCAAGTCTACGAACGTACAAAATGCTTAGAACACGAAAAGTCGTGAAGAAATCTAACAAGCTCGGGGGACCAGAGCTCATTATGGCCTGGCCATAGGGAGACCCCACGGACCATGGTCCCTACTACAGTCCGGCCGGCGTGGCCACTAGCTAGGTTACACCCTCTTGTTTCCCTTGCTGCGTCTTTTTGGATCCTATTGGACCGTGGTACTAGTTACGGTACTCCATGTTGAGTGTCTCTAGGCCTCTTTTGCTATCTTCTTTGATCCACAGGGCTTCAAAATCTTCATTCTTCTTAGTTTGCAAGGTTAAACTTCTACAACAGGTGAAATCGGGTGTAAAAAGTAAAAATAGGGGTGTAAATGATAAATTTAATCTCATTAATCCCGTAAAATGACTCCCAAACACTGTTAAAATCCTATGCAAATGTGAAGTTCATCATAGACTCATGCCATATGGTGGCTAGAATTTTACCCTAACGATCCAAGCAGGGTGCCATTATAGCTTAGCGATAATGTCTTTCACACTACCAGGGGTTAATATGAGGTTAATGGTGCGACAACATCATGTTGGTTGACCCGTGTTTCCTTTAGTTATGTAGTCTTTCAGGCCTCAAGGTTCGAGCCTCATCTATGCCAGTAGTCTTGGGGTTTGGTTTAAGGTCTCTTTCCTTTCCTTCCCCCCTTTTTTTCCAAAATAAGGTCTAATGGCAACTGTTTTCCTTTTATTGACCTTTTTTTTTTTAAAAAGAAGATTTTGTAGCTTTTAGAGAGAAAATAGGCCCTTTGAGAAGAGACCATCAACATCATTTGGTCAAATTACTAATAACGAGCTCTAAAAGTCAAGCTCTGATTATTCCATGGTAGAAAATAAGATCAACAATAATCATAATAATAAAGAAGAAGCTGATGCTGTAATGGCCAACATGTTGGCCCAAATGGAAAGTCATTTTGAGGCTAAACTAAATTAGCAACAAAAATTCATAAGTGGCGTTGCTAAAAAGGGGCAATAATATGAATCTGAAAAACAGAAGAGAGAATAATGCTCGTTCATTCAGCTCATGAAGAAAAATCATCACCAATAGACTAACAAATTAATAAAATAGAGCTACTCCCGAGGAGCTCTAGTTATTTTGAAGCCAATTCCTAGGCCCAACCCTTTACACACCTATGTCAAAAGGGAAGTTGCCCATCAAGTCTTACCTTCTGAAAGTTTTCAAGCCTAGGTAACCCTCCCTCTATTTAAGGAATTTTGTTGATATTATGAGCCCGAAGGGCATAGGCAAGGCCCTTTATCCTTAAATATTCCCTCTTACTTTACGAGAGATATTGGGTAGCTAGTTCCATTCCCTTGACCCAAATAAGATTAGTACTTAGGATAACATAAACAAGGAATTCCTCTCACAATACTCCTACAACATGAAGTTGCCTCATACGTTATGACTTAGAATTGCTAATGCAAAATGAAAAAAGAAAGTTTCCTAGACTTTTCAAATCGATGGAGGGCAAATGCGCATTTGATCTTAAACCAGCAAGTGAAAAAGACAAAGTTTGAATGGTCATTATGAACATGAGGCGGAATTACAATAAACTCCTCAAGTTCCAGCCACTAAGCACATTAATGCAAGTACATAATGCTAGGATGCTCGTAGAGGAGGAAATACAAAAGAGGCCAAAGAACCCTTAACCAAATAACAAAGACTCTTTCAAGGATAAGAAAGTCATCACTACCTCTAACACTAAAATAGTAAACAAGGTACACACAGTAGAGGCTTCAAAGACACGATGCCCTTATCGGGTCTTCACCCTGTTCGAGATGAAGTCCAAAGAAGCCTTGAAAATCCTTGAAATTCAAGGGCTCTTTAAGCCTATTAAGCCTACACCCAATATGTTAGAGGATAACATAGGTGCAATGATAGGGTCACAAGCGCACAAGTGGTGTTATAGCAAATCAAGGTCGATCGCATAGAGACTAGGTCAAGCTATCAGGATATATTCCCTCAAGATTTTCTGAGTGAATCCAAATTTGTGATTGAAATTGAACCAGGCTACTTAGCTATTCTAATAGATAAACAATCTGAGAATTAAACAAAACTAGCAATTTCTTAATCCATGTATCAATCCAGCACCTCTTGCTCAATTGGTTGTTTTAAAATCAATAATTGAAGCATCACAACCCTCTTTCAAGGTGAAGTGAAATACCTAAATCTAACCAATGATCATTTCTCAAGGCTCTTGATTTGTTTAGGTTCATTAAGCATGCAGTTATCAGATTAGTGGCTTCTCAATTAGTGTGACTTTGTCAAGATGCCGCATAATCAAGTTAAATCCTAGGATTCTAGTATTGAATTTTACCTTACAATTCTTCACCCAATACCTAAAACATGCAAGAAAGTGATTAGATTTATCACAATAAACATTTAGGATAATAGAACAAGTCGATAGATTCCAAAATACCAAGGAGATCAATACATGATTGGGAATATTAACTAGTATTTGCATAAATACATGATCAAAACAACAAAAGCTAATGCAAATTTCAAAAGCATAAATCCTAAAATTGAGAAAAGAGAAGAGAAGGGAAGAGAATTACTAAGCCAAAATGCACTTGATCCGTTGTTGTAAACCTAGGTTGGAGTCTTTACAAAATCTTCACTTCAATTCACTCTCTCTTACTCTAATCTAAATTTAAATCCTAACTAGATGGTGGAATATAGTAGAATGGAATGGGATGAAGAATGAAAGCAGTAAAATGGGGCTTTTATTGCAAAAATAAGCTGTAAAACCATCCAAACACTTAGAACACAAACAACTACGAAGAAATCTAGTAGACTCGGGGGACCAGTGGCCACCATGGTCTAACTGTGGGGTCCTCCATAGACCGTGGTCCACATCACATCCGAGCCATGGTGGCCATTGATTTGTTGGTTCCCTTTGTCTTGCTGGGCTGCTTCTTCCTAGATGCACCTCAACCGTGGTATTGGCCATCGTATGTCTGTGTTGGGTGTGTTTAGGCTTTATTACCTTCTTTGATCTATAAAGCCTTAAAATCATTATTCTACTCACATAACTTGACTCATAAAGTCAAAATATGCAAACACTCTCAAAACAAGCAAAATCAAGTGCAATAGTGAAAATAAGGGCATAAATCTTACAATTAAGCAGACTAATGGCCTAATATGACTCCCAAATACTCATAAAATCCTATACAAATATGAAATTCAGATACAAAATATGATATCAATGCCTATGGCAATTACCTTTATGGGAAAGGACACCAATACTACTTAATGAGTTGCTTTGACAAATGAAATACAAGAGAGATAGATAATGGAACCTTGCCCATCCCAAATGTGGCAAAGCCAAATCATCAGGCCAATCTATGAAGCTAAGTGCTTGCAATACCACAAAAGAAGACCTTGATCCCTTCATCCTCATTGAGGTTAAAGTCAATAGAATATGTTGAGATCACTAGAAGGACACTTGGATGCCCCCTCATCTCTATTAGAACCACACAGGTAACATAAGATGAAAAGGGAGACACCTCACCTGCAAATGGAGGCATTATAAACCCCCACACTTAATCTGAAGGAGAATTAGCTGAGTCCTGCCATACTACCTAAATCACAAGAGGACCCAACCCTCATTATACTGATAAAGATAAAGGCTGCCATAATAATAAGAAATCTCCTAGCCTCTCTATCAATCATCTATCCCACTGTAGACTTCCTCGAAGAATTTATTGGTTTTTATAGAACCGAGAGGTCTTCTTCGACTATAACTTTTAATGATATGAACCTCTTTCCTAAATGGATAAAATATAGTAGGGCTCTATATCTCAGTGTAACTTGTAAAAATATATTCATGCCCATTACCTTAGTCGTTTAGTTAATTTATGCTCGCTTAGAATGGTAAGAAAAGTAAGCATAACCAAAGCCGATATAACCCCTTTGACCTAAGGGTTGTGAGCTTATGATAGCAACCATGGAATAGTCTTGTAAACTATCACCCTAGATATAGCAGTCTGGGGGAGGGGGACCATAGAAAGGAAGATACCCTTCTAAGTCATAGACATCATGACTACTTTAAACCTCTTGTTTGGTAACCCTCGACTACATAACCAAAAAGCAGTCCCCTTTATCCTTCACCTAAAAGTTAAGATGATAACAAAAAGGTTATTGTGTCCATAAATGCCGATCCCGTGATCACAACCATTGAAAAGAAAGCTCCACCGCTGGAAATGGAATATGATGACCATGGCATAGAGATTTGGGGCTTCATAAATGATGAATGTGCTATCATCAAATCAAAATATGACGTTCTATTCGACTTCGACTCCTTCTTTAATAAGAAGGTTAATGCCATGATGAGGAATATGGATTACCTGCCCGGAACCCAGCTAGAGAAGATGTTTGGAATGCCTACTCCACCTTTAAATGTGAATCCCTTTGCTCACTTTTTAGCCTAGGGTATGAGCCCTCTCCTCAAGAGCTTTATTTGAAAATTTGAGAGAAAAATCTTAAAAATCATCTACAAGATAAGGAGATATACCGATAGCATACCTCTTTATCTCCCGACCCTTAATAGGGATTTTATAATGGAAGTCTAAGATACGCCTTATTATGGTTCCTCGAAGCAGAGTACATCCCATAATTAGGGAAGGTCCTCTTGGGATTCAAGATCTTCCCTGACTAATTCAATCTAAAATAAAGATGACATTGATTATCATATACAAAGCTCAAATTTGCTCTAAAAAGGCAATTTTTGAAAGTCTGATTGTAGAGAGAAAGAAAGAGGGAGAGCAATAAAATCTATTTTTGATATGTAGAGTACATGGTCATCAAAGACTTTAGCCACCCTTTGACTGATGAGAATGAATGGTGTCCATGGGATTCAAAAGTGATTGTTAATTCCCGCTCCCCTCTTTGTTTGTAGAAAAGATTAGGAATGCTAACTAATTTAGAGGGGGTAACTTCTAAATACAGAAGAGTTGTAGGAGAGAAGATAATAGGAACGATTTTTTTTGGGGCCTTCCTTAATCTTAGCCATTGATAGGAAATGAGCTGATGTGTTAAATCTGGGATAGATCAACTGTGAACATATAAGTCTTTCCTCCACTTCAAAGGAGCCAAATCCATGTCCCCCTGCCCCTAGTCTTTTTTTTTTAATTATCTTCTTTCTCTTATCTCTCTCCTCCACTTGGTAGCTCTCACCTCTTAAGTTGATGGCATTTGAGATAGCCCTGTTCTCTTCAATTTATTTTGACTAACTTATTAGACATTATTCTAAATTTATTTACAATTAAGATTCTATCATCATTAACTTTTTTTAACTATTATAGTTAAAAATGTTAGGAGTCCTTGATCTTACTTTACAAGGTCTAAGCCATTTGATTATTTAGTGACTACTAGCTATAACAAGCAAAGAGTACCCGGTTGTTTCAAAAGAAAAGGTATCTGACGGTTCCTTTTACACTTATGTTAGAATCTCTCTGTCTCTCTATCTCTTATCCACACACAACCATAATTTATATATCTCTTTATATCTTTCACCATAATTCTATTTAATTTGCATTGAGCATTTATAGCCTCATCTTTTCAAAAATCAATGTGATCTTCAACTAATACCATTGATTTTTTGTTTGTTCAATTAAAGGAATCTAAAAGCTGAGATTAGACTTCAGAGCCATGATATTGGCACAAAATCATAGAACTTTAGAGCAAGGCCAAAAGGATCATTTCAATGATATGAAAAGAGATTTGGTTCTCAAATTGGATTATGAGTTGATTTTGAGAATGATTTCATAAGAATGTGAAATTTTATGTGTCGAGTGGTTGTTGATTTCCGCAAACTTGATCCGTATGCTTGGACTAAAATTTTGAAATGAATGTTCTAACTTGAAATAGCCAGAAGTATGTGACTACTGAGATTATCAAGAGAAGTTGACAAAAAAGTGCGAATTAAAGTAGAGATGAGCAGAGGGATTAATTGTGAGGGAACCAAGGCAAAGACATAGAATCTGAGGGGAGGATTTTTATGATAAAGACAGGAGACAGAGAGGGGAAAATGTTAATCATATGCTAATTATTGAATTTTTCTATTATATGAAATCAACTTTTAACTTTCTTAGTTTCTTATAGTCGTTTCCTCTAATAAATATTATTTTTCCTCCCACCTTTTCAATAGCTCACCTACATGGCTATTAATTTGAAAGCTTTTATGATGCTTCAATTTTCAATTTGATATGCATACAATTAATTAATGTTGGCCTTATAGATTGCAAAACATAGTTGTCCTCTTAGGCTATTTAGGGGGAAGAGGAAGGTCATTTTCTGTCATGTCATTGCCTTCCACATAGGAAATCAAGGAGGAGCTTGAACTTTGAATCTTGTGATTTAAAAAAATGAATTTGGAAAGGATGGAGGGCGGGGGGAATGAACATACGAGGATAATTAAAGAAAAGACAAGAAGTGGTGGTGTGAAAATAGGGCACAAAAATGATTTGTCATTTTACTAACTTATTATACAGGTTATAGGTAACCATTTTTAATTGCTAAGACCTAGCTGATTTAAATCAATGGTTGAGATTCTTCAATTATGATACTTATAAAAAGCTTTGTTTATGGTGGAATTTTGCTATTCAAAACATACATACTAAAGTTATATTGTACTTATTTATTGAATTTGTTCGGATCTTAGTTGCTAAACTTATTCAGAACTAAATATGAAAAAAAAAATTATACTTATTTGCTAAACTTCTTCTGAATTTAATTGCTAAGTTTGTTCTAAATATATTTGTCAAAAGTATTCTAAACTTATTCTGAACTGAAGTTATCTGAACGTGTCTTGTAAAAAATAAACTGATGTGAAGAGGGCCTAGATGTATTCTTTGATAGTGTCAATTTGTGACAAATTTAAAATGCCTTCACTTAAAAACATCCCTCTCCATCCATGACATCTTTTTATACCGTCACTTTCCTCCTTACGCCTATTTAATTGATGTTTTAGCACTTAAGTCCTATTCATTCTTCACCCCCTAAACCAAAAGAAAAGAAACAGAGGAAAAGGAATGTCATATTGCGCATGTGACGTAGAATTCCTGGTCATTAATAAGCTATGAAGATATTTTGGAAACACATATTGCCCCATTCATCACTAATGATGACGGTGTTTATTTTCTGAGGCTTCTCAGCAAAAGATGGGGAATATGGGGATCCAAGAGAATTTTTCAAGCTATAAGTTGATTTTTCTTCACATTTGCAATCGTTTTGGAGGGTAAAGGTAAATTTTAGAGGAGTTGCCACTTTCGGATCACATGGAATAAGATATTATCCTCCTACAACATCGAATGAAGCGTTTCTTTATTCTTCTAAAGGACCATATTTTGGCATGTAGGCAAGCAAATAAACTAATAAATCTACAACGCCAAACTAAAAATTTAATGTTTGGCATTAAGGAATGTTGTTTTACTAGGTGCGGCCTTATATAATGCTTCGCTATGTTGTTGTTAGTTGAAGCATGTGTGTACATGTTGTGTATGTCATATTCTTTATGTATATTATGCTTCCTCTTGAAGTAGTACCAAAACATTGGTAGCCAAATTGAAATCCTCTGAGAGAAGAACATAAAAGAGGGATATCTTTGTTTTGTTTTTCTTTTCTTGGAGAGGAAAAAGAAGAGCCGTGAAGTTATGTGAAAATCACTTATGAATTTAGAAAAAATTTTGATTTGGAATTGAAGAAAAATTCAGACAAATGCAGTAGTAGAAGATAGGCAATGGAGTTGAGGCATAGGCAATCACAGAGAAATAGAAGGATAAAGCTTGACAGGTTCTGCATAAAAGTTTTGACATTATGTTTCTCAAAGCTATTACAGTATATTTGACCGAGTTTTTTTCTAAACCTATGCATTCCTCTCATCTCATCACCCTCTTCGATTTTTTTTACTCCCCTTATTTGTTGTATGTTGCTGCTCACCTTCTTTTAGACATGTACTCACGGATAGACCTGAATTTTAATTAAATCCCTTACCCCTTTTTGGGCTCATTTTCCCTAATTCTCCTTTGATTTAGAAGGATTTGGACAAATTTTGCCTCTTCTAAGGTCATTGCCTTGTTTAATCCCCTTTTTAACTTTTTACATATTTTTTTCAACTTATTTAAGGAAGAGAGACAGCTAGTACATGGAAAAAGGCAATGCAAGAGCAAAGACGATCACGCAAAGGCTCGGGAAGAGCAAGAAAGCAAGAAAGAGTAAGGATTCAAGGGCACATGACAGGAGACCGCCTTCGCGTAGTCAACAACTGGCTGTCGCCTGCCTGCAGAAATAGTCCCCAGATCCAGGGGTGTCAACGGCTATCCATCGCCTACGTGATAGACCATCGCCAAGGCGTCGCTCGGGCGACCACAACCCCCTTTCCAAGATTTTTAGCCTATAAATACCCCGTTTTGCAAAATTTTGGGATTATGCTTAATTCCTCTTATACAAAGCACTTTAAACACTTTCTAGAATTGACTTAGGGTTGCGACAAGATTAGCATCCTTGGATTATTTTTGATATACAAACATACACACACACACACACACACACACACACACACACATACATATACATACACACACGCACACACACATACACACATACACACACACACACACACACACACACACCCACACACACACATTTACACACACACACACACATACAC
>JAKOGI010001321.1:0-60000 GCA_029747015.1 Carnegiea gigantea
CACACATACATACATGCATACATGCATTGGGATACTCTGGTAGGATGAGGTTTTGGGTGCTATGCATAGCTCATCAAGAAAATGTATGAAGCTAAAAAAGTTTCCTAACTTCGAAATATGTCCAGCTTATCAGGAACATCTATATCGCATAAATAAAATATATAGCACAGGTCATTGCCTTTTAAGAGACATGCATATCACAAATAAGACTTGTCAAGACGAAGATCATTACTCTTGCCACTGGCTTAAAAACCAATTAAGTGCCATAGAAATCTCAGTAATGAAACAAGTAATAAAATATCTCATATAAAAATACCTGGTGCTTCAAAAGCACTTTCACCAAATTGGTGGCATATCTAAGTTTATTCTCCAAACGTTCAATCTTCTCAACTTCACCCAATTCTTATTCTTAAACACGTCCATAACGGCAACTTCCTACATATCATAATTTTCAAATAATTTTTCATTCTTAAAATATATGCTAGCAAACATTGCAACAAGTATAGTCTATGGTTCAACAATGACAAATATCTTTTCAAAACTCAACCTTATACAAATAATCAAGCTTAATGACATAAAAAGGGTAGGGGTGCACATAAGACACATTCGAACACTTCATAATTCAACTTAACAGAATGAGCCACACATGGCCTCGCAATCTACACTATTGCGGTCAATCACAGCCCAGACTGCCTCTTCACACAGCACTGACCATAGTTCTACCTCAAACCATTCAACTACCAACTCGGTTTCAATTTCATAATCATAGCATTCTAACACAAAAGTCATAATGAAATATCGACATATAAACTTACTGAGCGAGCAGCATCCATTCAGTGGCACGTTACAGTATACATGGACATATATTTAGATATATGCATATACTTCATTGACTTAAATAAAGTATTTAGCGGACTGAAACAAACTAATATGGTATGAAACTAGCTTGCATTCATATCTCACAAATAGGAAGTAAGCATGCCAAGTTCATGTCATTTTCAAGCATAAATTCGCTAACTTAACAAGCATCGATTCACGACCTACGTAGGTTGTTTCAGGAGCTACTTTTAAATATGGTTTAGCTAACTTAACGAGCATCGATTCAAACACTTAAGCTAGGCATCTGTTCAGAAGTCATAAAATTATGTGATATAAAAATTATTTACTTTTTCAATTAATATTTTACCCATTGATATCAATTAATACACAAGCAACAGGATCAAGCAAAAACACAATATTCACTATTGTCTTTGATCATCCATTTAAGCAAAGGAGGCTTTCCTTCAATCTCATCATCATTCAGGAAAAAAAAACAAGGGTTGGGAAACAATGGTTGGGAATAGGAGCTATGTCTGATCCTAAATGTATTCTATGAAAGCAAAAAGAGGTTAGGAAAACCATATCTATTTTTTTCAATGTAGTTATTCACTTATTCCGCTGAACTCTATAGTTGGCTTCATATTAAGCCTGGGAAACAATGGGATAGCATTGTTAGATGGTTTGAACGAAAAGGAAACTACGGTATGATTTTCAATCAGGTTGCAAGGGCTGGGACAGTAGATGCAGTATATTTGATATGGTAAGAAAGAAACGTCAGGATTTTCCAAGCCAAAGAAAAACCACTGGCTACTATTTTTCGACAAATTTACCTCGTCATACATACTAGAGGTCAGGGAACTGAGGGAAGTCAACAACACAGATTGAGACGTTTGTCGATCAACTTTAATAAATGATTTCTTTTGAGTTTTGGAATATGAACAATGGGTGCCCTTGTGGGTCACTGTACTTTTTTGACCATTTTGGAAGTAATCATATTTTTCTTGGGCGAATAGGGGGTCACAGCATACTAGGGCTATGCCAGCCTGAGCCCACAGCCTACTAGGACATCTCAGCACGGTGGTTCATTAAGTAGGGCTAACCCAACCAACCTGCACCACGCCTTGTATAGTTCCACAACCCCATAACTGTCTTTCATCTATCATCTTAGAAAGTACCCATGTTCTTAATGTAAAGACATTACCTTCCAGGAAGTGGATTCAGAGCAAATGCATTCACAACAATGAAGTCGATCCTATTTGTGAGGGGCTTCACAGAGACGAAAAATTAGAATATATCTATCAATTACGAATCTATGAGGCTCTGCTAGCAGAGGAGGATATACAGGGAACTCTAGTTCCCTGCATTATTCTCCTCAAAACAAAATTATTTCAAGGGTTAGCAACCCTTCTACTATTTTTCCAAATAGTTTTGCTCAGAATATAGATAAAAAGAACATATCTTCAGTCAAAAAACAAAATAGGCATGCAACCATGACTAAGTCTACAATTCTATACTTGGACATTCATATTTTTAGAAGATGTTCATATTCGCATTAAAATAAATCTAAGAAAGGGAAATTCCATCCAATCCTATCATAATCAGATATGAAATAGAGGGAGTTTCTAAATCCTAATTCAGATAAATAAACAAAGGAGAATATATAGAATCAAATTTACCATTACCTTAAATAAATAAACATCAAAAGGAAGGGAATAGCAGCAAATTAGCTTCACGAGATGATGCGAAGGTGAACAGACTAGACCCCAGTTTTGAGTGTTCTTCTTCCTCTTGTGTCCAAGGACAATTCCCGGCACCTAACTCTAACTTTCCGCCTAACGGCACCGGAAAGGGGCTACAAAGGCACAAGTGTGTGCAAATCTGAAGGTTAAGGTAGACTGAAAAATTGGATTGAACAACAATGGCGATGAAAAGAACATACCTATGAAATTAAGAGAATCCAACACTAGCAGTGACAATGGCAACGCACAATTAAAGAAGAGGAGTAGATTTTTGTGTTAGGGCAGATTAAAGAGGAGGAGTGAATGGAGAAGACGATCACAGAAGAAGAAACCAACAGGCATGAGCAGGGAGATATCAATAGCGTGGGGTTTTTTTTGGGCGGGGTGGGGTTGGCTGGATGAGAGATGAGTGTGTTTCAGTTAGATATTTTATTTGTTTTAAAATTTTGGGAGTGGAGCACTACATAATTTGGCTTTTTTTTTGTTTTAATTAATTTTTCCTACGGGAAATCTGTGTGAGCAATGCCAACAATATGTGTTTTTAAGATGACAATGTTGGTAATATGATTTTTTTTTTTTTGGCTGCTTAGGTAATTTGACTACAATACCAACAGAATATTCAATTGTTGGTAATATAGTTACAATCATTACAAATTAATTTGTATCTGTTGGAAATATTATCACTGCTCCTTCGCGCTCGAACTCAAAATTTTAATAGTAACAAAAATTTTAGTATGTTGCAAATACTTATTTTCACCAACAGAGAATATTTTTTGTGACTAGATATCAATTTTGAATGCTCTTCTGTACTGGCAAATATGTGTTTTTCCTTAATAACCAAAGCTAAGCACATGAGTCTAATATTTTTTTTTTGTTTTTTTTTTTCATCAGCTGATATACAATATGTGTCAATTTAAAGAACTCTGATTGTGATCTAATTTTGCTTTATTACCTAAAAATTCTATCAAAATTACTAAAGCCTGATAATCTAGAGCAAGACAGTTTATGGTAATAGTATTGTAAAAGCAACTTCAAGTTAACCAAACTAACTTAGCAAAATTAATGAGGTTATTGCCTTCTACCTTTCAAACCAATGATCAAACCTTGTTGGCTATAACTTTCCACTTATAAAAGAGGAGGATCGGTGGACATAAGCCTAGGTTTAGACAGATAGAGGCTTGTTCCCCCCTTCTTCTTAGACTCTAACTCTACTACTGAATACTGAAACAAAAAGTTAAAGTAGGCAGTGGAGACTTGTCTGTACCCATATTTTCCCCCAAAAAAAAAAACACAAAAACATAAACACCAAGTTGAGCACACTAAAGTTGGTCTTCAATATCTACAGGGGCCTCATCTTGCCTTGTTTTGGGGGAAAAAGGAGAAACTCCGCGGTATACATTTAGTCCTCCACTATCTTCCTATTGATTGCACCATATGGATACAAGGCCTTGTATTGTGTACAACAACTCTAGAAAAGTGAATTTCAACTAAAACTATCCAATGCAAACCATATTGGCCTAAATTTTGCTTGAACAATACTGATCATGGACAAATCAATAGCATAGCCAAGCCATCATGGATTTCACCTAAATTAACCAAGCTGAAAATGAGATGAGCTAAAATCGACCAACTAGAGATTATTCATTTGTCCACTCTACAATGAAAACTAGAAAGATATTCCATGTCACATAACCAAGCAAAACACAATCACCCAGACTTGAACAAGAATTTATGTCCTCTTTGGTACCTCAACAATACAGCCTGCAGACATGAATTGAACACATAAGAAAGGAAAATTCAGACTCACTAGTTTCAGAGCAAACCACCATGATGGATGAAAGTGGGTTCCGCTTTGATGGAAACGCTTAAATCTTCAATAGAATTGCACACAGAAACATCAACTCCAGCCTTCAGCCTCTGAAATTTGACGTCCAGAAATTACAAAATTGAATGCAACAGAAAAGTACTAGAACACATAAACAACATTCAAACAGATATGTAAAATTCTATTTGAGATGATTGAGTGCATATGCATGGTTTTCTCAGCTGACCAAATGGATCCCAAAATAAATAAATCTACCTACTACACACTAACTAGCTTATAAGTTAACCATAAAACAAAATCTCTCAGAGGCAATTTAACAAGCATATGGTGTGAAACATATATACAGGCCGTACCCAAGACAGAATAGGAATACCTAAATGAAAAGGGGTTCAAAAGGCTGACAACGATATTGAACCCTCTGTAAAACCGCTCCCAACACCGGCACCTAACACCCTGTAACACCGCCACCCAATAGCAGCCCAAACCACTCCCATCAGAAGAAGCAAACTCAACAGAGTAACCAAGAAGATGAAGATGAGAATACCTGCAAAATTGCTAGATATGAACAACAGCACCAACAACTTCGACCAGAAATTGATGACTTTACCTTGGCGTTCGTGCTTCTTGGTTTGAGGGACTGGGGGAAGAGGGCAATCATTCGTGCTTCTTTGGGTTGAGCAAGTTTGACGGGGGTTGGGGGTAGGGGAAGGGGGCACCGACTAATAACACCAGCACATTATTTTCAATTGAAATTCCAATATTATTTAGCCAAATGTGTTTACCAACAAACGTAATTTCACAGTGTTGGTATTGTAATTCAAATACCAACATTATTTTAAATTGTTAGTAATATGATAATAACACCGACACATTAATTGTTGTCTGTTGGGAATATGGGGACTGTTATTTCGTGCCCAAACTCAAAATTTTAACACCAACAAAACTGGAGTCTGTTGCTAATACTTATTTTTACCAACAGAAGTTATTTTATGTCACTCGACATCTATTGGTGAAACCCAGTTTTTTTTTAGTGTATGGTTTCAATGAGCACTAGTATTACCTTGATGATCAACATACCTTTAATGCAACCTTTGAAAATTTGTTCAAAATATGTTGATCATCAAGATAATACTAATGATCACTGACACAATAGCTACTGATCGCTACTAATCTCCTCATCCTAGTAGTGACTAGTGGCTATTAGTTTAGTGATCGTTAGTATTACCTTGGTGATCAACATACCTTTAAGGCAATCTTTGAAAATTTGTTTAAGATATGTTGATCACCAAGGTAGTACTAACAATTACTGGCACAATAACTACTAATCACTACTGGTCACCTCATCATACATATCCTACACAAGACCTCATCCCACTAAATTCGTTTCCATATATATATATATATATATATATAATATATATATATATATATATTATAATATATATAATATATATATATATATATATATAATATATATCACACACACACCACACACACACACACACATATATATATTACTATATATATATATATATATATATATATATAATATATTATATATATATATATATATATATATGTATTTATATTATATATATATTATATATATATATGTATGTATAATATATATATATATATATATATATATATATATATATATATATATATATATACTATATATATATATATATATATATATATATATATATATATATATATATATATATATATATATGTATATGTATATATATGCACATGTATGTGTGTGTGTATATATATACTATATATATATATATATATATATATATATATATATCATATATATTATATATATAATATATATATATATATATATATATATATATATATATATATGTATATGTATATATATATATATATATATATATATATATATATATATATATATGTATATATGTATATATATATGATATATATATATGTATGTATGTATATATGTATATATATCTATATATGTATATATTATATATATATATATACATGGAAGATATATATATATATATACATATATATATATATATATACTATATATATAGATATATATAATATATATATATATAGATATATATATATATATATATATATATGTATATCTATATATATATATATATATATATATATATATATATATATGTATATAGATATATATATATATATATATATATATATATATATATATATATATATATATATATATATATATATATATATATATATATATATATATATAGATAGATAGATAGATAGATAGATAGATAGATAGATAGATATATGTATGTATGTATACACATATACACACATACATTTTTTGCAGGGAAACTGGAAGTATTCATTGCTCTGAAAAAATTGATTACATCCTGTCGGAGGGGCCTGATGTGCCCTCCTCCGAATAATCAAATAGCTATTTATATGAGTAATGTATCCAGATAACGATTATACTTTTGTGAAATGCGATTCAAAAATAGAATCCGGCATCGAATCTGCGATTTCATGTTCGAGACCATTTGCTGGACTGGAATTTGGTGCCCTTTGAAAATCAAGTTGTTCCGGGTGTGCCAGATGCAGTAAATGCCAGCGCTGAATATGGCGTATCCGATCCATCAACTGTATTTTGGTGCCTTGAGCCGTTCCAATGCGGATATGATAGAGGTGTCGGTTGCCTGTGGCACAGGTATGGGCCACCACTGATGTAGGTGGCGCCAGACCTCTACGGCTACTGGGCATGTGATAAAAATACGATGTGCATCCTCTGCCTGTTGTTGACACATGGCGCATTGAGTGTCTAATTGATGATTATGCTGGTGAAGTTCGGGTAGGGAGCCGTCCTTGGGCTGCCATCCACATCGTAGTAGCATGCCTGGGGATAATCGATCGCGCCCATACATAGCGGCTCCAAGGGACCTTGCTGCCAGTGTGACGCTGCATTTCGTAGCCCTGACGTACGGAGTATGCTGCCGTCGGTAGCCTGGATGCTAGCGGGTGCGTGCTGATGAATGTCTTGACGGCGCATATTTTTTTCCAATGCCAGCTCGTATCATGGGGAGGCGAATAGCCCCACCAGTCCGCCCCTCGGATGTATCTCGCATGGACCCACCTGACCCAGAGGGTGTATTTCTTCTGCGCTATGTCCCATACCAGTTTTGCTATGGTAGCCTTGTTCCATGCGTCGAAGTCCTTAAGCCCTAGCCCCCCCTCACTTTTGGGTCGGCAAGTCGTGTCCCAGGAAATGTGGGGGGTTCTTTTATAGTCTGCTGACCCCGACCAAAGATAGTTTCTGCATAGTTGTGTGATTTTCTCGAGAACTACGCTTGGGAGTAAGAAAATGGACACCTAGTAGTTGAACATGCCAAAGATGACACTGTTGATTAAAACTGCTCGCCCTGCAAATGAGATGTTCCTTGTGGCCCAGACATGAACTCGTCCGGTGATCTTCTCTACCAATGCAGTACATTCGACTTTGGCGAGTCGGCTAGACGTTATTGGTACCCCCAGATATTTCAGTGGGAATTGAGTTGCCTGCAGTCCCGTGATTCTGAGACATTGCGCCTGTATTACTTGTGCCGTCCCCCCAAAGTCTATTTGGGATTTTTGTCGGTTTGCTTTTAGCCCTGCCGTGTCATGGAAGGTGGAAAGCGCATCCATTAGGATCTCCAGTGAGACTGGGTCAGCCTTGCAGAAGAGCATGAGGTCGTCGGTGAACATCAGGTGGGTGAGGTTTATGGCTTTGCATGCTGGATGATGCTGGAAGCGTAGATTGCGTATGGCGATGCTTAGGAGGCATGACAGATACTCCATGGAGAGGATGAACAACAAGGGGGATAAAGGGTCCCCCTGTCGTAGCCCCCGTTTGCCCTCAATAGCCTCGTGTAATTGTCCGTTGAGCTGGATGTAGAATGTAGCATTTGTGACACAGGCCATGATCCAGTCGATAAAAGGTTGGGGGAAGTACAATGCCTAGAGTAGCTCCTGTAGGAAATCCCAGTGGATGGAATCGAAAGCCTTATGAAGATCCATTTTAAGGAGGCACCGTGGAGATAAATGCTGCCGCTGGTATCCCCGTGTCAAATCCTGGCCGATTAGGATGTTGTAGAGAATTTCCCTGCCTGGGACAAAGGCGGCTTGGCTGGGGTGAATGAGGTGTGGTAGGACTTGCTTGAGACGGGTGCATAGTAGCTTGGAGATACCCTTATAGAGGACATTGCAGCATAATATGGGTCTAAAATCAGACGCCGATTCTGGGGCGGCGATTTTGGGGAGCACTACAAGCTTCGTTTCCCCCAACCGCCGAGGAAACCTCCCAATGTGAAAAAAGTGGTGCACGGCATTACATACTAAGGGGCCAATTTAGTCCCAAGTATGTTTGAAAAATCCACTGGAGAAACCGTCTGGGCCTGGCGACTTGTGGTTCGGGATGGAAAAGAAGGCGGCTTTAATTTCCTTATCAGAGAACGACTTGCACAAGTCGATTTGTTGTCCATGAGATAAAACCGGCCCAGCAAGAATAATGTGGTGGTCGATGCGTTGGCAATGTTCAGCCTGAGTGCCCAGTAACTGGCGATAAAATAGACTCATGTGCTTGCCCACATCGTCGAATCCTTCCACTAGTTCTCCCTGAGAGGTATGGAGTGTGTATATGTAGGAAGCAAGTTTGTGTTGTTTTGCCCTGGCGAAGAAAAGCCTGCTTCCTGAGTCGCCGTAACCAATCCACTCCATTTTTGTTTGTTGACGCATCAATGAAAGGATTGATGCTGTGATGTCTAAGTATTTGGTACGTAGGTCCTGTGCTTTCGCAAGGAGTGTTTGATTTTGTGGGCTGAGTGCTAGCGCCTCTTGGACATCCGTGAGGTGCTGTCTCACTTGGGTTTGCTGTGCCCATAGGTCCCTGTACTTGTTTCGACTTAGTCGTCTGAGCAGCGGTCTAATGCAGTCCATGAATGAGATGAGGCGCTGTATGGGGTCCTGCCCGTGCATGCAGGTAAGTGCTTTGGAAATGAGGTGGTGAAAGGAGTGGTGGGTAGCCCACATATCACAGTATTGGAACATGTGCTTCGATTTTGATGTTTGTAGGAACTGTAATAGCATGGGTGAGTGGTCGGAGATGCCACTAGCGCCAAAGTGAGCATTGGTGTAATCGAATGTGTCATGCCACAACCCATTGACAAGGGCTCGGTCGATTCGGCTCCAAACAGTTTTATTTGTCCAAGTGAAGTATGCTCCGGTAGATGGGAGTTCCGTAAGCTCGCATGAGTCTAGACAATTTTGTAGCTCCTGGAGTTCAAAATCTTAAACTGGATCACCCCCAATCCTGTCCTCCGGCCGTAGAATGGTATTGAAATCTCCGATAATGCACCATGCTATCGTGGTGCGATGCGCGATCGTAAGGAGGTCAGCCCATAGCGGATGTCGCTGAGCCATATGATTAAAACCGTAGATGAAGGTGGCGTGAAACTGCTTGTGGGTATGCTGGTCAGTGACGTGAGTATGTAAGATCTGCTCAGTTGTGTGCAGGATGCTGACTGTGAATACTTTGGGATCCCAAGCAAGCCAAATACGTCCCTTCGGGTTCTTGTCGAAGTTGTGGTGCCATTTCCAACCCGGGAAGGTATTTGCCGCTATTTTGTCAACATTCGGTTGCTTCACTTTTGTTTCGAGTAAACAGATGAGGCCAATGTGCTTAGCGTGGAGGAAGATTTTCACCTCCTCCTATTTGGGGGGCCAGTTGAGGCCTTGTATATTCCAACTAGCGGTGCTGTACATTGGAAGCAAGCCCCTCAGGCGCACTGACCAGTGTACTGTTCTGACGATGCTGCGCATTGGGTGTGTTAGCCTATATGGGCCGCAGTGCAGTAGGTGTTCCGGCCTGTGGTAACATCTGGGAACGGGTGTTGGGTCGAGATGATTGCTTCCAGCGTACAATGGTAAATCCGTCAGCGTCTGATTGATCTATTTCGGATGCACGGTCAGGGCTCTGAGTGTTAGCACTGGCAGAGGGGCTGCTGTCCATGTTCTGGTGTGGCTGAGCAGGTTGGACATTCTGTACATTATCATTGACAGGGTGCTCTAGCTGGATGGTAAGTGTTACGGTTTGCTCAGGCTGCGTTTTTGCTGCCTTGGTGGGAGACCGGGCAGCATCAGTACGTGCAGTGTGGCTAAATGGGGCCGTGTCACGAACCACCCGTCGCCACTCTTGTCGAATCCCGGTTTTTTCCCGGCATTCCGCCTCGGTGTGGCCCATCATTTGACAGTGTGCGCTTGATTGGAAGCCACTCATATTGCACTATTTGCCTTATCAGGGTGCTAGTTTCATTAAAGAAGTCAATGGTTTCCGGGAATGGGCCATTGATTGGAAGTTCGACCAAGACACGCGCTTAGTGAAGCATAGTCTTCTCCTTAGTGTAGCGATCGGTTTTGATAGGCACCCCAAGCACACTGCATATTTTACTAAGGCTCTCCGGCCCCCAATATTTGATGTCTAGGTCGGGTAGGCGGATCCATAAGGGCAACGATGTTATGCTTTCGGTATGGAGATCCATTTTAGGATTCCAACCCTTCACCACAAAGGGCTTGCTATTGAAGAAATAGACACCACGTTTAAGCACAGCCTCCTTGTCCTGTGCATTAGCAAAACGGACGAGGAAAACACCCTTTCGCACCATCATAATTTTATCAACCGAATATTGAGCCCAAATGCGATTAATGTAGCCCTTGAGAATTTCAAACGGGAGATTTGCCCCAAGAATAGCACAGAGGACCGCAGACTGCCAATAAGAAATCTCATGGTCAATATCCTCCTAAGTCAATTTTGCGTATTTAACGCCATTCACATCTGTGGCAGCGACATATTTGAGTCTCGTACCCGCTTCCGGGTCAACCAGAGCAGCGTACGTACCCAGGGGAGCCGCCGCCGGACTGGCCGTGAGGGGGGTTGCGGGGGGCGTTCTGGTGCCTGATTGCAGTCTGTGACATCAGTCGGTTCTGGAGGGGGTCTGGCGTCCACCGGGGGTGGCGATTCTGGCTGGCTGTGGCCACGTTTTCCACCACGGGCCATGGCTCCGAAGTATATTTTATATATATATATATATATATATATATATATATATATATATATATATATATATATATACATATATATATATATATATATATATATTATACATAAATACATGTATATATATATATATATATATATATATATATATATATATATATATATATATATATATATATATATATATATATATATATATAGTATATATATATGTGTGTGTGTGTGTGTGTGTGTATACAGTACTATGTTTGGATTTGGAATTTCAAAATCAATCAAAATGTAGGTAATGATAACTTTTCAACAAAAAAATAATAAGAAAGTTGCAAAAAATTTTTTGAATTTTCGGAATGATTTTCTTATAAGCTTGGTCATCCATCGAAAAATCAATTAAATAGCGTCTCAGCAATTTGGACAGACTTATGAAAAGACACAGGACATTAAAAAACCCTACGAAAGAGGCATCACAGATGCCTTTGGAACGTCGACGGAAAACGAGTCAGATGTTCCGACGAGTTGTCACTTGTCCAGTCCGTCTATGACCTTGACGGCACTGGTTGGAAGACAATTTCCAAAGGTCGATTTTGTGATCGGTGATCTTTTAGATTGGACATGAGAATCCTGGTTTTCCAACATATTTTTTTCTAATTCCTTGCTGAGAATTCTATCGGTATGGTCATTTTTTTAAACAATGTTATTATCTTCATCGGTTAAAAACCAATTTTCAAAATGTTAATTACATTAGATAATTATTTTAATATATTTTGAAAATATGATTACAAATATGGAAGGGAGGAAGCATCATTTACTAAGGATTAACATTAACTCTCCTAAAGAATGGGTCGTAATGGTATAGACAGTTAATTATATTAGACTATGGCCCTGTTCTTTTCGTTGGTAAATTCAAATTTGTCAATCTCAACTGATTTCAACCCACATGAATCCACTTCACGAACTTCAATAAAAAAATACCAACTTCAACTAACTTCAACCCACTTCAATCAAATTCAGCCTAATTCCCGCTACTTTAACCAACTTCTACCCATCATACCAAAAAAAAGAAAAATTTCAACCCATTTCAACCCGCCTCAAATCATATCAACTTACTTCAACTCACTTCAACCTACTTCAATAAAAAAAAATATCCACTTCAACTTACTTCAACCCATTTCTACTTGTTGATCAGTAACGGTCATAAACTTAATGGCCATAATCATGGGTTGATTTGGCTGTTACAATAGAGGGTTGATTATGCATTAATTAGCCTTGATGACACATTGATTTGTAAGATAACATTTTGTGGCCATGTGTCACTATAAAAGGGTGGGTGATTCATGGGTTGAATTATCCAAGCAGTAACACATCAGAAAAGATGTAATAACCCGACCCTAAATTATGTTTATTTATTTAATTAAGTCAAGTTATTCATTTTTCATATTTATTTATCTCATTCAATTATCCCGGCTGGGAGAATTTATTTTGGACCGTACTTTACAATTCAAGTTTCATTTATCGTATTAATTTCAAAAAAAATTGATAGTAGGCCTCGATATTTGTGATTTAAGAGATTAAATTATTTTTCATGATATCACATTTAATTTCGAGTTTTGGAAAAAAATTGTTAAATTAATCTCGCCCGATTTGATAATTTTTCCGAACCCAAGCTCATTTAAGGCCGATTTCGGCCCAACAAGTTCCTGATCTATTTGTTTAGCTAATTACCATCACTACCCCTAATTTTAATTAGCAAAAGATATTTGTTTGAGGGATAAATCTCAGCCAAGTAAAGTCTTTACTTCATTTGTAACCAAGTGAAAATTCAACCACAAAATATCAAGACACCTTACTCTCTCTTTCACTCCATTTTGCTTGCTGCTGCTGTGCGTCCCCTTTCTACCCCACCTACTGCCCCTTGCTGCTGGCAACCACCACCCAGAACACCACCAGTTAGCCACCCCCAACACCCCTCCCGCCACTAGCCACACCCCCCACCCTTCAAGCATCACGTACACCTCTTTGTTTCAAGCATCAAGTGAGTAAACTCCTTAACCTATCATGCTAATTTTTGTCTTGGATTCTTGTTTTCTTGGTTTTATTGTTGATCATGCTATTTTGATAAGAATAAGAGCTATCTTTGAAGTGTTTAAGTGTCGTTTACGCACAAAAGCATGTGAAAGTTGAGATTGTTCATGATCATGCCATAGTTTAAGTTTGAAGTGATGGATTTGGATCATTTTGTATTTGATTTGATAATCTTTATCATCATAAATGATTATGGTAATGTTGGTGTGGATTTAGATGAGCTAAAGAGTGATTTTAGTGGGGGTTATGTCGAGAAAAGATTGCAATATGGGCTGTTATGCTATAAACAGACCGCAAAATAGGGCTGAGTTTGCGAATAAACTGGTAATGATCGGTACATTGAAAACTCATGGTTTTTGGTGGGTGGATATCCTAATGAATTAGCTTTCAATAGGCTCTAGAATTACTTGATTTTGAGTTTTGTGGACAAAGTTATGACCAATTTACTGAAGGCTGTGCAGAATGCATCGAAACTGGGAGCAGACTTGAACAGTGGACCTTACCAAAAAAAAACCGGTATTGATTGGCTCATTGAAAATTCGTGGTTTTTGGTGTGTATATAGATCAACGAGTTAGATTTCACATGCATTTTGAATCGCCTTAATCCGAGTTCTGTGAAAAAAGTTATGGTCGTTTTGCTACGACTGCGCAGATTGAACTGAAATTATGCATGTCTGTGTTCTATCCTAATTTTAGAGACCTTACTATGTGAATCATGCTTTGTGTCCTAAATAAAAGTTTTAGTGGACATTATGAGATTTTCATATTGGGGTTTTTCATCTTATTTGGAGGTCGGAAGTGAAAGATATGGATTTTCTAATGCAAACTATCAAATGGTAACATGAGTGAATACAGAAATCGTGACATTTGAAAATATTATCAGAAGTTTCTATATAATTATGAGCATTGCAAGGCAATTACAAGGTTTAGTGAGTTTAACAAGTTTGATTAGTGTATGGAAGCTTATTTGGGTTGGAAAACTGAGTTAAATAGGTTTGAAAATGAATCTTGGGAAGTGAGCAAAGTAATAACTCAAAATCAGTGTCCTTTGGACTAAGTTAGGGTGTTATATGAGCTTTTATGATCCTTGCAGCACCCCTTATGGCATTAAACCATTTGTCATCCATTTCAAAAGTATTAAACCTTCTATTATCTATTTCAGAAGCATTATACTTTCCATTATCCATTTCAGAAACATCAAAAACTCATATTTCATTCATTTCAATTGAAATCTTTTTATTATCAGCTCAATCATTCCAATGTGAACTATTTTGTTTCAATTTATTGTCTTCCAAGTTCAATAACCCTAACTGATTTATTTTTCAGATCATCTTGGTTTAACTTGCCTTATATTGAATCATTGGAATTGTAGAAGCCTTTTTAATTAATTAATTTCCATTAAAGTTATAAACTATGTCAGTGAACATGGTTTACTAACTACATTCATCTATAGTTACATTTCTTAAACAGAAATGGGGCCTAGTCTATTGTTTTCATTGTGCAGAAGTATTATCAAGTGAAATATCATTTTAAAGACTTCAGGTACGTCCATTGCCTGTATCTTTAGAAATAAGAGTTCATTTATCAAAGTATCATGTTTAGTAAGTACATCAATGAATCAGTTTACATAGTGATTTATCAGTTAATTAGTGACCCCGTCAGTTATCATCTATAGGGCATTCGCCCTTCAGTTACCGGCGCGGCTTCAGGCCAGGTCCCCGATCGATTTGGCAGTTATACACCTATCCATAGATCGTAACAGTATCAAGGGGTTCACTATCAGATAATAATTAGCAATGCAGTTTTATATTAATCTCATTCCCTATTTTGACCTTAAATTAATTGCAAAGCGGGCCCAATCAGTGTTTCAATGATCATTTAACAATTTAGGAATGCATGTACTGAGCTTCGACTCACAGCTCGAAATGTTTTTCATATTTTGTTTTAGGCACATGCTCAGAGAATTGCCCTCATACTAGTAAAACAGCGGAAAAGAATAAGTTGAGCAAGGAAATCTGTATGAATCGGCGGTGATACAGTATATGCATACTTTAAAGCTGTATTTTGAATGCTTCGGTGTATGAGGATGTAGATTACATGGTGAATTATCTTACTATAGTTTATAAACCTTACATTGGTTAACACTTGATTGTGAATGGATGATCATGTGTGAATGTGTACGGTTGAGGTTATGCTTAACTATATTATTCCATGACACATACTTCAAGCCTTGTCCTTTGGGATGGCAGTAACGTCCCTATCATTGGATTTATCAGATTACAATTGAGTGATTTATTAAGGAGAATATAAACAGTGAAACATATTTAATTTGGGGGCGTTACAAAAGATATTAGCTCTCAAATAATCTCTCTATTTCATTCCTTACTCAGCCTAGCCATCTAAGTGGGTTTGGGTTTTGATAACGTGACACATCCAGTGATTCTACTGGCCACTCTTGAGCCTTGAACATGGGTAGATATCAAGCATAACAAAGATCAAGTCAATCTCATTTCCGCATCAAGGTAAGTCCTTGTTTTCTAATAGTGGTACCAGAGCCGGATCTGTTCGATGCTAGCCCCATTAAATCGTATTAGTTATGATCATTTTTATATAAGCATGTTGAATTCGTTGATTATGCAAGTTGAGATTACATGTCATGCCAAACCAGATTGCTTGCTTTAATCAGTTTATGCTGAAAATGTCTTATTTAAAATCAACATGTTTCTATGTGAATAAGTAATAATAAGACTACACTCCCTCTGTTCAGAATCACCAAAATGCAAATCACCTTAGCATGCTCAGAATCAATATTCGAACTGATCTGTTTCATGTTATAATCTGTTTCATATACTTTTAAAAAAATATTGCCCAGATTCGTGCTACTATGAAACCGGATTATTAATCTATGTGATTATTGGGCATAAAGTAATCAAGTTCTAATTCGCATATGCATATGTGTGTTCATGCCATAATACAAGTGCAATTTTTTAAATTAATAAAAAAAATTCTAAAAACCGAGACTTAGATCTGAACTATAGTACCCATATACACTCTACGGCCTCGATCCCACGGACCCAAACACAAAAAAAAAAGGAAAGCAGAACGAATCTGACCTAGAACCCATCAGAACTGGAGGGGTGGCGCGTGTGAGTCACGCGCCACCAACAAAACACCTTCTCAGGCTGTTTTCTTCCTCCAAAACAATCACCCTCCACTGATCTACCTTCTCTGACCCGAAACTACCCCAAAACTGCCAACGGAGGCTGCACGTGTGAGTCACGTGCCGCCACAAGAGTGGCGCGTTAAGAGAGTGGATGGTCTCTGACTCGTCGACAGCCGATCTACTTATTGGCAGTGGTAGTTTTGTTGATTTATGTATAGACAAAGCATGGGAAGCTAAGTTGGTCGGCGAGGGTGGTGGTTTTTCCTTATTTGGGTTTGCGCTTGGTGATGCTAGTGGCAGTGTGGACACCAGGACTGACTGCAAGGAAGCATGGCGAAGCCAAGGCACGGGTTTTCTTTTGGGCTCGGCTGAGAACTGAGGTTTAGAGAGAGAGAAAGAGAGACTTTCATGGTCAGAGAGAGAGAGAATGCTTCGAGAGAAGTAGATAGGTTGAGTGCCTCTCATAAATTAATAAGGGTGCTCATATAAAAGGGGAGGGGGGTCATGGGTTTTGGTAACAATTTGGTGCATAGCAAGTTAAAATTCTATCTTTAAAATTTGATTTGATTTTAAATGTTTGAGCTTGTAATTGTAACATTAATATGTTTAATGTTTAAATTATCACATGTTAATAGCATATAAATTAGTTTTATATGTTATTATACATGCACAAATGATGCATTCCTATATTAAATTTTCAAATGAGTTTTGATTTTGAATACATTAATATGTTTAATGTTTAGATGTTAGTACTAACATGCTCAAAACATATAAATTCGTTTTATATGTTGTTATAAATATACCACCATTAAGATTTTATGAATACATGCATATGAGTTGTAAAAATAATCCTTATGTAAATTATTTTTACACACAATGCCATTAAATATCTCTGTGATATTTAAACAAATGTTAATTAGTTTAACATTTTTAATTATAATCCATGTGAATATTTTAATGCAAATATTGTTGTAATTAAATTATTTAAATTTTCTAGTTCATGATTATATGAGATGATTATGAGCTTAGTGAAATTTTCGATCACATGACATGAACGATGAAACTTTAATAATTTAATTACTTAAGAAAATGTGTGCCTTATGTCCATCTGTTAATATGAACTTGTAGATTTGGCAATTAACAGTGCAATGATTAATGAGCTTTCCACTAGTCAGAAGTTAGATGGATCTAACTATGACATGTGGAATCGGAAGATTCAGTATCTTCTAAATGAGAGGGACCTACTGGAATATTCAACGGTAGCCAAGTTTCCGTCTCTGACACGGATAAATGTGGCAAACCCATTGATACTTCTTCTGTGCAGTATCAAGAAAGCTTACAGGCCTACCAAGACTGGTCCAATAAGGATCGAAGGGCATGATTTACTATGTTTTATTTCATGCATGACGACCATATTGGAGAATTTGAGTTGTGTCCCATAGCTAAGGATGTGTGGGACCAACTCAAAATCTGTTTTGGTCAAACATGCGAAACAAGGCTTCATACTTTGCAACTCAAATGGATACAGTATCAAATGGATTCCAGTCTTACCATGACTGAGCATTTACGAATTATAAGTGGTATAATTCGTGATCTCAAGGTTGTTGGTAAGAAAATTTCTGAGGGGAAGCAAGTCCTGAATATGATTTGGGCTCTCCCTATGGAATCTCAGCATTAGAATCATGTCAAGATTATCTTGACACATTCTGAACATATCAAGACCTTTGCTGAGGTCCAAAGCCACATTGAAATGGAAGAAGAATGCCTGAAAATGTTAGGCACTTCTCATATGGCTCTTGTTGCCAAGGGAAATAGGCTCAAAGGCAACAAGAATAATCGAGGCCGATAGGCCAAGAAGGGTTTTCGTCCCCCTCAGAATGGTAGGCCCAAGACTGGGATTGCTAAGAAGCAGAAAGCCAAAGGCAATGAAGGGATCAATATAGCACGTGTGAAGTGCTAAAATTGTGGAAAGAAAGGTCACTACGCTCGGGATTGTCCTGAGCTGAAGAAGGTACCTTCTTTCACTTGTTCTCCTGAATTATATGTATGCTCCCATGTATTAGTTGTTAATTCTTTTCCTAATTAGATTATAGATACGGGAGCAAGCAAACACATAGTTCGGGATAGAGCTGGGTTTGCATATTTTCACTGGTACCGACGTTATAGGTGTTGGAACGTACCAGCTCATCTTGTAAGGAGAAATAAGTTGCTTCTTTTTAATGCCCTCTACGCACCTGGGGTGCGAGTCTGTCTTTTGTCTTTAGTTTCTTTAATAAAATTAGGTTTGGTTTTTAGTTCTTGTCCAGATGGTTTAACCATTATGTATGGTGGCAATGTGTTTGTCCATGCAACTTTAAAGAACAATATTCTTGTACTAGACTTGGATAATTGTTATAACAATTCTCCTTCTGCTCTTGTCTCAAGTTTTGATTCTGATTCTGAATCTATTAAATGGCATGCTAGGCTTGGTCATATTGGCCACGATAGGATGAGTAGGCTAGCTAAAGAAGGTTGTTTAGACCAACTCACTAAGGTTAAGTTTCCTAAATGTGAGTCATGCCTAGCTGGCAAGGCGACCGCGAAGCCTTTTGGTAAAGCTTTGAGGGCGTCATGCCCTTTAGAGCTTATCCACTCTGACATTTTATAGACCCATGAATGTGAAAGCACGTCATGAGGCTTTCTATTTTCTCACTTCCATAGATGATTATTCTAGATATCGGTATGTGTACCTATTATCACATTGCTACGAAGCACTGTGTTCAAACGCTTTATGGGCGAGGTCGTGAATACCTCTCACATATGTTCAAAGAATTTTATGAGGAAAAGGGTATACGAAGACAACTTATGATTCCTGGCACTCCATAACAAAATGGTGTGGCAGAGTGTAGGAATCGAACATTGCTTGATATGGTTAGGTCAATGATGACGCATGCCAACCTCACAATTAGTTTTTGAGGGGATGCGCTGCTCTCAGCAGCTTACATCCTTAACCATGTGCCTAGTAAGAGTGTATCCGCTACCCCATATGAGTTATGGCATAGTAGAAAGCCCTCCCTGGAACATTTACGCTCATGGGTTTCGACTGGCTATATACACAACCCAACTCACAAATATGAGAAACTTGGTCCAAGGGCTACTAAAATGGTGTTCATACGATGTCCTGAACATTCTAAGGGATATGTTATGTATGGTGAACACCCTCATGGTGGTATGATCGAAGTGGATTCACGTAATGTTGAGTTCCTTGATGATGAGTTCCCAAGTATTGGTGAAATCAAATAGGACATAGCGTTGTATGAATTACCGTTAAATGACCAACTTTCTCTCGATGACGGGGAGGATTTGAACACTCATCTTATCACCGAGGATAGTACTCTTTCGTTGTCTGCAATAGATGATGAGTTGTTGGTTGCCCAAGAATCAACCTGAGAATGAGGGTCGTCCTCCTTCTCCAGTACATGAACACGAGGTTAGTCCACTTGTTCAGGATAATGAAAATGACTCTTTCTCAACTGAAAATTCTGTACCTCTTAGAGATAGGGGGAGGAATACCTCAGAGGGTCAAACCAGCATAGGTCCTGTGCTCCAGAGAAGTGAGCGTGGAAGAATACCTAGTTGATATTTTCAAATCGAAGAGGATATATTCCTCTGCACTCTTTTAGAAATAGAAGAGCCTACCTCTTTTCAAGAAACTATCGATTCACCAAACCACAAAGAGTGGATGGAAGCTATAAGGGATGAAATTGACTCTATAACGAGAAATAAGGTTTGGGAACTTATTGATCTTCCTCCCGGACGTAAATCAATGGAAAACAAGTGGGTTTTCAAGATGAAACGTTGGGCAGATGGATCAATCGACAAGTTTAAGGCCTGTTTAGTGGCGAAAGGGTTTTCCCAAATAGAAGTGGTAGATTATAAAGAGACTTTTTCTCCTATGGTGAGAATTGCCTCTATGTGCCTTCTTCTAACCTTGGTTGCCCATTTAGATTTAGAATTATTCCAAATGGATGTAAAGACTGCTTTCCTTAATAGAAACCTTGAAGAAGAGATTTACATGGATCATCCTATTGGTTTCGTATTGAAAGGTCAAGAGGACAAAGTTTGTCGTCTTAAAATATCTATTTATGGTCTCAAGCAGTCTTCTAGAGTGTGGTATTTCAGATTCCATGAAGCCATTATTTCTTTTGGCTCAAACATGGTTTCTGAAGATCATTGCGTGTATGTCAAGAAAACTACAAAGGGGATTATGTTTCTTACTTTGTATGTTGATGACATACTACTAGCTAGAAACAACATGGAGATGATCCAAACCACTAAGTAGTAGTTGTCCTCCGTCTTCAAGATGAAGGACATGGGTGAGACCAGATATGTCCTAAGCGTAGAGATAACTCGGAACCGTTCTAAAAAGCTTGTTGGTTTAAGCCAAGAAGCATACATTAACAAAATCTTAGAATATTTTTGAATGCATTACTCTAAACCCGTGGGCACTCCAGTTGAAAACGGTTTAATCTTAAGTCTCGACCAGTGTCCTAAGACAGACAAAGAGAAGGAGAGGATGAACAATGTTCCTTATGCTAGTGCAGTAGGAAGTCTAATGTATGCCATATTATGTACACGGTCAGACGTTTGCTTTGCGGTTGGTTTAGTAAGTCGTTATCAAAGCAACCCAGGGCCTGTACACTGGTAAGCCGTCAAAAGGATCCTTCGTTCCCTGCGTAGTGCGAGTGACCTGGCCCTTTGCTACCAAGGTGGGGATCTTAAGTTGAGAGGATATACAGATGCTGATTGGGGCGGTGATCTGGACGAATCTAGGTCTTACCTCAGGATATGTGTTCACCCTAGGCGGGGGAGGGATATCTTGGTGCAGTAAGAAACAAGACTGCATAGCAATTTTGACTATGGAAGCAGAGTATGCTGCTTGCTGTCTTGCCACTGAAGAGCCGATATGGCTAAGGAGTTTTCTACAGGATCTTGATCTCACTCCTGCGGTTAATGATCCTGTAGAAATTTTATGTGACAATACTGCTGCTATCCAATTTGTGAAAGATCTAAAGTTCCACAGGAAGACTAAGCATATTAAGAGGTGTTATCATTTTGTGCGAAATGCCATCAATGAGAAAGAGATTGCCATTAAGTATGTATCTACAAGTAGGATGATAGCAGATCTTTTAACTAAACCTATTCCTAAAGACGCTTTTAAAGTTCATGTGATGAGCTTAGGTCTTCATAGGACTTAGTTTTTGGATATATTTTGTATTAATTATTTATGAAATAAAGAATGATGTTTCTTTTCCAAATATTCATAAAGATGCAAATACATTACAAGGCACATTGTTATGTCACCAGACTTCTGATTGGCCTAGTCACATAGGCAGTTGCCCTGACGTTTGAGTAGCAGGCAGGATGAGACTAAATCATATTGGCAGTAGGTGTGCAATATTGATTACTCATACTAGGAGTGTATGAATGAAAAATATAGTCGCCTTAATAAGTCTAAGATGAGACTCAGGGAGAGTCGAATATAAAATAAGTTTTCATATCGAAACCTTATAGCCAAGTCTCGAGTACTGAGATTAACATTAAGTATGTTGGTCTAGTAGCTCAAGTTGGTTTTTTTTTTTTAGGTAAAAGCCAAGCCTGTGATTCACATGACATAGAAGAGTGACATGCCCAATTTAGGGGGAGCTATGCCATGGCACACTATCATACTTTGTGTGCTGAAAGTCGACCTATCTGATGAGTAATAAGTGAGTTCCCTTTCCTTATCACTATGTGACCCTCATTAGCGATACTTCTTGACTTAGAGTAACAATATGAAGTCGAAATTTGATGTTGCTACCTTAATGTGTTATCCAAGGATCAAGATGTATACGGTCCAGCGGAGGAAAGCAGTCATGCTAAGATGAATTATTTTAATTGTCTAAGGAAGAATCATTTTTTCATCACCATATCAAGCCCGGGCGATTATATTTGGTATATAATCAATTGATATATCAGACATAAAGGGACAGTGTATGCCATTGGTGGCGTATATGAATGATTCGGGGTGTTGATGTTTCGTGAAAGTGTTATGTCAGTTAAATGGTGACTTGATATAGCACAAATGTTTTATTTTTGATCGCACGCTCCATTCCCAGTATGAAGCATGAGGAAGTCAGTTGGTAGAGAGATATATGGATTCTTGTTCTTTGTGACCGAGGGGAGCTGTTGACGGATAACGGTTACAAACTTAATGGCCATAATCATGGGTTGATTTGGCTGTTACAATAGAGGTTTGATTATGCATTAATCAGCCTTGATGATACATTGATTTGCAAGATTACATTATGTGGTTATGTGCCACTATAAAAGAGTGGGTGATTCATGGGTTGAATTATCGAAGTAGTAATACATCAGAAAAGCTATTAGCTCTCAAATAATCTCTCTGTTTCATTCCTCGCTCAGCCTAGCCATCTAAGTGAGTTTGGATTTTGGTAGCGTGAGACTTCCAGTGACTCTAGTAGCCAATCTTGAGCCTTAAACGTGGGTAGATATCAAGCAGAACAAAGATCAAGTGAATCTCATTTCCGCATCAAGGTGAGTCTTTGTTTTCTAATACTACTAATCTCAACCAACTTCATCAATTTACCAACCCATATTTTCAAATGAAAAGAGTAGGCGGTATATGCCTAGATTATTGTTATAGCTTTAGAGATTTTTGATAAGTTGATTTGATCAATTATCCTTTTTCTTGTCCTTATGCCTGATTGAGGTTCAACCATGATAGAGGAGGAGGTACTGTTTATTAAAGAGTTTAATTAATGCTAATTATGGTATTATCCTGTCTTGGGGAATTGAAGTTCATGTGCATTAAGCATGGGCCGCCTATCCATTTGGTCCGTGATACACTTTTCCTTTCCCCTTCCCCTTCCTCGCCCATTGCTTTTCTCCGCTTCTGTCGATGCTCACCCGAGCTTTCATATATCTTTCTCCCCACTGTCTCTAATAACTCACAGAAGACGAGTGCTTCAAAATTGCACCTAATGCAGAATGTGACGACGACCCTTCTCAGCTAAAGCGAAGAACTCCCGCAAAGAATGTATATCGGCAAATCCGCTTTTCATTTTTTTTTGGAATTTTTATTTTTTATTATTTAGTTAATTTTTCTGGGTTTGTTTATACAGTAGGTGTACGCTGATACCTGGATCGGTTATGAGATTTTTGGATGTTCAATTAAAGTCCTGGTGAGTGTATGTTTTCATTTTTTGTTATTTTCAAAATTTTGTTCATTCAAGCCTTTTTCGCTCTTTTCTTGGAAACGAAAATGCCAGCTCTCTGGGGGTTTTTCTTGCTGGTTGATATGAACGCTGATGGACGGTGTTTGTGACTTAATAACCTTTATTGCCTAATCTAAGGGCTCTAAGTGAAGTGGCAGTATCAAATTTAAGCAACAGTGTTGCTGAATTAATCAACTTTGGATTGGCTAATGAAAAGGGTTTGGGAAGGATTCAAGTCTTAGGGAGGCCAAAGAGTTTCATGGCTGCTTTTTGTCAGACGTTGCGCAAATTGAATATGAAATGGCCAACCAATTGCAAAACAAATGGTCAAGCTTTCCCTCTTCCTTGTTCTTTTTTTTTTTTTTTTGGGGGGGGGGATGTTTTGATCTCTGCAGTGTTATTCCTTGATTTGAGAATAGGGATTATACATTGGAAAAACAGAGAGGCTTGGTTTTGCATCTGAGTCATCAGTCATTTCTTGACTGGGGGAAGAGTGAATGCGTAACTAAAGTTAAAGGCTTTGTATCCTCTGCTAGAGGATGGAAGAATTTTCGTACATGCATAGTATTAGTTGAAGAAGAGAAGCATCGGACTTATTGGGATTTTCATGCCTCTCCATTTTTCATGCACTATATTTGAACCATCATATTGATACCCGACTATTATGGTATTGGATATATGCCAGCAGGTGAAATGGTAATAAGATTGTCTTTTTTTTTTTAAATATCCTTATCCAAAAATATTAAAACAAAGAAAGGGAAATAAATTGAACTCAGGCTGTATGAAACAAAGCTTAAATCAAGGAGTATGAGCATTATGGCTCAAAATTGTGGGATTGTTGAAAACTACTATATTTTGTCAGTCTATTGGGAGCTTGTACCGGCTCTAATCTGTCCCCACTCATCTCAGTATTCTCTCCTCCACGTAACTCTTCGGCCTCCTTCCGATTGGAGGAGCTATGGAAGGAATTAAGGAAAAGGGTATTTGATCAACTTATTGCAGGCATCTGACATGAAATCCATCTCTACTTCGTGTCGTCACCCTCCCTTTTGAATCAAAGAGAAGAAATGGAGAATGAAGGGTCTTATTATGCTGATATCAAATTCCTTGAGCTTAAAGTCATTATTAGACAAAATGAAATTGTTAGGTCTAGGATGTCGTTTCTTGTTGCGCAATGGTTTCTTCCTTTCTACTTTTATCTTCTTATTAGTCTTTGGTCCAAGTCATATCATGTGTTGATGAATTTTGGATTTGTTCTAGCACGGTTGTGGTCAATATGCATTTTTATCATATTAGTCAGTGTCAAGTGGTTACTCCTAGTCCTTGCATAATTCCTTAGTCAATATGGCCCCTCTAAAGTTGAATTGGACTAGGCATACGTGGAATTTTTATGATGTGATTCATGATTGTTTTTACGGACTATATTTTGTGGATTTTTGACATCTTATTTTTGAGGACTTGTCTTCCATCATCCAAGTTGTTTCAAACAAATGTGCGTTGTAAAGTGTTTACTTCATCGTAACTTTACACCGTTGATTGAGCATTGGGCGAGATCCTCAGATAAAGATGTAGCCTTGTGATGCTTAAAGCAGGTTGTTTCACTGTTTGTCATTTGTCTTTTGGTGTTCCAACTTAGGCTGACATGTTTTCACACATAATGCAAAGCCCCCCCCCCCCGAAAAAAGCAAATCTTTGCTATGGGCTCCTTGATGACAGCAAAAATGCCCAGTGTTTCTGTTTGAATATGGTATGGGTAGGATTAGATGCATGCGCCTTACCTCCAAGTAGAGAGTGAAGAGACTAAAAAAAAATTTTACCAAATTTTTTTATAGATTATATCTTTTGTGAGAAAAGAAAAATAATTAAGCATGCAAGCCAAATTACACAAAGGTTTAAACATTCCAATCCCACATATTGAGTATGGTTTAACTCCGCAGAAGTACATTAGCAACCAAATATATCTATCTACAGTGGCCGATGGGATCCATGACATTTTCTTAAAAAGTTATACATGACCATCTTAGGTCCTATTGTACAAAATTACATGTCTAGGCTGTGTGAGTAGCGGATAGTTCTTTATGTGGCTTATAGCTATGTAAGTAGTAGGAGTTATAGCTTCATTGTTAGTGGACAGCTATTTGTCCGAATGATTGAAAGAAATGTGCTTGTTCAACTTAGCTTTTGAATTTCTGTTTTATTGAGATAAAAAGTCAGAAAATTGGATCATTGGATGTTTATAAAGTTAGTGAAGGGCATTATGAACCAATGCTATGAAACACTAATTTTGAAAAGCGTAGAAACACTACTTAGAAACACTTAGCAGTGGTTAAAACACCAATTGAAACATTAGAGTACTCCCTTAGTCCAGGAAAGTATGCCCTTATTCTTTTAAGTTGTGGGATGTTCCATATTAATGTCCACTCTCTAAAAATGGAGGCTGCTGTTTTATGAACTTTGGCAAAACACAGCTGTCAAAAAGAATGACATTTCAAAGAACATATATGAACTCAAAATATTAAGGGTATTACTAATATATCATGTCTAAAAGGATTAGTTCATCAGTGTTTCGTACAATATGCAGAAAGTAAAATAAGATATTCTTTAGGTAATAGAGGGATTGTTTGGCTGATTAGTGTTTTAATTTGGTTAAAATTTTAAACGCTACTCCAAAGTTATTGCCTATCACAACTTTAATGTTGTATCCTGATTGGGCCCCTGTATAATTCCCAAGTTATTATGATTATAAGCAACTAGCTGAACCTTCCATTGTCATTGTAGCCAAACTCATTTCCCGCACAACTCATTTTTCAATTCCTATTTATATGCCATTATGCTTAGTAATCCAAAAATTTTATATAGGGGTGTCCCACTTTTGAACTTCATAGTGCTTGATTAGCGCCAATCAACTTTTACAGGGGTTCATTAAGATTTCATGAAGAGTTTTATATAATGTTTTCTGCTAATGTTCTTTGGTCCACAGAGCAACGTGAATTGTACCCCGGTGTAGAAATATCAGTTCTATTTTGGGTTTGAGTAACCGCAGATTGGGTGTATTTGGTTTTGGGTTCAAAAGAACTAAACCCTCAACTTAGAATTGGGCTTGTGGGTCAACCCAATAGGTTAGCCATGTAATTTTCTAAAGTTGCTTCGTATTTTTTTTAACCTAAATGATTCATGCCTTAAAAATGTATTTCCAAAATTTTCTTGTGAGGACTCCTAGAAAAACCCCTTTACTTGCATGTATAAGGTTGCCTATATCTAGATCTTCCAAAACCTTACTTTGGAGGGATCCACATTAGGTTCCTGTTGCAGGTGTTTGTTCTGCAACTAATAAAATTAATCTCTCTTTCTTGGTTATTACATGCTTAGTTCACCTCAAAGTCATGAACTTCCTTAGAAATTTTTTATGTTCTTTTTACCACAAAATTGTAAATTTGAAATATCTAATCATGTTTTTCTCTATGAGATCAAATTATAAGGTGAAAGCATTTAAACTGTGTCTGTCTCAGGTTAGGCGGGGTGCAACAATTCCTATGATGATGGAGTCCTGTGACTGCATCGATACACAATGGCCAGCTGATGAACTTTTGGTGAAATACCAGTATATATCAGATTTCTTTATTGCCCTAGCTTACTTTTCCATCCCTTTGGAGCTCATTTATTTTGTGCAAAAGTCAGCATTCTTCCCATACAGATGGGTGCTCATGCAATTTGGTGCATTCATTGTTCTATGCGGTGCAACACATCTTATAAACTTGTGGACATTCTCTATGCACTCGAAGACGGTTGCTATTGTGATGACTATTGCAAAAATTTCTACAGCTGTCGTATCATGTGTAACAGCTTTGATGCTTGTGCACATAATCCCGGATTTATTGAGCGTGAAAACAAGGGAAATGTTCTTAAGGAATAGGGCTGAGGAGCTTGACAGAGAGATGGGCCTTATTCTGACCCAGGAAGAAACTGGAAGGCATGTTAGAATGCTGACCCATGAGATCAGGAGCACCCTTGACAGACACACCATACTCAAAACCACTCTTGTCGAACTTGGTCGGACATTGGATCTGGAGGAGTGTACACTATGGATGCCATCACAAACGGGTGTGACAATGAGGCTTTCTCACACCCTGAATCATTCCATGGCTGTTGGATCTACTGTTCCAATGAACCTTCCTATAATTGCTGAAATCTTCAATAGTTCTGGAGCTGTGAGAATACCCCATTCATGTCCATTAGTAAGGACCAGGCCTGTTGGGGGAAAATTTGCTGCTCCAGATGTTGTTGCTGTTCGGGTTCCTCTTCTCCATCATTCAAATTTTCAAATTAATGACTGGCCTGATGTCTCTGTGAAAAGCTATGCTGTGATGGTTCTGATTTCTCCTCCTGATGGTATCAGGAAGTTTCGCGATCATGAGTTGGAACTTGTAGAAGTTGTCGCAGACCAGGTTTTTATTCTTTGTTTCCTATCATTCTATAAAGCTGCATAACATTAGGGAACAAATGTGTTTACAAATGCTTGCTTTAACTTCTCAACTATCTAGATTCTGCAATTCACGTCATTTCCGCTTTTTGTGGGTGTTGCAATGAAGCGCCTTTGTTTCTAGCTGGGAAAGTCTGGCCCAACATAATAACTTGACCCAAACCTGACCTGAAGTTACTGAGAGAAACCCGAACCCAACACGAACCGAGCCGATTTCGACTCGAGGTCAACATGCTTTGACCGTTTAGCTTGAAAACATATTATTTTTCAATTTTGAGTAGATATAAACTATTTACAAGGCTGACATGAAATTGACCCGTTTATTAAATGGGTCAACCCGAATCGACCCATTACCCAGCTCCATTTTTTCAGCGACTTTCTGGGTTTCTTAATGCCCTTGCCTTGGGGGGGGGGGTGTTGTTGTGATGACTTATTCCATTGCAAAGCTGGAAAAACATGTCTTACTTTCGCTTAGTAGTTACTACGCTAACGAACAAACAAGCAGATAAGTAATGAACGTACTAATAGTATTTGTCGGCATCTATTTATGTGCGACGAATGCTCGCCCAAAGTTTGTTCTTTCTTAAATGAAGTAGTGAACTGGATATCTTTGTGATATGACTCATCTTTGTCACAATTTGTGAGGAAAGAACAAGAGCATAACACTTAAATTGCATTGGAAAGAACTTCTCTCACATGGGTCTGTTATGATCTTGCTTTGTGTTGTGTCAGAAAGGGATGGGGTCTCTTGATGCTCTAATGAAGTCAGATGATTTGATTTTTTTAAAACTTTAAAGCATTGTCTATTGGATATTGAATCCTTGATATTTCCTTAATTTTGTTTGACGTGAATGCCTCAATGCCATACCAACAGGCTCACAGTAAGTCTTGGTAAATCTACAGAATAGGGTAAGTTGATAACATGCGGCTTTACGGTACTGCCCTCTTATGAATGATGACAGCTCTGATGGGTTTCTATCTTAATTCCGAGCTTGAGTATTTCTTGTACTTCTGCCTCCCAAACAACAGTATTAGTGTCAGCCAATGATCTACAAAGTTAGACTTCTCTGTTTGTTGGAACTTCCTTCTGCTTCCTCAGTGCTCTTGTTTAAATCTCATATCAAGATTGCTTTCTTTCCTTCCTTTTCCTTCTATTCTTTGGGCTTTGGGGCTTGCAGCTTGCTGTTTGTAGACAATCAGACTAAGATTTGGATGCGGATATCAGTTGACACTACCATAACTTTGCGTATCTGGGATACTTTTTGTCCTCCATGTGACCTGTAATTCTTTTTTTTGGGGGGGGGGGGTTATGGTGTTAATCTTGTTACTTTAAATTGAAAAGCAGGATAATCTTTCTTTCGAATCCTTACCCTAGGTAGCTGTTGCTCTTTCCCATGCTGCTATTCTTGAAGAATCTATGAGGGCTCGTAATCAGCTCATGGAGCAGAATATTGCTTTGGATTTGGCACGCCGAGAAGCAGAGATGGCAATCCGTGCTCGCAATGACTTCCTGGCTGTGATGAACCATGAGATGAGGACCCCAATGCATGCTATAATTGCCTTATCATCCCTCCTTCTAGGAGCAGAATTGACGCCCGATCAAAGAGTTATGCTAGAGATTATACTTAAGAGCAGTAATCTTTTGTCTACATTGATCAATGATGTGCTTGATCTTTCAAGACTCGAAGATGGTAGCCTGCAGTTGGACATTGCAGTATTCAATCTTCATGGGGTTTTCAGAGAGGTAAGCGAGTATTCGATGATAACCATTGTCTTGACTTCTTTTTCCCCATCTTGTGCAATTTTGAATTATAAGGGGGGATATAACTTGTGTCGGTTATTTCAGGTGATTCACTTGATAAAGCCTATTGCATCTGTCAAGAAGCTGTCATTGAGATTAGTTTTAGCACCAGAAGTACCTGTCTGTGCCTTTGGTGATGAAAAACGGTTGATGCAGACAATTTTGAATGTTGTCGGGAATGCTGTAAAATTTACAAAGGAGGGTTGCATTTCCGTCAGTGCATCTGTTGCTAGACAAGACTCTTTGAGAGATTGGCGAGCTCCTGAAGTTTTCCCTGTCTTGAGTGAGAGCCACTTCTACTTGAGAGTACAGGTTCATGAGCAACTTCTGTTAGCTTTCATGCACTGCGTTCTGTTTATTTGTGGCTGCGATCTTGTGCCCTCCAGGCGTTATATGCACCACAGTCTCAAGCAATATGTTCTCTTAATATAGATTAGCTTCAATCTCTCAGCATAGCTCCCATCCTCCCATTCTTGTGCTCGGATACATATGGCTTTGTTCATTTTGTCCAATTTGATATGCTGTAAAATTGGAAGATCTGAAATTTTGTTAGATTTCTAAAAGTAGGTGAAAGATAGACTAAACTTTTATAAGAGCATCTGAAATGTGCAATGTGAATCATAGAAGGTCTGCTTGCTGCTGATGGGTTACGTATTTCTTACTTTCAGGTTAAAGATTCAGGCTGTGGTATCAATCCGCAGGATATTCCGCTGCTTTTCAATAAATTTAACCAATGCAAGCAAAATACTAATGGTGTTGGACTTGGACTTGCTATTTGTAAACGGTATGAGTCGGTCCTTTTCGACACTTCGTCTTGGTGTTCTTTTCTTTTGTTTTGGTTTTAAGTTTTATTTTTGGATGTGGGTAGGGAGGGCCGCTCCTTTCTAGCCTTTCTGGCATGATAAACTTCTGTATGAAGGCTACAACATTAGAAATCCTAGTTTCCTTTACATGGGTTGAATTGACATGCTCTCATCATTTCGCTGCATCTAAGAAAGCTCTATCGGAAACAGCCTCTCTGAGACTGACAAACTCATATTTGTTACCCAAGATCCCACCATGTTAGGACCATACTTTGCTGTCTACTTCGCTTTGCCTAAGTTTGTACTTGTTTCATTTCGGCTGTTAATTGCATTTTGCTTTATGTCTCTAACTCCCTTCTCTCCCAACAATGGGAACAGCTTTGTAAGTCTCATGGGAGGCCAAATTTGGATCGAGAGTGAGGGCCCAGGCAAGGGGAGCGTCACGACATTTATAGTCAAACTCGGGACATGCAACAGTCCAAATGATACATTTGCTCAACAGTCCGCTCTTAGAGGCCATTCAGAACAGGGGAGCCCCGAGTTTCTCAGCAATAACCACATATTTAAAGATGACAGTAGCTTCAATCCAACCTTTAAGGGTCACGACAGAAACTTCTGAAGATCATCGAATAGTGCTCCAGCAGCTGCTGCTACCCTTCTCCTCAGTTATGCACTTGTGCGTGACAACAAATTACTAGAAGATAGAAGAGAGGTTCACTAACCACCACAACACAAATTGAAACCTGGGGTTGGTTCAAAGAGCACAAGCAGCTTACCTGAAAGTGCTCACATTGGTGATGGAGGAAGCTCACTATCAAAGTCTCTAAGACCGGCTGTGTTGTATCTTGTAGTATACTTGTAACTGTACCTCCTCGTTACAGCATAATACAGGGCCTAGGGCAATGGAACTGGGGCCAATATTGTTGACTCCCCAATATGACAGGCAGGGTTTCTTTTCTTTTTTTGGGGGGGGGGGGGGGGGGGGGAGGAGGGGTTGATTTGTTGCAAGTTTTAGTTCCTTAATGAGTCTTTGTGTACTTACATATTTTTCGCTGACTCAGCATATCTTCCAAATACAGTGGTTGTTTGGTTGAATTCTGAAGGTGTGGAGACAAGGCCATACCCTCCACAGAAAAGGGGGCAAAGAAATTTGAATCCACATTATAGATATTAACCATCAAATGCTTTACCAAATGAACTAGTGAACCTACTTTTTTAATTTTATTAATTGCATGCTTTATACAGTGCGTAGTGCTCATCCTGTCAATTAGAACTAGGTGGATTATCATGAAATATATTAGGGGTTGTATGATTAAATGTTGTCCGTCGTATTTGAAGCATTATAATATTTTCTAACATCAGAACTTAGTAAAAATTGGATTTTCTATTAAAGTATTCCAAAGCACTACAATATTTTCTAGCAGTACGCAGCGTATCCAATTGGGAATCCTGGGTATTTCATTTTCCTTTTCCCTCCGCCAAAGCACCATGAGTCCATGACTTCCTCCCAACACCCAAAGCCCTCACCGCTCTGTTCTTCCGGTCAAAGCTCCCTCAACTAACAAGGCTGCATGCTCAGTAAGTGACAGTCGACTTGCGAAGATGAGGTAATAAATCTGATCCCTGACTTACATTGTGATCATTTGGTTGCGGAGCCGTATTACTGTATTAGCTCGCTGTCTCTCTCCCTCTCTCTCTCTTGGATGGCCTGTGGTTGAATGAGTGTAGTCTGCGTCAGTGGACTCTGCTTATGGCTGATTGTTTTTGGGTCCAATTTGGGTTAGCTAACTTGTTCAGGAGTGCACTTTGGTTGAAGAATGCTAGAGTTTCCATGTCTCTTAGAATGGAAATTGGCCATACATGTACAAATTATACCATCAGTCTCGGGTCCATAGACCCAAGACTGTGTTACCCTTCTCCCCTTCCCGCCTTTTAATTTGTTGAATTGCTCCCTAGAATCCCTCCCCCCGGTAAAAGAAAACAAAAATCTCTGTGGTCTATCGTATGACTACTAGTGTACTTGATGGGGTGATATTGGTTTATGATTCAGTTCAGTTGATTTGTTCATATTTGTGAAGGGCGCTTATTTTTGCATAGGATACTGGAACTAGGGCTATCGAAGTTGTAGAGTAAAAATTGTATAGGAGGCATGGAAAGTGCAAAGCGATCTTGAAACTTATGCGGAAGTGTTGAGAATTTTAGAAAGTCTGAACTTTGTAAAGAAGCTGCAAACTTAGTAAATTGCATAGAATTGCATATTCTATGTAACATGAAATGTTCTTGGTCATCGAATTGGATTATCCAAACTTTTAACATTTCTCCATACAAATCAAGAGGAGTTCTTCGTTCTTTCTTTCTATTTTCTTTTTCTTTCTTTCTTTTTTTAATTTTTTTGGGAAGGAATTTCAAGTCCGAATTTTATTGATTGTTCTTCTCGTTAGCTACACAATATATCAAATACACTTCAATGATAAGGACATAAGGCTAAACATGTAAATTCTAAAGAAATAATCTATATGTAAACATACAAATACACTTAGTCAGACTATGAAATTGTAGGAAAGGGTGGTTGCGAAAACATTAAAGAGGGGCATAGCAATTTCAGGGAGCTACTTTGATTTTGTACCATAATAACAAAAGCAATCCATCTGTTAGGTGCCTTCATGGAATTCTACAAGGATGGAAAAATGGATCTATACATGTTCATCAACTTAAAGGAAGGATATGATAGAGCACCTAGGAAGGATCCGTAGAGATCCTTGCAGAAGAAGACATCCTAATTGCGTATACTTGGGTTATTGAAGATATGCAGTAGGGGGTGAAACACGTGTTAGGACATTAACAAAGAACACAGTACACTTATTGATATTGAATCATACCAAGGAGTGGCTGTGAACCCTGTTCTTTTTTATTATTATGCATGTGCTTCCTAAAAGGGATTGAAGATAAGATGTTACAGTTTGTGTATTTTATGAATAATATTGTTTACATTGATGAGAATAGAGAATGGGTTACATCAAGCTATAGAATTGGAGGGTTACATTAGAGTCTAAGGGCTTTTAAATTCAGCAAATTCAAGATAGAGGATTTATAATATAAGGATTTTGTGAGGGGGAAGGACGGATGCTAGAAGAAGTCATCATTGGTAGCACTACACTACCATAGGTTGAGAAGTTTAGATACTTATGCTCATACAAAGTAAAGGGAATAGCAGTAAGGACATTGTTCATCGTATAAGGATTAGATGACGAAAACAGAGTGGTACATCTAGAACCCTATGGGAGAGAAGATTCCATTATGATTAAAGGGGAAATTTTCCTGTATGGTGGTTGTTGTGTATAGTGCAGATAGTTGGTTGATTTTAAATTAAAAAAAGGGTCTTAAGTCAAAAGGATGATGAGAACAAAGATAAGGATTATTCAAAGGATGTGTGGTCATATAATATTCACTAGGATAATTGATGAGGTGAGTAGAAAAAGAAAGGTAGGAACTAGGAATGGCCCCAAAATAATGATAGTCCATAGTAGCAAAGATGAGGATGATTTAATGGATGTGTGGCCACTTAGGATTTGGCGGGATAATTGTTGAGCTTATTAGAAAAAAGGTAGGAATGGCACCAATAAAGGATAATATGAGAGAAGCAAAACTCGGGTGGTTTGGATATGGATTCAACCGTAAGGAAGTGTGAGAGGATAAACATTCAACAATGCAAGAGAGGTATAAGAGGACCATAGAAGAAACCTTACGCAGTGATAAAATGGATTTGGCATATTTGTAACTTATAGGACATAACTCAAGAAAATAGTTTGCAAAAGTTTAGAATTTAAGACCTTAGGTAGCTTGTTTTTACCCTTGTTTGGCTTCTAGACACTTAGTTAATGTTAGAAGCATTTGGCTTGCAACTAGAGAGTTTCTTTAATTTTGTTTTTTCCTTAATGTTTTTTTAATAAGGAAAAAGCAGTGTATTAATAAATGTGCAAGAAAAGGTTGGATGCACGGTCATCATTCTACAAAAGACTCTATATAATCAAAATGCAAACTATTCACACACTCATCCACATCAAAAAAGGAAGAACAAATCTTCTCATTGTCCAAAGAAAAGAGATATGATGAAATTTTCTTTTAGGTGCCCAAGAGGAGTCTCGATGCCTTTGAAAACTCTTCGATTTCGTTCTCCGCAAGTACACCAAAAGATCACATGAGGCACCACCATAACCTTCTTCTTCTTCATCACTTTTCTACAAAAGAAATCCTCTCAAGCGAGGAGATAGTTCCTAATGGACTTAGAAGCAATCGAAGAAATGCCCAATCAACTGAAGGCAAGTTCCCAAAGAGCCCTAAGAAAACGAGAATGAAGCAATAAGTGATATGTTGATTCAAAATTGCCTTTGCACATAAAGCATTTGTTCACCAGGATCTTTCCCTCTTTTGCAAGTTGTCACATGCAAGTCAAAATGTTACCATGCGATGCTTCCTAAACAAAAAAGAAATCTTTAAAGGTTCCTTAGACTTCCAAATGAGCTCACAAGGGGAGCAAGTGGCTGACAATTTTGGTAGCTTATTTTCGTCCAAGATGGCTTTGTTGAGGATGCCACTCTAGTAAGCTTTTGTAACAAGCTTAATCAAGCCAAACTTGGGGACTTCTCGTGTGATATTTTGAGATGAGACCTGAAGTCCAAAGGAGTCTTCATAGCTAGTCTTATTATATGAAGCTCCTAAGGTTGAGTTATCCTTGCATACTCTTTATGATGGAGGATTCCCCTTGTTACTTACCATTTGTGTCTTGCACACTCCTTCGACACACTCAAATGTGTGCCAGATACACATATGGCACAAAGAAGTTGAACTTTGTTATTGACAATTGAAGGTCATAAACACCATGAGCAATGCGTTTTTGTACCCGTCTAAGGCTAAAACATGTAATAGACCATAAAACACAATTCGTTAAATAAATATGTTATCATCAACACGTGTCCATTCTATGGTTCAGGTCCAAAATTTTTGATAAATCACGTCTGTGTGTGTTATTTTCGTGTCATGTTCCTCATCTTGTACCAGTGTCCATGCTACTTAGGTAAGACCAAGGATTCAAAATGCATTTTTGGTTGTGATGTGAAAAAATCACTCTAATGCGGAAATTGCTTTCCATATCACGGCTAAAACGCAATTCAGTCAACTCGAAAACTTTTCCGATGCAGCCATCTCATCCCAAATCGGCCACATTTTGAATCCATGGGTAAGACTAAGAAACATAATTCCTCTAATTGTGTCGTGTCAGTGCATAGTGCTCTAAAGCTTCATTAGCAGGCATAGTTTTATTCCTTATATGTTGTCCCTAACTTTTTCCATTCTAGAATACTACAATTAGTACGTTGCATATTAAAGTTGGATCATTACATTGCATGTCAAACTAACATGAGCAATCTGAGTTGTATTCTTTGTATGAAGCCCACAATACATTGCTCTTGCAGAAAATCTACAATTCAAGTGGTCGTTCTCAGATGCCATACCTGTTTAGTTTTCCACTTTTCTATTATCTTTCAAAAGCTTACCTAATAAGTGCTTGATCCACTAAGGAAATATACCGGGTGGAACTAGGCCTAAAACATTGATAAGTTCAAGAAATACAAGAAGATTCATATTAGTATGAACAAAACCGGTGTGTGAGAGTACTATATGCATAGTTTGTGTGTGCTATTGGATATCAAATCCTGTTGAAAACAAGTTCTCCGCTGTAGTTACAGCACCAGCTTCTTGTTTCTTGTTTGTAAGTATGGTTCCTTCTGCTGTTAACATTTCTTGTCAGAAACATAGATGCTTCCAATTTTTCTTAATTGATTAGCCGAAAAAGTTGTTCATGGTAAATGAGGAGTAATTCATGTTACGATCTTTCATCTCATGCATGGCCTTCCAAGGAATGTAAGCACCCCAAGGTTGTCATTTTAAGGATTTCAATTATTAAGACAAAATGAAAAATTTAGCGAGCAACTCATGGTATCTTTCCAACCAATACTATTGTATGTAATGTTACATTAACATTATGTGCAATTTTGTAAGTTAACGGAAATCGACCTATAGACTGTAGTTGATGTGTTCGCTTGGGATAGTTTTGGCATCTTAAGCTATTGTGCATTTCATGCCAAGTTAGAGATTGGAGTTGTTAGTACATAACGACTCATAATTTTACCTAATCCTCTTATTTTTCGGTGTTTTTCTTATCCCTAGTTTTTTTTGGTCTTTATGATCAACACTACTACTTTTTTTTTTTTTAGTGGGATGGAAGTTATGCATGCTGATGTGCTGGCATCTGTACAGTTTTAATTTGAATGAATGGATAAAAATTGTTTTGAAAAAGATAAGCTATTGCAAGCCAAAACAGTTGGAGACATAATTTATAACGCCTTTCTCTAATAATTCACTATAATCACTTGTTGTGATTGGTTTGTTATGCAATGCATAGTTCTTGCTTGTTCGTTGTGTTGACTGAGTTTTAATACCATGCTAGTGCTATACCCCAATCGATGCATGGATTTATGTTATACTACTTATTAAATTTAAAAAAAAGGATCACACAATTTTAGTAGTTTTGATAATTATCTTTTCCATTGGCCAAATCCAATAATGTTCCTTTTTGAAACCATTATGTTCTTAAATCATTGTCAAATTATTCTGTATAAGGTACTTAAGTTTACATTTACATTACATGTAAATGCATTGTTGTCAACAAGTATGTTTATAATCTCATGTTCAATGATGCTTTGCCAACCCAAGGTATGCTACACAGAGTGCTATATGTCAATCCACCATTGATTTGCTGAATCTTATATGTATCTATATTAGATTAGATTAGTTAGATTAAAAAATGCTTCCACTGAATAAAAACTAGTTGATTGCATATATCATAAAGAGGCATACAAAAAATATGGAGAGATTATAAATTGCATTTAGGATTTAGAAAAATTAATCAATACTCTAATAAGGATGAAGTACTTAATTGGATAGGCTATGAAGGGTTGATTGAAAGAAAGGATTCATAATGTGGATTCGGCCGCGATTGGTTATTTGTTTGCATTATGGCAAAAACATTCTGATGCGGCAATTGCATTCCATATCACGGTGTGTAAAACTGGTTTGTCCAACTCCAAAACTTTTCTGGTGCGGCTGTTTCGTCGCGAAACGACCACATTTTGAATCCACGATAGTAAGTAGAGAAAATAAATTGCATCTACTATGACATTTAGACAATATGGCATAAATAGACAAAAACTTAACCACTAATATTAGGAACTTGTCGAGTGCATATAAAATCATTGAATATAATTATATAGAAAGTTTGCTTTCAGCCTTTCAGTAAGCAAGTTAGTGGTACAGTAATCAGTATCAAGAAGTTGAGAATATTGATTTCCCTAGAAGCTATTTTAGATATTCAGAACATGTGTTTGTAAACAGAATGGTCAACATGAAGGCAAGAAAGCAACAGTTTTTGATGGAGATGCTGCCTCACGTTATGATTTCTTTCTCCCTTTCAAGGCTCTAGAATTACTGGTGTCCAATGTTTCATAGTGACCAGCACATTTGCTTTTGGATTTTGTGCAGACAATCGTACATGAATCTTTAGATTGTCGCATGTCATTTTTGGTCTTGTTAGGAATAATATTAGAGCAATAATAATAGCGGAAGCGATAGGATGTAATAGAAAATCAGAAATTCAATCAACAAAACAACAGAATAATAGGAAGAGAACAAGAACACAGGAATTTAACGTGGAAAACCCAATGTGGGAAAAACCACGGACGGCGACAGCACCAAAACAATCCACTATGAGCAGGAAAGTACACCACGATCACAATCACCTCAGTGATTCGATCTAAGAGCAGACTTACAATCTCTCTCTATTGTAATCTCTCGCAAACTACTTTTACCTCTCAATGTGTTTATGAGTACTGAAGTTATTTAGATCCTAGGTTTGACCCTCTATATATAGGGTCTAAACAGTAGAGTTTTCCCCCTTAGCATGCAACCCTAGCCGCCAGGTGGAATCCCCCCTCGAACAGAACCCTAACCGCCTTCCGAAAGAGGCGGCGTAAAAACACGGGGCACGACCGTGCCACGTGGCACGGTCACCCAGTGCCACATGGCACGGCACCCCGTGCCGTTTTTCTGTCCTCTTCGACTGGACGTTCTTCGTCTTGACACGCCCGTGTCTTGTGTAGCACGGTCCCACCGTGCCGGTACTTGGATTTTGGGCCACAAAACCTAACAATCTCCACCTTGGACCAAAATCTAACACTATCTCTCGATCACCGTCATTGCACCCCGAAGGGTGACGCCCCTTCCAAGGGGCAATGCCCCGAAGGACGCTCAAATACTGCGAATACCAACTAAGTCCAAGCAATGCTTGAACTTAGTTCTGGGAGATGACTTATATGAATTTTTCTTCATATAACCTGTCACAGAAGATGCCTGCAAGACATAGAGGCCTCCTTACCTCAAACCCTTCAGCAGAGTCCTACTGCCCTTTGAGACCTTCTGGACTCCACCTTCAGCTGAATATTTGTACCCTTTGGATTCAAGGGTGCCCAATGAGATGAGGTTACGCTTCAAGTCAGGAACGTGACGAACATTCGATAAAGTCCTGACAACACCATCATGAGTCTTGATTTTAACAGTACCAATTCCAGTTACATTACATTGGGAATTATTGCCCATGTGAACAACAGTTGAGTCAACTGGATCATATGTTGAAAACCAATCCTTGTGAGGACACATATGATAGGTACATCCAGAATCAAGAATCCAATCAGAATCGCTCCCCCCTTCAGTAGAGGTAGCAAACAGAACGTCACCATCAGAATCAGATTCAGCAAACGAAGTTTCAGCAGGCTCCTGAGAATTATCTTCTTCTCTCTCCTTCTTCTTTTGCCGTTTCCAGCAGTTAGCAACAATATGACCCAATTTACCATAGTAATTGCAGGTTTTCCCAGCATGAGGATTTTTAGACTTAGAACGGTTCTTACTCCTATTACTGTTCCCCTTTTCAGTTGTTGTGCCCCTTACTGCTAATCCCTCAGCAGAATCAGCATGAATGTCAAGATCAAACTTCTCCTTAGACAACAGGTTTGACTTAACATCTTCAAACGATATAGTATTAGAATTACTATATAGCATAATCTCCTTAAAGTGTTTATAAGAAGGGGGTAACGACACAACAAGCAAAATAGCCTTATCCTCATCCTCAACTTTCACATCTAGACTCTCCAAGTCAACAAGAATAGAGTTAAACTCATTCAAATGCTTTTGGACAGAGGTACCTTCAGCCATACGAAAGGTATACAACTTTTCCTTCAAACGGATCTTGTTGGCGAGACTCTTCGTCATGTAGAGTTCCTCAAGCCGAGCCCAAAGATCCACCGCAGTTGTCTTATCAAGCACCTCTCGCAGGACATGTGATGCCAAGCACAACTATATGGCTGAAACCGCTTTCAACTCCAGTTCCTCCCATTCGTCCTCCGTCAACGACCCACGTCTCTTCTTCACATCTTCAGCCCACTGTTCTTCTGTCATCTTCTCAGGTTTCACGTGAGGTCCCTTCAGAACCTTCCACAACCCGTGCTGAATGAGAACTGCTCTCATCTGCAACCTCCAGAGATTAAAACTAATCTCTCCATTGAATTTCTGAATATCTACCTTCATGATAGAAGACATCCTATAACCAAAGCTCTGATACCACTTATTATGATTAATATCAGAGTAACATTATAGCGGAAGCGATAGGATGCAATAGAAAATCAGAAATTCAATCAACAAAACAACAGAATAATAGAAAGAGAACAAGAACACAGGAATTTAACGTGGAAAACCCAATGTGGGAAAAACTACGGACGGCGACAGCACCAAAACAATCCACTATGAGCAGGAAAGTACACCACGATCACAATCACCTCAGTGATTCGATCTAAGAGCAGACTTACAATCTCTCTCTATTGTAATCTCTCGCAAACTACTTTTACCTCTCAATGTGTTTATGAGTTCTATGATGAATTCAACAATCCCTAGAAAAATCATTTTAGAACTTAAATGCCAAACCCTAGGAAAATGGTAATTGCTCGGTGAATCGGATATTTAGACAAATGATACTCATAATTTATATAAACCAGAGGACTAATGTCTTTTTCATGCTTTGATCATGTCCCGGTGGAGGCATGGTGATTGAGAATTAAATATTACATAGATAAGTTTATGGACCTAAGTGCAACATACCAATTGCATCTCAGATAAAGGCTATCTGCCTAAGATATGATATCCAACCAAGATGCACGGAATGCTCACAGTTCCAAAAATGCAAGATCTAGATTTATCCTAATTACATGAATGGGAATTTTTATGCTCTCAAACCCCCCTGGAAAAAAAAAAATTCTTTCCTGCCATGCAACACAGAAGGTAACTCGAGAAATGAATAAATGTGCATGTGGATTTTACATCTGAAGGATAACTGACATTACTGAAATGAATATTTAAAGGTGGCCTTTGTTTAAGGAGCGGCATTGCTAGTCTGTTAGAAGCCTTTAAAAAACGCTAAGAATGGCGCGCTTATGTCCCTCTATAAGATTTGAGCGTCTGATAGCAGCTCATTGGCAAAGGATCTTGTTGGGAATGTTACACATGAGTAAAGAAGTCCCACATCGAGAGTTTGAGAAGAAGGGTCATGATATATAAGTCAAGTGGGCTACTCCTCCTATTGCCAATTGGTTTTAGGATGGAACCTCACTTGGGCTTGTTGCCATGGACCTTGGTTGAAGTGGCCTCCCTCCTTGGTTCTCCCCAACAAGTGGTATCAGAGCTTTGGTTATAGGATGTCTTCTATCATGAAGGTAGATATTCAGAAATTCGATGGGGAGATTAGTTTTAATCTCTGGAAGGTGCAGATGAGAGTAGTTCTCATTCAGCACGGGTTGTGGAAGGTTTTGAAGGGACCTCACGTGAAACCTGAGAAGATGACAGAAGAACAGTGGGCTGAAGATGTGAAGAAGAAACGTGGGTCGTTGACGGAGGACGAATGGAAGGAACTGGAGCTGAAAGCAATTTCGGCCATACAGTTGTGCTTGGCACCACATGTCTTGCGAGAGGTGCTTGATAAGACAACTGCGGTGGATCTTTGGGTTCAGCTGGAGGAACTCTACATGACGAAGAGTCTCGCCAACAAGATCCGTTTGAAGGAAAGGTTGTATACCTTTCGTATGGCTGAAGGTACCCGTGTCCAAAAGCATTTGAATGAGTTTAACTCGATTCTTGTTGATTTGGAGAGTCTGGATGTGAAAGTTGAGGATGAGGATAAGGCTATTTTGCTTGTTGTGTCGTTACCCCCTTCTTATAAACACTTTAAGGAGATTATGTTATATAGTAATTCTAATACTATATCGTTTGAGGATGTTAAGTCAAACCTGTTGTCTAAGGAGAAGTTTGATCTTGACATTCACGCTGATTCTGCTGAGGGATTAGTAGTAAGAGGTACAACAACTGAAAAGGGGAACGGCAATAGGAGTAAGAACCGTTCTAAGTGTAAAAATCCTCATGCTGGTAAGACCTGTAATTACTGTGGTAAATTGGGTCATATTATTGCTAACTGTTGGAAACTGCAAAAGAAGAAGGAGAAAGAAGAAGATAATTCTAATGAGCCTGCTGAAGCTTCGTTTGTTGAATCTGATTCTGATGGTGACGTTCTGTTTGCTACCTCTACTGAAAGGGGGAGCGATTCTGATTGGATTCTTGATTCTGGGTGTACCTATCATATGTGTCCTCACAGGGATTGGTTTTCAACATATGATCCAGTTGACTCAACTGTTGTTCACATGGGCAATAATTCCCAATGTAATGTAACTGGAATTGGTACTATTAAAATCAAGACTCATGATGGTGTTGTCAGGACTTTATCGAATGTTCGTCATGTTCCTGACTTGAAGCGTAACCTCATCTCGTTGGGCACCCTTGAATCCAAAGGGTGCAAATATTCAGCTGAAGGTGGAGTTCTGAAGGTCTCAAAAGGCAGTAGGATTCTGCTGAAGGGTTTGAGGCAAGGAGGCCTCTATGTCTTGCAGGCATCTACTGTGACAGGTTATATGAAGGAAAGTTCATATAAGTCATCTTCCAGAGCTAAGTTCAAGCATTGCTTGGACTTAGTTGGTATTCGCAGTATTTGAGCGCCCTTCAGGGCATTGCCTCTAGGGAGGGGGCGTCACCCTTCGGGGTGCGATGACGGAGTCAGAAAGTAGTTATTGGAGATTTTGGTCCAAGGTGGAGATTGTTGGGTTTCGTGGTCCAAAATCCAAGTGCCGGCACGGTGGGACCGTGCTACACAAGACACGGGCGTGTCAAGACGAAGAACGTCCAGTCGAAGAGAACAGAAAAACGGCACGGTGGTGCCGTGCCATGTGGCACTGGGTGACCGTGCCACGTGTCGTGCCCCGTGTTTTTACGCCGCCTCTTTCGGAAGGCGGTTAGGGTTCTGTTCGAGGAGGGATTCCACCTGGCGGTTAGGGTTGCATGCTAAGGGGGAAAACCCTACTGTTTAGACCCTATATAAAGAGGGTCAAGTTTAGGATCTAAATAACTCCAATACTCATATATACATTGAGAGGTAGAAGTACTTTGTGAGAGATTACAATAGAGAGGTTGTAATTCTGCTCTTAGATCAAATTACTGTGGTGATTGTGATCGTGTTGTATTCTTCCTGCTCATAGTGAATTGTTCTGGTGTTGTCGCCGTCCGTGGTTTTTCCCGCATTGGGTTTTCCACGTTAAATCTCTTGTCTTCTTATTTCTGTTTTCTGTTATTCACTTGAATTTTGAATCTCTAACTCATCCTATTGCTTCCGCTATTATTGTTGCTCTAATATTTTTCCTAACAAGTGGTATCAGAGCCGATGGTGCGTTCGGCTAGGTGACAAAGGTGTGGCATGGTGGACCCCATGAATGAGCTTGGTGAAATGACACGCAGGTGTTGATCGAGCTGTAATACGTGTACTGCAGCGTAGCTCGGTGGTGTGGATAAGCTCTTGATGGTGGTGGCTTGACACCTTGGTAAATGCTTCCGCTCAAGGGGAAGCTTGTGCATTGATGTGGTGTGAAAGAGACTCATGTGTGAGGGGGAGATTGTTGGGAATATCACACATGAGTAAAGAAGTCCCACATTGGGAGTTTGAGAACAAGGGTCATGGTATATAAGTCAAGTGGGCTACTCCTCCTATTGCCAATTGGTTTTAGGATGGAACCTCACTTGGGCTTGTTGCCATGGACCTTGGTTGAAGTGGGCTCCCTCCTTGGTTCTCCCCAACGATCTAGTATCATTACCTGATATGAAATATATGCAATTATGCACAATATTCAAAAACATTTTTCAGGGAGACAATTTGCTCACTGTAGACATATTTCCATTTTGAGAATATGGAGCTAGTGACATTTCAAGCTTCCTTGATCACTATGATGCCTGAGCTTAGAGTGGAGTAGGAAGTTCTAATACCTCATTCCAAGTTCCTTAAGATCCTGGTGAAGAAATTGAGCACTATGTTAATGATTTTCTGAAGTTTAAAGACTTGAACTGTGTGGGATTGAAAACGTTGGAGGTTTAGTTAAACATGATTGTATAACAGTTTCCTTGTTGGATCTGACTGGCCTTCCTCAGAAAGTTGGATGAATTGCTGAACACATAATTTATTAATAGTGACATGCAGCAGAAATTGCACCTTATGTCATTGATGTACTCTGTGACTTAATGGCATCAAGTTTTAGATATGGTCCTTGACTCCTTGTCATGTCCTTCACTGAAGTTGATGAATAACTTTATTATTAAAGGGAGAACTAGGCCATTTAAACCCAAAGCTCTTACCCCATTTCCATCAGAAGAAACAACCGAATTCACATGAGAGAGGGACAGTCAATTTGCAATCCTTTGAGGAAAAAGATTTAGGCATGGGAATTTCACATGCAAAGATCCATTATTTTTTTCGAGTCAGCTATAGGCCTTCCAACGAATCATAGTATCATACTTATGCCCTATTGCCACTAGTCACTTTTACCATATTGTGCTTTCCATCTACTGACCATTTAGTCTATGTTACTTATCATTATGAAAGGGTTCTATATACTGATTCCAGGTCTTCACCCCCCTCCTCCCACGGTTAGTATCATGTGACCTTGTTGAAAGTGCAAATGTCTTCATTTTACAATTTCTCAGGTTTACGAGTTACTTTTTCAAGGATCTTTGGCAATGGAGTGCTACTGCTTCACTGAGGTATTGCCAGCTGATGAATCCCTGGTTAGCTTGCAGCATACTTTTGATGTAATCACAGCTATGGCATATTTTTCTGTTCTATTTCATCCAGATGCAGCCAATTTTCCCTCACAGAAATGAGTTTGTGTACTTTGGCACTGTTGCCATATTCTTTGGGGCATCATTTCTGACAAACTTGTGGAGATACTCTGAAAAATCAAAGACTGCTGCTTTGGTTATAGTGGCTGTGAAATTTTCTACTGCAGTGATATCATGGTCAATAGCTGTGATTATGATTTATGTCATACCATATCTATTAAGTCTGCGACGAAGAGAGCTTCTTCTTAGGGATAGGGTTGAAGCACTCAGCAGGGAGTTGAGTATCATCCTTCATGAAGAAGAATCAAGGAGATTAATTATAAAACTGATGCATGAAATCTGAAGCACCCTTGATGGACAAAGTGTTGCTAGATCAACTGTCATTGGGCTTGGCCAAATTTTTGACCTAAAGGAATGTGCGTTGTGGTTTCCAACCCAAACTAACAGGAGCTTGCAGCTTTCTCACTCTTTTACCCATTCAATCCCAGTTGGTTCTACAATAACAATAAAACTTCCTGTGGTGAGTGAGATCCTTAAGAGCAATGGAGCTGTGAGAATTCCTCATACATGCCCTTTGGTGAGGACTTCTGCACGGAGATCCCAGCCCCCGGAGGTTGTTGCCATTCGAGTACCCCTTCTGCATGCTTCGTGTACCAAGCCGGATTTGGCTTGACACTTCTGCTGTAAGCTATGCAGTGATGGTTCTGGTTCTCCCAACTGGCAGCATGAGAAAGTTCCATACAATTGAGCTGGAACTTGTGGAGGCTGTTGCGCAGGAGGTTCTGATTATTAACTAATATCCCCTTTTCTCTCTCCTTTTTTTTGATTTATGATCATTTTATTTTATTTCTGTTTTTGGCGGGTGATGTATGTGTATCTAACTGCTGACTTATTACCTGCCATGATCTGCTTGTGAAAATAAACTGCTAACTCATTGCTTTCTTGTCAGTTTATACCAAATTTAGCCGGTTTGCAGTGTTGCTCCGCTTTTAGGTTGCTGAAGTATTGCCACTGGACAATTTTTCGGCTTTGGCTTATGGTGAACAAACTTCTTCCGCACTGCTTTAAGAGTGAGAGGCATAAGCTAGGGTCTGACAGTAGTGCTCGGACTTTTGCTGTGGGGTAACACTATGTCCGTTTTACCTATTCACACCCCATCGTACATGGGACTTCGAAGTATTGGTTTGCCTAGTTTCATAGCATGGACTTTCTTATGCATGCAATTATAGGTAGCTTATAATTGGTATAACAGGTAATAATAGTTGGAATAGGAAAGGGATTTTGTTATTGCGTCTATAAGGATTTTGAAGAAGGAACACCAATAACATGTAATATTACTTGTTGATCTTGTAAAGGCAATGATGATCCCGGATGAGTAACAAGTACTTTAAACCATGGTACAAGCTCTACTTGAAAAAGATCTATTCTGTAAGTTCTTACTTGCATGTCATCCCCAGTCCTGGCCATTATTGTAGCCATGGTGAATTATGCAGAGTACCAGAAAATGAGAAATTCCTTTCAAGACCACAGTCATTCAACCTTCTGTTAGTGAATAGTTGGCTTTTCATACCATTTCCCAAGTTCATTGTTTTCCTGTAAACATAGAGCTGGGAAGATTGATGGGAGTTTTCCAAATGTTGTCTTATCTATGAGGATGAATTGCTTATTTGCCTTCAGCAACCGTATCAACAGATTTTAACAAGGAAGATAAATGTTGATGTGTTTCACATGTGCAGTCATTGATTCCCTTGTCAAAATGACGTTTCTGTAGTTGATCTTCTTTTCTGTCCTCCCCCCCCCCCCCAAAAAAAAGGCTGTTAACTGCTCCTAATGCAAGGATTGGCTTGATGTCAAAAGCACAGGGTAGAAGGGTCGGTTTATTGATAGAGTTTGACTTTCGTGAGACCGTCTCACCTTAAAAAATTGTGAGACATATTGATGCATACAAGAATACAACTAAAATGAAAGTAGGTCTCAATGACAATACCTCAAGAAACCAAGTTCAATTTTAGCATCAGTGATACTGACAATATATTAGGCTTCATTTTTCTGTCTTCTTGTTCTAGCAATGACAGAATCTCTCTCTCTCTCTCTCTCTCTCTCTCTGCCTTCCGCTACAGCCTGCTTCTCTGATTCTGAGGGACAAGTTGGTTGATTTGTACACACTGCAGTAAGTGCAGTTTCAATGTACGACAATGATCTGTCAGATACGTTTAGCTTTGAAACACTTCTAGTTGTCAGCATTTGTTTCTGACCAAATGCACAGTTCATGTGTTTATGTGTATTTGCGTGCATTCTGGGGTAGATGAAAAGTTCGTCTCAATTGTGCACAATTTGTTCTATTTCTTTGTTAGCATCTATGCTGTTCTAATCAGATTATGCTTTTTTTGTAGCTCCATAGCTTTTTCTAACCATGCAATTAGTCATCAGTGACCTTCCTTTCTATGGAGTCATTAGGTTCGAGAGTCACTGAGCATATATTTTGTCTTTAAAATGCTACTGAACTTTTTCTGTTCATGTTTGCCACTATAATGAATATCTGGCCAAGACTGCCACTGGTAACCTCTAGGGTACTGGTATTTTGAGGAAGACGATCCAGGCAAATGTAATAGTTGAACTTTTTTGTCTGAACTTTTCATAGTAGCGGCACAAAATAAACCAAAAAAAGTTCTGGGGCATTTTGAAGAGAGAATGAAAATTGAGTGGTGCTAGGACCTAATGACTTCCGCTTTATACTTTACTGCAGATTGCAGAAGAGGCTGAAATGATTGATATTAGAGTACTAGAACTCTAGAAGAGTAAAATCGAGCAGTTCGCCCCCCTGGTCGCCCCAAATGCTTCCTCTCTTACATATTTCTGATATCCCAAGATGATAGTCTATATTCTTATCTGAGTGACAATTACCTGTAGCTTTTATCTTTACTCAAGTACTTCTCGCTGGGAGTTATTCTTCAAGAACATGCATCCCATGGAACAATTTATGGTAGGGGATGTGTGAAACAAGTGAGAGCAGCTGCCATTGCATGTAATTCTTGTGTTGCACAGTAGAGAACAATTAGGTTGCAGTGACGATCTAGAATTCGTTTGAGATTGGATATTGTCCTTAAGGTTGATGCAGTGTTTGGGCCAGATCATTTGGCTTGATTCATTTTCAAGTTTGCTGTCAATTTATCCGATAAGTTTATCAAGGAAATACAGTTAACATTAGTTAGGCAAATTTTAGTGAGCTCAGTCGAGGTTATGTCTCAATGAGTTTGCTTTGTTTCTGGTTTATTTCATGTTATTTGAGTTTGCTTATCAGGTACTGATAACTTCTTAGACTAATTTTTCTATTAGCTCCTCCCTATAGTGAGGTATTCTTGGAAATAAGATGGCTTAACCATTTCTTGCTTTTGTACGATGGGCACTTAAACTGTCGTTGATGGGGGAAGGGGTGAATTTATAATGTTGGTCCCTTGATCTCAGCGTGTCCTTTTACTTGACAACGCAGTGTCAATCTCGTTGCTCATACTGACATTTTACAGCAGACAGTATTGAATGGTTTGACATGATATTTTAGAAGCAGTCTACCCTTCCATATTCCACGTACTTTAATTCTTTCTTACCACTCCACTCTCCAGGTACCATGGCTTGTCTCTCTTCTGATCAGCTTATTATTTTTGCCAATTCTAGCAATCATAAAGGGACTCTGTGTTCCTCATGTTCCCTATTGATTGCAGGTAGCTATTGCCTTATGTCACGGGTTGATAATTCACTCAAACTTAGACCCGTGCGGCCTAGCAAACTTTGCTCAGAAACTCTAGCTTTGTTTGCTAGTAAGCCTTAAGGATGCTTGACTTAGCCTTTGAGGAGCTAGGTAAGCACACTCACACTCTAAGAAAACTTTAGAGAGAGAAAGTAGAGAGAGAAGGAGTTTGGGAGAATGCTTTGTATTGCACTTGAATGCTTTCAATGGCTTGGTTACAAATGAGCCCTCTTTGGGGTTTATATACACATTCACCTCCTCAATGTATGGTGGAGATCTACTTAATCCAACGGCTAATATTATACTTCCAGAATATTCTATACAAATATCCTAGACACTACACATATGTAGAATAGTGTGGAACATTCTAGAGTGTAGTCTAGAATGTTCTAGTATAGCCTAGAAGGTTCTAGGACCCTCCACAAGGTCCTAGATATTTTAGAAGCTTCTAGAACAATCTAGAAGTATCTAGAGTTCTCCAGAAGGTACTAGAAGAGTCTAGAAGACTCCAGAAGGTTCTAGAACATTCTAGAACATTCTAGCGCTTTCCAAAAGGTTCGAGACTACTCTGGAGGATTCCGGAACATTCTAGAACTCTCCGGAAATGCGGCCCGTGACACTTAGCTCATGCTTCAGCTTTTGCAGAATCAACAATGGCTTGTGATCGTCTGATGAAGCACAATTCGTCACTAGATTTGGAGGTTCAGGGTGTGAAGACGGCTTTCCATGCTTGCAGTGGTCTTGTAACTGGGATACTCCATCAGATGTTGACTCCACTCCAAGCCTTGACTACTTTGTCATAACTTCTGCTAGAAACTAAGCTGACGCCTCGACAGGGATCTATGGTTGAAGTAGTTGTAAGAAGTAGCATTGGTCTGGAAACACAGATGAAAAGTCAGAGAGAGCTCTCCAAACTGGAACGTGGTACCTTTCAGTTGAATACTAAAACTTTCAATGTTTCCGTAGAGCCTTCAAGCAGGTAAAAATTATTTCCTTCTTTCATTTATGTGATTGTTTTGCCGTCAGTGACCTGTAACGGATCAATATTAGTAAGTTGTGGAGCGGTCTTGTACTTAGATTTAGCTCTTTAGTTGGATTGCGAAGAGGGTATTTCATTAGACATTGTATTTGAAAGGCATTGACTGCCTACTACTCCGCAAAAGGTATAGGACAAGAACGAGACATTTTGATTTACTCCAACATTTTGCTTTAGTCCACTATAATTCAAATCTGAAGTAGTAGCCAAAAAGCGACTTTTGAATTGTCCAAGAAGCGGACAAATTTTGTAATTTTGACTGGCAAGGACAAAAAGGCTGGTCACAAATATGCAAAGCATCCATATGCAGAGGTTTTTTAAACTATAAACTTTGGGCTTACATGTTTTAAAGGTCAATTTCACTGTTAAGGAGAATGCTCAAGCTACCCATAATCCATGTAGCCGCAATGCATCATCAGCTAAACATTATCTCAACCCCAAAATCTAACTTAGACTAAACAAACTGTAACTAACTAGTGAGCCAAATTCCTATACCATGATATGGTAGCTCCAATCCACGTGCCTGCTAGTATGGAAATATTGTTGCAGCTGAAGACTTTAGTTTACCAAAATGAGCTTTATCCTTTTGTTGCAGGTTATTGACATGATAAAGCCAATGGCTGCAGTGAAGAAGTTGTCCCTCTCACTTGTTTTAACCCCTGATTTGCCTTCATATGCTGTTGGTGATCAGGAAAAGCTAATGCAAATTGTCCTCAATGTTGTGGGTAATGCGGTGAAATTCACTAAGGAGGGTTGTGTTTCAGTAACAGTATCCGTCGCCCACCCTGAGTCCCACAAAGATTGGCGTTCTTTCAAACTATTTCTAGTCTCAAATGAAGATCATTTTTACTTGAAAGTGCAGGTTCATTCATTTTTTAAAAATCATGCTTAATTGGGTTTATCATACATTGCAACTTTCTTTTTGCTGGGTTTTATGCTTTGAAAAGGCATATTAAGAGATCTCAAGTCCTCGTTTTGGTATTTGGGTTTTCTCTGCATAACCAAATTTGGAAGTATTTCTTGCATCTTTGATCTTTCTTGGGCTTATTCTGGTTTACTCTATCTCCTTGACATTGGTGCTAACACATCTGAGCTGCAGGTTGAGGATTTTGGTCGTGGGATTGACCCACAAGAAATTACAAAGATTTTCAATCGATTCAAAGATCCTCAAGTCATGTCAAATCGAAGTACTAACAGCGGATTTGGGCTTGCCATTAGTAAGCAGTATGGCATTCAGTCCACCTATGTTAATTACATTTTTTTCCCCCCTTTTCTGCAACTGAGAGTGCCATCTTAGCATTGAGCAATATTGAGACGAGAGCTGCAAGTACATTCACAAATGCGGAGTCACAGATTAGACTCTCATGGGTATTATTTCATATATATAACGGTTGTCTCTGTGTGAACTTTCACTTCACAAATTCAACCTCAAAAGATTTAACTTTCAAAGTTTATAGAGGTACACTTATGTAGACCGCATTGGTGCTTTTTTCACAGAATTCAGGGGTTCTACACATTTTCCCAAGTCAAAATATGAGTGCACAAAGTTACGATGCATCGTTTATAGGAATTTAGCTGCACAATTGACTATGACTGAACATAGTTAAGTAATTGCCTATAATGGTGATTGTAGTATGATTTAAAATCAAGGTTACATAACGCCCTTCTAGACAGTGAGCTGAAACTTCCTTGATGTAGCCGTCACATTGTGGGATGATCCTATGCACCTCAGTGCGAAGTTTTGACAAGATGCCACCGAGTTCTTCCTTTTTATGCAACTCATTCGCTGATAATGAATTCAGGTTACCCAAACTCCTGGGGGGCCGCACTTGGGTGGAGAGTGATGGCTTCAGGGGTTGCACTGCAGCATTCATATTAAATTTGGGACTTCTCATGAACTTCAGCAATATGTTGGAGGAGGTCGGATAAAATGCAAGTGCTCAAGAAGTGAGACCATAGATGGCATCAAGAGCATGGGTCAGACTCAGCTCCATTGGACACAACATGAGTTTTAGAATCCAACCCAGAATCTTTTATTTCAGGTTTTCAGCATTTCAGACTGAAAAATGAAGCAAACCCAGTTTTTTCTTTTCAGAATAATAGATGCTTCAAACTCATATTATTTTAAGAGATGCCTTGTTCCACCTCACCATCTGCCTACTGAAAGAACTTTGAATATACCATGATTTGATGCTTGAATGGCAACCAAATTTCTTGTGTTTTCAGTGAGCTCGTCACAAGAAGTTTCAGTACGGTTTATGTAACTGATGACCGTTTGGAAGAACATGAATATCAGGATCTGATGGTTGAATAGCAGCCAAATTTCTTGTGCTCTGTGCAGTGAATATGATCTTCACCATGGTTTTCAGTCTGCTGTACACTTGGGCGTTACTACTAGGACTTGGTCACGCCCATGTTAGAGTTATGTTTTGGAGACTATTATCGTGCTCTTGAGCATTGTTATTGGCCATATACCCATGCTTAAGTGTCTGATGCCCAACTGGTCTAGATGTTGGCATCGGCAACTTTATGCGATTGTTTTTGTTTCAGTTTAACATGAAGTGTCAATGGTCTACACCCATAACCCATATCGAAGTATGGAGCAACGGAAAAGATCAAGAAAAAAATTCCGAGTGAGAGCTTGATTAATAGATAGTAACTTGTTTACAACTGTACATTAGAGGCTTCACCTTGGGGTATATATTTAGGTCATGTTTTTTTTGTTGGTAAATCTGAATTTATCAACTTTAATCAACTCAATCCATTTCAATCAACTTTAATAAAAAAATTTCAACTTCAATCAGCTTTAATCAATTTAGCCAACTTTAACCAACTTTAATCCTTCTCATTCAACATTTTCATAATTTGTAAATTATCATGTAAAAATTTATTATGTTTTCAAAATTATTATGTTCTTAAAAAAAAACCAGAAAATTGTTATGTTTTTAAAATTTGCATAATAAATTATCATGTAAAAAATACCAAAAAATTTATTATACCAAAAAATTTTCAAAATTTGTAAGTTGTCATGTGAAAAAATCATATCTTTACAAATGTGAATTTAATTGCAGTGTTTGATTGTAAGACAAAGTTAATGATATTGACATAGACTTGGAAATGATTACAGGAATTCATCGCAAAAAGTAATTCATTGCAAAAAGTAAGCGATACAAACATTTAAGAACTTATCACTGCTACCTTTATAAACGTTTAATATCAGGTAGAACAAGATTCTTAAATTTCAGTAGCTATTTTATTCCTAATTTCTTTCATGATATGCTTAGCATCGTGATCAAATAGACTAATAAAGGGCCTTTGATCAGTACATAATGACGGCGGCATCACGGCAGTAGCCAGGCGGGTCGCACAGTGATCTGGCTCAAATCTGGGTAGTGTGAAGGGGGCAGGCGTCTGGGGGCTTTGGACAGCCGGGGGGATGTCCAGGTTAAAAACAGAGAGGGCTGGGGCCCTATCGGGGTTAAAAAAACAGAGGGGGGACTAGGGGTGTTTGCAAAAAAAAAATGTTGTGGCAGTGATTTTTTGGAAAAATCACTGTCAGGTACTCCACTTTGTGTGGAAATCATAATTAGGGGACTATGTTATTAAAATATATTTAAAAATACACAGTATTCTGTGGAAACTATTTTAAGAGGACCATTCACTGTTTACATTTTCTTTTAAGCCCTTAAACTTTTTATATTTACAAATCCACCCTCAATCCTTAAAAACCTACTTTCGAAAAATTGAAAAAAGTGTTTGTGATTTTTTGCTCATTAATAGATCTCAACGTTCTCTTTCATCTGATATCAGAGCCACGTGCACAAAAATAATTGAGATTATTAAGTTAATTAATGACTAATTAAGCTAATTACTGAGATTAGCAGTAATTAATGTTTGAATCATCACCGGCTTATCCTAATCCTACTTACTTACATATTGTTCACTCACCGGAAGGTAATATCTCATTAGCACCTCAACTAAACTATATCACTGATATAATCTTAGAATTAAAGGCTGAATTAGCTAAAATTAAGATTGAATTGAAAGACCTTAAGAATCAGTTAACTGTTGTGCATCTCTCTCTTATTAACAAATAGACATAGTGAAAAAGTTAGTCCTAGAATTAGCACTACTTTCCAGCATAAATATCCCTTCTAAAATCCAAAAAACAAGATTCCATTTTCCTTACAAGAGATAAAAATTCAAAAAGAAATAGGAGAATAATTTGGAGAGTAATCGACTGAAAAGAAAGAAAACAAAGATGGAATATAAGCAACATTTCCTTGAAGAACTATAAAAAATGTTTGATAAAGAACAAAATCCCAAAGAACTAAACAAAATTATGAGCGCTATTAGTGATAAATATGATGTTTTGTCTGATGATAATGAAGAGACTAATAATGTCCAACTAGAAGAAGAAATTTATCAGCAAATGAATCTTATTAAACTTGATGATCTTAATGCGTTACCATTAGAAGAAATTAAACGAAAATTAGATAAAAAAATATGGTAAAATGGTTGCGGAAAATGAGATTAACAAAATCGGAGAAGAAATTGACTTACATGAAACAGAGACTAATTTTGTTAATAATGTCGTTCCTAAACCTGAAAAATTCGGTGAACTTTCTAGAAGAAACACTCATTTCTTAAGACTTAGGCATTCCCTGCAGGACGAACAAGCAATTTTTCCTTCGAGTTTAACCTAAGAAAAACTACCACTTATGAAGAAATTGATCTTACCCCAATTAGTCAAATTGGTTACATCTTAAACATTGATGGAGCCCGTAATAGAGAGGAAATATTTGAGCACTGGAAAAGAGGAATGAACAGTGTCCTAGACCTTAATACTACATGGACTATGGCTAATTTTTTTAATTATATCGAACATAGTTTCTCAGGTGCTGTAGCTCACTGGTATGATTCACTAAGTGAAGATAGTAAAAATACATTAAGAACGATGGAAACACCAGCTGCTATATTTAGAAGTCTGTGCAAAAAAATTGAAACTGAATTCATCGGAGCTAAAATTGATTCTGAAGAAAAAGCACTAGAATGACAAAGAAAAATTAACAACATAGAATTATGGGATATGAGATACCTAGAAAATTATATTACAGAATTCAGCCAATATTCTTACAAAATTGGGCATAATAAAATCAATCTTGGCATGTTCTATGACAAATTGCCATATCCTATAAATTCTATAATTAATAAAAAGTACATGACATGGTTAGAACGAACAGATGTTGTTGATACCCTTGGTTCGAGAATTTCTTATCTACGGAAATGGGTCAATTAACAATGCCTTGATCTGTAAAAGCAAAATAAAATTAAGAAGCAGTTCTTAACGTGCTGGGATTCACCTCACCAGTTGGGAAAAGAACCTGAGAAAAGAAAAAAAAGGAAAATTTTATAAGAAAAAGAGTTTTAACAAGCAGAGAGGCGAAAAATATAGAAGAAAATATTATAACAAACCAAGTTCTAAAAAACGTAGATTTTTTAGGAAAGCTGCTTATTGCCCAGCTTGTAAAAACAACTGTAAATGTTGGGCATGTGAAGAAGTAGGGTATTATGCTAATGAATGCAAAAACAGAAAGAATAACAAACTTATTGAAACATTGGGAAGCCTAGATTATGTTGAGCTTAGTGAAGATAAAGCTTTAGACATAGCCCTAGGCAATAACAAAGGAATTATTGAAATCATAGAGGACAATGAATATGAAGAAAGTGATTATGAATAAACTAGCCATATGATAGAAAGTAGCTCAGTAAGCCTTGGTGATCTCGAAGGAGAAGAGTTTGTAGTAGACAATGATCATGAAGAAATCAAAGAAGATTAGGTTCTACCCATAATCCAAAAAGATATGATCTATAAAAAATCTATTTTTCAATTAAAAAGCAAATATGCATGTGAAATGATGGAAGGTGATATGAAAATAAAGGATTGTGAGTATGACATTGGAGAAGTTAATCTTATTAATTGGGAGAATATTCTTAAATATAACAAAGATAGAAAGTACAGGGATATCCATGTCGGAAGTGTCCAAGTTCAAATCACGCCATTACAATATTATGGTAAACATATAGATCTTTACGCTTTACTTTGTGATATTAGGCATACCAAATTTAATAATTAGATAATCACAGAGATAAAACCAATTTATGTAATGGGTCAGTAGCTTTAACTGTAGACCTGGATATTACGTAAGTCTAAAAGATGAATTTGCAAAAAACTTCCTATCCCTTAAGATAAAAATAGTTGGGATGGATACGAAAAGAGGAGGATATCCTTTAAGGATATTTTGAAAAATTATCTACAAGTTAGATAATATGATAGACCCTAAGACTAAGGTAACAATGATAGAAGTAGAAAAATTTGAGAGTCCTACCCCCATGCAATAGATCCAGAGAATCAAGTCCAATCCACAGGAGATAAAAATTAATCGATCTTGGATATCTAACTTTGCCAATCCTACAAAGATTAATAAGAAAAATATCATAAAAATTGATGAGGAAGGTAAGATCATCATTAAACCTCAACTATTAAGAAGCGTGAGTATAAGATCAGATTGGGGAGAAGGATCTTCATCCGCTAAAGAAGAGCTTAAAAAATATGATACAATTAGCCTAACCAGTGAAATGAGTAGAATGAGTTTTGAGGTTGCAAGACCCAATTTAGATCGGTTAACAAGTCTAGATAGAAAAATCATTGGGTACAAAATTAGAACTGCCAGTGAATCTATCTATGAGGATGAATTAATCAAAAATATGACTATAAAAATATCCTATGAAGTTACCAACACAAATTCTAATAGCATCTATATACCAATAAAGATATGTTTAGAGGGATATAATAAATATGAATTGTGTGCTTACATAGAGAGTGGTTGTTCTGTATACTTTAGAAACAGATCATTATTTTCTGAATTTATGTGGAAAAGAGTTAAAAATTCTTTACAAGTAAGGAGAGCTAATAATAGTGTTGTAAGCCACAATGAAGCCATAGAAGGATTATCCATAGAATTAGGAGGAGTTCAATATATTATACCAACTCTATGGGCTACTGATCAACCCTCTTATGATATGATTATTAGAAATAATTTTCAAAGATTATATTCTCCTTGTGCTCAGACTATGAACCAAATAATATTTACAATTAATAGTCACTCAGTTCCTATTGGAAAATTAAGTAAGGCTTACACTCATCAGAAAATTAAATTTGCACGCAGCCAGCGTGATAAGAAGGTAATGTCTGCACAGCGAGAAGTAGCACTAACAATTTTATTACTCGAGTTATCTGTTAAAGAGCAAATTGTTGAACAACCAGAACAATTGTGTAAAAAACTCTACTCTGATAACTCTCTAAAATTTTGGAACGAAGATAAAACATTTGCTAAAATCACTTTACTAAATCCCAACACTATAATTCGAGTCAAATAAATGGTATATACCCACCAGGATATTCAAAAATTTGATAAATAAATTAAAGAACTTCTTGACAAAGGATTAATTAGAAACAGCGAGAGTCCTCATACTAGTCCTGCTTTCATGGTAAGAAATCATGCTGAAGAAAAAAGAGGAAAAGTTAGAATGGTAATCAATTACAAAAGGTTTAATGATAATACTGTCTTTGATGGTTATTATATTCTTAACAAAACAGTCATTTTCAACAGAATTCAAGGAGTCTCTTGGTTCTCAAAAATGGATTGCAAGAGTGGTTATTAGTAGATGAAAATGGATGAGGAAAGTATTCCTTTAACTGCATTTAGTGCTCCACAAGGACATTATGAATGGATAGTAATGCCATTTGGTCTTAAAAATACACCTCAAATATTCCAAAGAAGAATGGATAACATCTTCAAAGATCTTAATTATTGTTATCTGGTATACATTGATGATATCTTTATCTTTTCCAAAACTATAGAGCAGCATAAACATGATGTATTGACTGTCACCCAGAGATGCATTGACCATGGTATTATACTAATTAAAAACAAGTGCATTTATGCTGAATAAGAAATTAAATTTTTAGGTTTAGAAATAAAAGATGGACAGATTATTCTATAAAAATATATTCTAAAAAAATAGAAAATTTTCCTTAAAAAATTGAAGATAGAAAGCAACTAGAAAGGTTTCTAGGGTGTCTTACCTATACTTCTGAGTTCATTAAAGATTTAGCTAAATTAAGAAAATCATTACAGTAAAAACTCAAGAAAGATGTTAGCTGGACATGGACTATCAACGATACAAAAATTGTTCAAAATTTCAAGAAGATGTGTAAAAATCTTCCTGTCCTTAATTTGCTTAACGAAGAAGATGATTTAATTCTTAAGACAGATGCCAACAATGAGCACTGGAGTGCGGTACTCAAAATTAAAGAAGGAGAAAAACTCTGCGAATATTACAGTGGAAGCTTTAATAAAGTAGAATGCAACTATCCCACGATTAAAAAAGAAATTCTTGGAGTCATAAGGAGAATTGAAAAATTCTTAATCTTTTTAGCCCCTAAATCTTTTCTCATTCGAACTGATTGCAAAGGAATACTCGATTTTGTGAAAAAGAATTTATCAAATATACAAGCGCAAGGGAGACTGCTGCGTTGGCAATTATGGCTTAACCAATTTTCCTTCTCTATTAAACATATACAAGGATCGAAGAACTCTCTGGCAGACAGTCTAACTCGAGAACTCGTCAATAGTGATCATCAAAGCCGACCTCCTGTCAGAAAAGGAGGAAATCTTTAATGAAATGCCACTTCTACTAGAACAGGTTACACCTTCTAGTAAAATCCTCATTGATAACCTGGAATTCCATACAAAAAGTAGATCACGCCTTAGTCTACTTTCTATTACCTACCTAATAGTTCAAAGATTTTCCCTTCTAGAATTACAAATTAGCTATTTTCGATGTCCTTATGATATCCAAGAAAAAATAAGTTTTCATATCTAAGAAAAATGGTTCAATGAATGGTATATAGCCTGCATCGATTTTTATCATCATTATTCCTATAATATTTGGGAGTCTTGGAGTACAACAATCTATTTTTCCGACAGATCCGGAGTCGGTGGCATTTATTTTTCAGCCAATTCATTATCTCCCCGTGATCTTATCTTTAAAGCTTGGAAGTATGAGATGGTACTTTACTTCTCAGAAGTCCCAAATCCAAATTTTTCATTTTTCTCAATGTTAACTAAGTTCCAACAATACATGTTCAAAAGGTTCCATTAGATTCTTAAATCTTCTGAAGGACTAACAAAAAATCCAGTTCGCAGATACCTAACTGTGGAGGTTTACAGCGTCCTAATTGAATATAAAAATGGAAAAGCTAAATCAGCCCATTATCTTTTCAACTCATTGATTGCCACGATCCCAGTAATCAACGATAAAATTGGATTCATGGAGATTCAGTAAATATGGTTATTGATCCAGCATTAGCAAGGGCTATTGGATTTTTTAACACTAACCATCAATGTTGGGCACTGATTGAAAAAGGAAAAACGTTAATGCATTGTGGAAACACTACTTTCGCCTATGGTAACGAGTTCAAAGAATACATGAAAGTGGATGGTATAGAATTAGAAGATATTTTTGATTATCTCTTTGATATTGGAGCTGGAAAATTCTTATCAGAAAACGAAAAAAAATATCTCCTTGAGTTATTTGAAGAAGATCCAGAACACTTTAACTAAATCAATGAAGATTTTGATGATTATCCAGATAATGGTGATCTGAAAGATATAATTGGAGATGAAGTAATGCAGAATCTCAATAATGATGACTAATCTTGTCATTCTGAAAAGGCT
>JAKOGI010001321.1:65000-197500 GCA_029747015.1 Carnegiea gigantea
GACATCATCGATGTAAACTAGATAACAATAATTAAGATATTTGAAGATACTATCCATTCTCCTTTGAAATATTTGGCGTCCACTTTAAGGCCAAATGGCATTATTATCCACTTATAGTATCCTTGAGGGGGCACTACAAGCAGTTAAAATAATATTTTCTACATACATTTTTATCTGTCAATATCTGTTTTTGCAATATGTTTTTGAGAATCAAGAAGCTCCTTTAATTTTATTAAAAAGAACTATTTTTGTTAGGAATATAATAACTATTAAAGACAGTATTATTGTTAAACTTTTTGCAATTGATTACGATTCTACCTTTCTCTCTTTTCTGTTCTGCATGATTTCTTATCATAAAAGCAGGATTGGCAAAGCTAGATGTCCAAGACCTATCAATTTTTATCTCCTGCAGATTGGATTTTGTCCTTTGAATTTTTTGATTTTTGCGGGATTGGCAAAGTTAGATATTCAAGACCTATCAATTTTTATCTCCTACGAATTGGATTTTGTCCTTTAATTTTTTGCATTGGCATAGGATTTTCAAATTTTTCTACCTCTACCATTGTTATCTTAGTGTTTGGAGCTATAGTATTATCTAGTTTTTATATTATTTTTCAAAATATCCGTAATGGGTATTATTCTCTTTTCATGTCCATCATGACTGTTTTTATATTAAAGAATAGGAGGTTTTTGGCAAATCCATCTTTTATGCTTACATAATATATCCAAGTCGGCAATTGAATCCTACTGATCTATTACATTAATTGGTCTTAATTCCTGCGATAATTTGATTATTAAATTTCGTATACGCGCTATCACAGAGCAAAACATAAAGATCAATACCTTTGCCATAATATTGAAAAGAAGTAAGTTGTACTTAGACACTTCCAACATAGATATTTTTATACTTTCTATCTTTATTATACTTGAGGATATCTTTCCAATGAATGAGATTAACATCTCCCACATCTTACTCACTGTTAGAGCTTTTCTGAGCGAGAGATCTCAAATTCGAATTTCAGCAGCCCCCATATTAATTTATTGCGCAAGGTAGGGGGAGCCTTTGCAGCATCCACGTTTCAAACCCAAAGGGTATTTGCGTGAGGGGGCGTGTTAGAGTACCTATTCCTGGACCTTCAACCATCAACTTAAGCTTTTGGTTGAATTAGTTCTTTGAATACTCACAGTCTTTTATTTCTAGATCTCCTTCCATCATTTCACATACATACTTACTCTTTAATTGCAAAATGGATGTTTTATAGATTATGTGCTTCGAAATTATGGGAAGGATTCAATCTTCTTTGACTTTTTCATTCTCATTATCCACAAAAAAATATTCTCTTTGAAGATCACCAAGATTAATTGAACTATTTTCCATTATATAACTCGTTTCTTCATAATCACTTTCTTCATATTCATTTTCTAATACAATTTCAACATTTTTTTAATTGTTTTTAGGGCTAGGTCTAGTACTTCTTCCTCGCTAAGCTCAAAATCATCGAGACTACCCAATATTTCTATAAGTTTGTTGCTCTTCTTATTTTTGCATTCGTTTGCATAATACGGCACTTCTCCACATGCCCAACACTTATAATTATTTTTCCCAATAGGACAATAGGCGGCTTTTCTAAAAAATCATCATTTTTTAGGGCTTGGTTCGTTATGATATTCTCTTTTATATTTCTCTTCCCTTTACTTGTTAAAACTCTTTTTCTTCAAAATTTTCTTTTTCTTCTTCTCTCAGGTTCCTTTCCTCATTGGTAAGGATTGTCCAAACATGTTACAAATAGTTTCTTCATTTTCTTTTGTTTTTTGAGATCAAAACACTGATCATTAATCCATTTTCTTAAATAAGAGATTCATGTATCAAGGATATCAATGACATCTGTTTTTTCAAACCATAAAATGTACTTTTCATTGATTATAGAATTGATTGGATTTAGTAATTTGTCATTAAACATACCACGATTAGTTTTATTATGTCCAATTTTGTAATAATATTGACTACATTCAGTAATATAGTACTTCAGATATCTCATATCCACACTTATATGTTATTAATTTTTTTTTGTCATTCTTTAGCCTTTTATTCAAAATCAAGTTTAGCTCCGATAACTTTAGTTTTTACATAAATTTTTGTACATTGCAGCTAGCGTTTCTATCATTCTTTATGCATTTTTACCGTCCTCATTTAATGAATCATACTAGTAAGTTACAGTATAAGAAAAACTATGCTTGATATAACTTAAGAAATTTTCTGTAATTCATGTGGTATTTAAATATAAGACACTGTTTGTTCCTCTTTTTCAATGCTCAAATATTTTTTTCCCTATTACGAGCTCCATCGATGTTTAAGATACATCCTATTTGGCTAATTGGATAAGACCAATCTTTTCAAAGTTCATGGTTTTCTTTGTATAAACCCAAAGGAAAATTTGGTTACGTCCAGCTGGAACGTATTTAGGTTTCATAAAATGGGTATTTCTTCTAAAAGGTTTATCAAATTCTTCATGTTTTGGAACAACATTATTAACTAAATAGGACTTGACCCTCTACATTCAGTTCTGCTCCAATATCGTTGATTTCATCAACAAATACCATTTTACCATATTTTTAATCTAGTTTCCTTGTAATTTCTTCTAAAGAAACGTCGTTAAGTTCCTTTAGTTTAATTAGGTTCATCTACGGATATATTTCTTCTTCTAACTGAACATTATTTGTCTCTTCATTGTTATCAAATAATATATCTTATTTTTGAGGTACTGCATCTATGATTTTGTTTAATTCTTCTAGATTTTGTTCTTTATCAAGCATATTTTATAATTCCTCAATATTATACTGGCTATACTCCGTCCTCTTTTTCTTTCTCTATCTTTTCAGATGATTTTTCAGTTGATTTTTTGATTGATTTTTCTCCTACTTTTTGAGTTTTTATATCATGCAAGGAAAATTAATTTTTTGCTTTTTAGGTTTTGGAGAGGATATTTATGATGAAATGGAGTACTAATACTTAGATCAGATTTTTCACACCGTCTAATCTCGCTACTAAAGAAAGATGGATTAAAGACAATTGTTTCTTAATCACCATAACTTTCATCTTAATTTTTGCTAATTCGGTTTTCAATTCCAAAACTATATAAGTGACATAGTTTAGTTGCGATGCTCCTGAAATAGTGCTTTCTGATGAGTGCACAATATAAAAATAATTAGAAGTAGGACAAATAGATGATTATTCAAGCATTAAACACAATTATTTACTTATCTTTGATCACGTGACTTTGATACTAGATTGAGAGGACTTCGAGTAGTATTAGTGAGATTAATATTACATGTACAAAATTAAAATTTTTGAAAACAATTTTTTAAGGATTGAGGTCAAATTTGTAAATATGAAAAGTTTTGGGAACTATATAAAAAAGTTCAGTAGTGATTTGTCCCCAAAAGCATAGCGCGCAATATTCAGCGTTCTCGAAAGTTCAATTTTTGGAAAGCTGATCCTATGCAGAGTTGGAAAAAGTTGACCCAACACGATTATTGACCCGAAACCAACACGAAATTAAGTGGGTTTGGATATAAATTTTCGACCTGTTTAATTAAATGGGTTGACACGTTCAACCAATTTAATTAAACGGGTTAGGTTTAGGTTGACATTCTCGACACGAAAAAGTACCTATTTAACCCGTTTAATTAAATGAGTTAGATAAGTCAACTCATTTTTTTATTTGTCATTTATCCATTTACTTTTTATTAGATAATTATGAATATAAATTTTTTTTTAAATTGTGAATTATGGCGAATCAGGAAAATTTTAAAGAGTAATTATTTAATGTGATATGTAAACTTAATTTTTAACACTGAAGTTATGTATTAGTTTAAAATATTAAATGCGTAAATAGTAATTAGGCGACTGAACTTGACCTGTTTATCTTAAACGGGTTAAGCGGATCAACCCATTTAATTAAATGGGTATAAACGAGTTAGGTTCAGGTAAAGGAATTCTCAACCCGTTTAAGTTCAACACAAATACGAACCCGACCTGACACGACCTATTACCTAACTCTAATCCTACATATGAATATACTAAAGTTCAATGGTTACAAATATAAATGTTTCGTTAAACTAAAAATAAAATAAATGGTACCTCCCCCCCCCCCCCCCCAAAAAAAAAAAAACCTTAGAATCCCTCCTTTGTTCTCTCTGCCATGCTACACTCCTCCCCAGCAATCGATCACTGCTTCTCCTCCTCTCTGCCTATGACCTTCCACATTCACCAACACCATTGTTTTGTCTGCCTTCACCATCGCAGGTTCACTATGACCAGAAAAACTTGTCCTTGATGGCCAAATCATTCCTAGGATGAAGAATTGATCATTAATCCGATCACCAAAAGTCAAAATCGAGGCAAATCCAACTACTTCTAGAGGCTGAGTTTTTCAATCTCTGGATAGAAGCAGGAATTTTTGTCAATTGCAGCGATACTTGATAGTCGCCGAGGCAAATGATGCTAATTTGATCGCCAATTTGACTCATCTCTTTTCTTTCATTGGGAGAATGGTGCTATGCTAGATAAGGGCATAGCAATGACAGCTACAAATTAGCAAATTCGAACGGTGGAGATTTAGTGGGCTGCCTTTCTGCCAAATTTGGATTTTTTTTTTGGGGGGGGGGGGGGGTCTGGAACCATCCCCAACAATAGGATAGTGCAGCATGCCAAAACAAAAATTGTCTGGGATCCAACTTCACCCCAAGTATTTCACTCTGAGGAACATCTACAAGTCTCAAGTCTTCCATTAACACAATACAAAAACGCAATCCAGGTCACTCGTCTTTTCCATTCCATTTTAGGGATTGATTACATAGCGTAACTAACTAATTGACCGTAAATTCAAGCACCTAAGTTCAAAGAGATGAACAAAATTGATCTCCAAAACAGCAAGGTTACTGCTAAAAATACCAGAATATCAAAGGCAAAATAAAAACCCAAACAAAATGTGAAAGGAAATACATTTCAAGAGGAGTACTCAAGTATTCCTTCTATCTCAAAGTCACAACATTACGAGATCCACAAAAAAACATATTAGCAGCAAAACCATTAACAAAGAAACCAGGAGGACCAAAGAACCTAGTCTTCTTTGTAAGATCTCGCTTCTAAACCTCACTTCTTCACCTTCTTTGTGGTCCTGCATTTCAACAGCATCAATCAATATTACAGATATTAACCTACGCCGATACAAAGTGATGCCAACACAAAGAGAAATAGGAAAAGGGGGGCGGGGGGGAAGCGGCTGATCAACTTACTGTGGCTTTGGTGCAGCTGCTGCTGCTGGCTGAGCTGGTGCACTTTCAGCACCCGGACCCTGTGGAATGGCAAAAACAAATGACTCAGGAGTAGCTTAACAAATTGGAATCAGTCAGATGGTCAAATTCACGAAATCTGTAAGTTTACCTGGGCCAAACGCTCTTCCCTCCTGGCTAGTTTCCTTTCCCTGCTAGCCTTGTTCTTAGCGCGCTTGGCCTCAAACTGGTCAGACAAGGTCTTGTCTCTGGCCTTCTCAGCCTTGGTCTTGTGGATGCTCTCCATCAACACCCTCTTGTTCTTGAAGACATTACCCTTGACTTTCATGTACATATCATGGTACATGTGCTTGTCAATCTTTTTTGACTCCCTGTACTTGCGGAGCAACCGCCTCAGGACCCTCATTCTCCTCATCCACAGGACCTTTGTTGGCAACCTTGCCTCCCTGGTACCCTTACGCTTACCTGTATTTTTCAACCACTATTTTAATATACATAGCATTATAAGAGAAACATAACACTACGCAACCATCAAGCAGACAACCCACTAGAAGGATCTTAAGAAATAAAAGAAAATGAATCATATCATCTTCAAATCTATCATATTCTATTAGGGCTACACTTCATTTGTGTGGCCAAGTGCATAACTATCATCATTGGTACACAGCTTTGAAGGCATAGTTCAGAATTCATCTGTGCTTTTAAAGATGGCATACCAAAGATCAACCAAGTTTCTACAGCACAACCCACACCCCAATAAGAAAGATCAGTCAAAAGCATAAATACCGTATCCAGAGTGACGTCCCTTCCTCTTGGCCTCCTTCATACGGCGGGCACGAGACCTTGAATGAATCTTGGTGGGCTTCCTGATGATGAAACCATCCTTAACCAACTTCCTTATGTTTTGGCCTGCAAACGGCAATCAAAAAACAATAACTGATCAGCAAACTTCAACAACAAGTAATTCCACAGGTAACAAATAAAAGCAAAACAGCCAAAAGAGAGACAGAAAATGAAGAGTAAAGAACAACAGAATATACTGAGAATCGGATTACAGCAAGGAACTGAGATAGAAGAATGCCCAGATCACATCACATGAGCCCAAAGACCAAAGTTCAATTGACCAAAGTCATCAACATTCAGCACAAAGCCAAGTTAACAGTCAGTCAGCTAACACTTCTCATTCCAAAGTGAACTTTTTCTGAACCAAGGACTTCACCCAACACAACAGTATCAAACGAATACAGTTAAAAGAACTATACAAATTCCACACATAAACCATGAAGAAATCAATAGCTTTTCTTCAACACCTATTTTACAATTCATTCATGAAATTGCCACAAGCACTAACAGTAAGCCAAAGAACCACCAGATCTTTTTTGAAACACTTGTACTTCTTGATACAGAATCTACCATTTATTGGCAAAAAAGTGACCAGAAACCACAGAAGACAAATATTAGCTTTACATACACCTTAAACCCCTAATTTAACCAAAAAAATACAGCCACTTAAGTAAAACCAATTCCGCATTTACCATACAACAGATGAGATCAACACCAAATATAACCGATAAAAAAGCAAAGGCCAAAGGGCGATAAAAAATGAGGAAAAAAAGAACATCAAAACATGCTGAGAATAAGATTACAGCACAAGGAACTGAAACTAAAGAATTCCCAAATCACATCACAAGCCCAGAACGGTAAAAACCAAAGTTCAATAGGCTGAAGACATCTGCAGAAAAGGAAGTTAACAGTTGGCATTTCAAAGTGGAATATACTCTTTTTAATACTTCCGTCGACACAAACTTCACCATTCATTAGCAACAGTTTCTGAAAATAAATATGGTTCCAACAATTAAACAAATTTCACAGATAAACCCTCACAAATCAGTAGCTTCTCTTCAACGTTATTCTACAATTATCAGTCACGAAGACGCCGCGCTACTCAAACCCTAAAATCGCGAGTTTTTTTTGTTAAACTTCTTGACACAAACTCTGCAGTTCAGCAGCAAAAATAACTCACAACTACATACAGATACAAATTCAGCTTTCACATACATTTCACTCTTAAACCCTTAAATTAACCAGAGACCTACAGCCACCTAGGTACAGCAAAATCCAAACTTATCATACGAAAATTGCAAAAACAGAAGAAATTCACATCGAAGAATCAATAGGATCAACATCAATCATTTCGAATGATCCACAACATATTGAAAACGGAGATAGAGAGAGACGTGCTTACGAGAGTTAGCCATGGAGATTTCGTTGCCCTCATTTGGATCAAGCCAAACTTTTCCGCGCCCACATTTGAGGATGCTAGCGGCAAGCCGCTTCTGAAGCTTCAGAGACACCATTTCAGACCTCTCTCTCTCTCTCTCTCGGAGCTGCGAGAGGAAGGAAGATGAGGGAAAAGAGACCTTATAAACCACCGGTTTCTGAGCTAGGGTTTCCTTTGTTCAGTGTTCGGTTTGTTGGGCTGGACATGCCATAGCCACTTTACTCCGAAACGAATGCCCGGTAAGTTCTACTGTAAGGCATTGGGCTGGTCCAATACACTACCAGGTTATTAAAGGAAATGGCCAATAATCACTTTTTTTTGGTTGGGGGGGGGGGGGGGGGGAGTAACCAATAGACTGGAAGTTCTAGTAATAGTGGTAGTAGTTTTTGTTTAGAAACGTAGACAAAATATGATCTCATCTTTTAAGCAACTATTCTATAAACATGGCATCATTGTCCTCAAACATGTGTGATTTTTTATTCGGGGGTTGAGGAGGAAAAAACATATAATATCTATGATTGTCATAAATTTGCTGGTGTTTATAAATTACTCTCTCTAGATTTTCTCTTTAAAATTTGTTTTTCTAGAAACAAACCTCCAAACTGCTTACCTTGATGGGCCAATGGAGCCGCCAATGACTCTTTGAAGACATCATCAATCTAATTGGTCAGATTTTTGCTTGATTTTCTTGAGTTTCCTTTGTTCCATTCCTTAGCCCTATCTTTCCTCCTTGTTTCTGTATTTTGGGTTGGTCTAATTGTCTTCCAGGTTTGCATATGTGTGATGTAATTGGGTCTTTAGGGTCATAACTAGGGTTTGATCAAGGTTGTATAACAGTTTTACATTGTGGACATCTCTGATTCTCGTGATTCAGGGTGACATTTGTGGAGTAACTGCTGTGGGCAACGTTAAGCTACTCTAGTCTTGATGCTTTGATTCGGGGCTATATTTTAGCTATTGTGCTCATCTCGCAATGAGTTGGTTAATCTCATAGGGGATTGATTGGTTGACCACCTCGTCCAGTTTAACGATCCGAACCTAAAATTCTTAATAATTACTTTAAACTACTTTAATCACAAATTAATTAATTTGGGCACCGCATTTCAATTTCGTATTTCAATTTATCATTTTATGTGTATATATATATATTTATGCATTGCAGGTTAAAACGACGACGTAGTTTTGAAATGAGCCTTGTAATGCTCCTTAAATACTTTCTTCAAGTTCTAGTAAATATTTGAATGTCTAATTGTCAAAGGACTAAATTGTGAAGTAGTAGTAGTAGTAGTAGTAGTAATAGTAGTAGTAGTAGTAGTAGTAGTAATAATAATAATAATAATAATAATAATAATAAATGAACAATTAGAGTAATAGGAATAATGTAATAAAAATAATAAAAAGGAAATGAGGATGCATTCTCCCAAGTTTGTATCTAAAGAAAGGTAAAATTAAATTCATTAATTCTAGCCAAAATTACCACTTCAATTTTATATATATATATATATATATATATATATATATATATATATCTATATCCATATAATTATATCTAAAAATACATATACGTATGTAATGAATAAAATAAAAAAATAAAAGAAATTGGATAAAGATGGAAAAAAATATCTAGAAAAGGGTTAGGTGTCACAAAATAAAAGGGGTAAAAAGAAGAAACAAAAAAAGGAAAAAGAATAATTAAAAATAATCTAGATTAGATAAATTTATCACATAAAGTAAACCACATAAATTTAATTAAACCCAAACACTTCCCCCCTCTCTACTTCCTGCTCGACCACCCCTGTTCTGCACCTGCCCCGCCGTATCCCACACGCCATCTGCTGGCCATTTTTCATCACCGGAAACCGATGTCGCCGCTTCCCAGGTCGCCGGTCGTCCCAGGGCCACCGCCATCCACCAGTTTCTGCCCCTCCTTGAGTGTATTCAAGTGATTGGGAGGTGAAACCCTACTTCCACTTGATTCAATTTTGATCTTTTATGCTAGGATTTTGTGAATAAATGGTGTAAATATCATTAATGATATTTATTTATAAATTTCTTAAATTATTTTGGATGATTAGATTGAGTTGCAAATTGAGAAAAGTGATGAGTGAGGGTTGAATGTCATGTTTGAGTTTTAGTTTGATTATAATGATTTGATGATATATAGATTAGTTTCATGAAAAATTGAAGATAATTTGTGGATATATATGTGGAATGTATTTGTTATGTTTTAACTCATGGGTTGGTGATTAGGAGGAAAATTAAGATTGTTATGTTGAGTTAATGGAGTTTAAGGCATATTTGAGTGAGATTAGAAAACAAGGAAAACATGTGGGATGAATGAGTTATGGCCATGAATGTTGAGGAATTATGGTTTATGGCTTGGATGATATTCAAGTTAATTATTTGGATTATTAGTGTTTAAGTGAGCTAATTGGTGATTAAAAATGAGAAATATATGTATATATATATGAGGTTAATAAAAGTAAAAGTTATGTTTTGACCACAACTAAATAATTAAGGGTTGTGTTTTAAATGAAGACACAAGGTTGATTTTGGGGTTATTTGGTGGTTTAAGCAAAGTATAAGGAATGTTTGAATGAAAATAATGAGAATTGAGTGATTAAAGTTTGGATGTGTATGTTATCATAAATTCGTGAGTGAGATTGAGGTTAAGGTTTCAATGAGAAGTTAAGCCTATTTATGTTGCCTTAGTTGTGTTAGATTGGTATTAACTAATACTTGAATGAGGTCAATGGGTTATACATGTGGGTTATTTTGCTAATAATAATTGCATGATTGGGACTCAATTTAAACCTGAACCCAAGTTTATAAAGTCACCTTAAATCGTATCGTAAACCAAAGTTCAATGGCTAGGAAATACTAGCAATGATTCGTTAAAGAGGAAAACAATAACCATAATAATATCGTTCATAGCCAGTAATACCGAAAAGAATCATAATTCTAATAATAATAAGAAGAATAATAATAGTAATGATAATAATGATAATAAAGGTAACAACGATAGTGACAATGTCAATAATAATAATGATCGATGACGTCATTAATAACGAACTCAAGATAAATCATACTATTATGTGATTATTATATGCATTAAAAAGATCATTACTTGTGGGAGGGAAAGGAACAAAAACAAAATAAAATGGAATCCAATTGAATTAATAATAATGGCTACATTCATAATAGAAAGAGAATTCAAGAGGATTTAAATTCTGTAATAAACCAAGAAATTTAATAAAGTTTCCTTAATCTCACACTAATTGAGAAAATGACATCTTTGGGGTAGAAGTGAGGCCATTGTTGTCGCTTCAAGCTGCCAACAAGCCATTTTCACTGAAGAAGAGAGAGATTTTCAAAGACTAGGTACGTACATTGCTTGTGCTCTTCGAAAACTCACATGTTTCTCAAACTATGCAAAATTAATATGATAATCATATAATGAATCAATTTATGCAATGTTTTGTCACATAATCAAGTGGCCCCATCAATTATCAATCATCAGGGCTTATGCCCTTCAATTTACCCGTGTGGCTGCAACTCAGGCTCTTTGATCGGCCTAGGAGGTGTGCATCTATCTAAGATCACTGTAAACGTCAATAGAAGTCCACTTCCAAATAATAACATGCAAATTAGTTTTACTCATACATTCCTTCTCTCCCCTGTTTGTCAAATAAAATGTTTTGAAATGCGGGCACCCAACTAATTTAATTCAAAACTTATTTTACTGCATAGGGATGTAGTTGCTGAGTTTCGGCTCATATTTAGAATGTTTTTATGTTTCTTATTTTAGGTAAGGGATCAGTGAGCAGTTCTCCCACTGACAAACTAAAAGGTAGCAAGAAATGAAAGGGCGTCACAAATCCTTTTGCTGATGTTTCGCTAGCTAAAAGCTCACAATGGTTTATAGGCCAGCACTTCTAATAACCTGATGGTTGTGTATTCCTTTGGATGTTACGGTTGTTAATATTTGGTAAACATACCTTGTGTCATTATATGTATAAGAAACCTTACAAATGTTTCAGTGTGTGTTATTTCTCTTATTTGGTGACATACGAATTAAGTAATCGCAATGTTATAGGTCCGTTGCGGAACGGCGGTGATGCCTCTAATCAAAAACACTTCCACTGCTAATTAATTATTTATGAGTAATTAGGTTGGACTAATCAGACATTAGGAACTGGGGGCGTTACATCCAGACTCTCCATGAGGATCAGATTCCCTAATATCTTGCTTTGTAGAAATTTGGTAGTTTGGTACTGGGTTTGTGTACTTTCTTTTTTGGTGTCCTGTTTCCTCTTGTCCACATGGGAGTTGGAGATTATTTTAGGCGCTCCTTGTTAAGGTTTTGGTGTTTTTTTATGTTTGTAGTTGGCTTTTACATCTTGGTATTTGGGTTTATGTGTGGCTCATGACTGTATGTGTTCCTGACTTTTGGTGATAGTTCTGGGTGTTACGGTGCTTTCTTGCCATCAATGTGATCTAGTATATTATACTGTGTGGTGCTGGTGTATTTTGCTTATTTGTTGGGTTTTGATGGTTATTATGGATCTTAAGTGGAAGAAGAGTTAAGAGGACTTGATGAACTCTACATTACTTGTTAACTTGGATGATAGTATTTTTAAGCATTTTACACAAATAGATCATCCAAGACATACTATTTGGGAGGCATGTTCAGGTAAAGAATCACCAGAAGTCATTTTCAAGTCCTAGTATTTCTCTAAAGTTATCATGACTTATGAAAGATTTCTTCAACTTTTAACTATTTGCGATACCACTTTGTAAGCATGAATTGATCATATGTCTGAACTAGGGATTACACTCAATTCAAATTTTAGTGGCATGTTAGCTGAGGTTTAATGAATTTCAAACGGCAAAATGCCAATATGATTTAGCATGAAGTTTGATGCCTATAATGTCAAAGTGACATATACAAGAATATTGGCCTTTCTTAATTTAAGGCTTGTGGAGGATGTCATAATGGATATTGAAATTGCTCTTAAATTTGAACCTAAGAACAAATTTGTTATAAAGGAACTAAAGCAACTTGAAGGGAGCTATGAAAGTAAGAAAGGAAACCCGATTGCTTCTAAGGGACAAGACAAGGGGAAGAAGCAATTTTGATCCTCTCGAAATGCCACATAACCATGACCAAATTCAAGGTCTATTAGAGATAATAGGCCTAATCATATCAAGAATGTGATTTTAAGTCCCAGAGTTATTGTGAGCATTTGGAGAAATTTGGATGTAAGTAACACTACCAACCCCTAACTAGCAATAGAACCTTGGATGATCTTGGTTCTCGAAAGGTCAATGGTCATTATGCAAAAATGTTGTTATGTAAAAATGGTAATCGCATTTTAAAGGATCCTACTCCTAATAAACCAAGTCAGTTAGTTCAACATCAAGATAAGGCAAATGTCATGTATGCTAACAATAAAAGTTAAACTCATCCCTTACTCAAGAGCCCTCGGGATAGAATCCTGATTCAACGGTGGGAACAGGCCTCGCTATTGATGATGTATCTTTGAAACGCATTAAAAGCTTTAGACTTGTCGATATCGAATTTTAACTCACCTTTTATTTGGTTATATTTTTAGTATAGTTTTGCAAAACTTGAAAGTACAAAAAAAAAAATTCAAATTAATTTAGGTTAAATGTGGGCTAAGGTTGAAATACAAATAAATGAGTTGAACTCCAAAAATGCAATCTTCATTAACCCAAGGTCCCAACCCAAAAAAAGAGAAAAAATTAAAAGGAACACACAAAAAGATAAAAAAAGACAAAATTCAAATAACAAAAAAAAAAAGAAAAAGAAAAAGAACTATATGTATTTGGTCCCTACCAATAGATCCTTTTTTTAGAAAAAAATCTTTTTTACTTTCTCCAACATCAAACGATTTCTCCCTTGTTTTCTTTGTTTTCCCCCTTGTAGTATTCTCCTTTCTTTTTCTTTGTCCTGATCAATTTTTTTTTCTTTGTCTTTTGCATCGATCTTCTATCTCTCTTCCCTCCTAATAGAGAAATTAGAACTATTATTTTGTTTTCTTCTTCCCAATGCTCATGTCATCCATTTTGTTTTAATTTAATTTAATTTTCTTTTTTTAAAAATTACTACTAGGATATTTGTAGGGTTCGTCTAAAAATATTTTCTGTCTTTCCACTAGTAGAGGACCCTTCTACCTCTTTCAAAAATCACCATTCCTCTCCCCATAATCTTCTCTAGTAAGGTTTACATTTTCTATTAGATGTAGTTGAGTTTAATTAACTCTTTCAAGAGTTAATGAAGTTTGGTTAAGTTTTTTCCAAGTATTTTAAACTCTTTTTTTTTAAAGAATTGTAAAAATAAATTTCTTAGTTTCAATTAGTGTTAATTAGTTCTTTTATAGTCTAATTAACCTAATTAATCCTTTCTAAGTCTTTTGTACTCATTTTGTTGGATTATATTTTCTTGTACATATATTTCGCTAACTTAATCATCTTTTTTCCCCCTTGCACATAATTTTTCATTCTTTGTTCTTTTATTCTGTTACTTTGCTTAATCTGTTTTTGTTTGTACCAATCTTGCACTAACGTTTGTTTCCTGCGCTTTTCTTCTTTCTTTGGATTAGGTCAATCATATATGGTCATTTGAACCTCGAATTCATTGGTCCCTCTTTAGGGACTTCTTGACCATTCCGCCTACTTAGGTTTGGAACAATATGAACTATCGAAGAAAACATTTGGCCAATTAATGGCATTCAACTTGTAGATGATTCTTAAAAGGTTAAACATGGATGAAAACCCCTAGAAGACACAAAGGAAAAATCCCACAAAAGTAATAACTTGAAGATCAAACCCAAAACAAGATTATAACTCCAACCAAAGATCAAATCCAAAACAAATGAATTTTTATAGATTTTTGATTTCTGGCAACAATATCTCCAATAAGCAAGGAGAAGATATCTCTAAGATAAAGGCCAAGCCACCATCCAGATTAATTAACCCACCAATTAAACCTATAAGGACGAAGCACTAAGGATTGAAATAAAGAGAACACTCATATTCATCACTTTCAACAGAGAAAGAAAACAAGGATTCTTTTAGAGAGATAATAAGTAAGAAGCCGTTTTATTCAGTATTTCAAATTAGAAAATTGTACAAGGGATCAAGTCCAGTGGGGGACTATCATTTCCAATCTTTGTAACAACCAATAGAATTATAAAGAAAACAATCAATAGAATTCTAGCTAGTCGTACAACAAAAAAAGGGGGACCACTAATTAAATTGCAAGGTTGAAATTTTTTGCACATATACTTGATTGGTGGCATCCTCACCATCGCAGGCCGGGGGGAACTTGGTGGTTATCTTGAAGTGGAAATTAGTTGTAGGTGCCTACTAACTATCCGACTAACTATTCATAAAAGATTCTTCCAAATCACTCATTTAATTGCTCAAAGAAGCCGTTGACCGAAATCGTGCAAAACTAGTCCTGCATTAATCTTTGCTCTATTTAAGCTTCATAACTCGCCCAGTACTCGGAGTCTGTAGGCCAGCCATGGCTTGTTGAAGAATAAACATCTGGCGCTCTCCATTTGTGTGCAGTTTGCAAAATTTAGAGTCGTTTCCTCTTCAAATATAAGCTAGAAGTTGGAGCAAAGTTTTGCCCATAATCTTGAAAAATAAAAATGAGGTGGCTATGGAGGACATTAGCTAAGCTCCTTATTTATGGTTACTAATTGCCTTGCGACCCTCATAAGACTTACTTAGATCCTCTTTAAAAATCCCAAAATTAGCATAGGCCTTGGAGAATCTTCCCCCAACACCTATCTTCCTTAAGTAATTAAGTGAGTCCCTTGAGTCAAAGTCATGGCATGATGGAGAGCCTTGGACTTGGTGCCTTGCTTCGTATCAAGCACTCCCTATTGAGAAGAATTTTGGTGCAAATCCTTTGCATCCATGTGCTTGTTAGAGAACTTGATGTATTCATCATATGACATGTCCAAGCCATTAGGTTAAGATAGATGCTACTCATGGATTGACTAAGTTCACTTGACTCTTATTCCAAGGTTGGCTCTTGGCAATGGGTTCCCAAAAGTCAGTCCATACATGAGCTCATTATCATTAGTATTAGAAGGTATTAGAACCATATGGTGTAAAGAGCTCACTTCCTCACTTGTGTTTGACCTGACGATAGTAAAGAAATTTGAGGCTTGCTCTCACTAGCGACACACTCATCCCATGTTTGACTCTTGTAGAGACTTTTCACTTTCCTTCACAACTTGATTTTATGGTTTGTGGGGAGGTAAAAGAAACAATGTAAGGCTACACCATTGTGCTTGAATGAATAAGTATTAGCATGCCCTTCATAAATCACATGATTATTATATAGCAAAGGCATACCAAGTAACAAATGACGTTCGTCCATTAAGAGGACATAACACAAAACTTCATCATTATAAGGACTAATGGAAAATGAAATAAGAGCTTGTCTTGAAGTGGTTGGCTCCAACCATTGAAGGGAGTGTGGACTAGGATGTTCCTTGGTGGGAATTTAAAACTTGCTAATGAGTGCCTTAAAGGCCACATTGGTATATCTACCATCATGTATAATTAAGTCACAAACCCTGCCTTCAATTGTGCAATTGAATGAAAGATTTGTTCCCTTTAACTATCTTCAAAGAGCCTTTGTGACATACAAAGCCCTCGTAATAAACAACAATCCACTTATATTTAGATTGACCAAAATAAGCACGTGGTTTCCTTGTTCTTTTTCACTAGATTCTTCCTCAATGGCTTAAATCTCTTCTATCTTGCTAATGTTAAGGGCCGATCTACTGGGATAATCGACTTGAAAATATCCAAAATGCTAACACTTGCAACATTTCTTTCCTTCAAACTTATAAGATGACTCAATATCAGTTCCTTTAACCTTATCAAGGAAAACTAGATTAGGGAGGTCGAGTCTCAATTTCAATGTAGTTGGAGGGACTTTTTTAGTAGAGAATGTCAGGAAGGACTTCTTACTCTTAAGTTTCCTTTCACCTTCATTGCAAGATTGCACGCATCATTAAAGGAAAGATAAGCTTGGAGGTGTACTTTGTTGGCAATATTAGGTAATAACCCCCTAATGAATCCAACAATTCTAAGCTCAAGCCCTTCATTCAATCCAATGCTCATTTGGATTTGCTTAAACTCCCTAATATACTCTTCCACTTTGAGATTCTCTTGGTAAGAAAGTGATCTTGAGGTAGAGCTATAGCTTATATAAGGAAGGTAAAAACATCTTCCCCATGCGCTGCTTAAGCTTAGACCATGTCTTGATCTTAGACTAAGCTTCCCTTATTCTATTCTACTTTAAATTCTCATATCACAAGAATGCATACCTTTTCATCTTGAGAAGAGCCAACTTATAAGATTTCTCTTTATTGTACTCCTTATATCCAAATATCCTTCTAATGGCTTAAAGCTATTCAAGATAATTTTCTTATGTTGAGATTTCCATCAAATTCTAGTGCCTCAATCTGAGGCCTCTAAGTCATCCCTTAGATGCATTATGCTCCTAACTCCTTTATGCTTGTCATCATAATCTTCATGAGTAGAGGAATAGGCCATATCAATGGGGCGAACATCAAGCTCGCAATTACGGTGGTATGTTTGTTTGGTAGAGATGGATCCTCTTACTTGCTCAAGCTCTTTGTTAGCTTCCTTACTCACTCTTGAAGATCATGATGGGTTTATCCCTCCCTTTTGATGGGCTTACTCAAGAGAAATGCCCTTAGAATGATAAGCATCCCTTCATTGCATATGATAGAGAGGTCTCAAGGTAAAATTTGGGGATGAAAGTAGTTGACACAGGCAGGGGTTCACACAGGGGTGTGGCACGGGCTGTGGTCTCTAACACAGTGTAAGGACCAACAACTAGTGGAACCTATCCTGGGGTGTGGTTCCTATAAATGCTTGAACTCATTTGTTAAATATCTTATTTTTGTTAGAATTAAATTAGATTTATTTTTTTATTTTAGTAGAAGGTGTCATATTCGAACCCGAAGGGTTGGACTCTAGATCTGACCTAGGACTGGGTTCTTAGGCCCAGAGCCTGGTTTAGTTACCTGGGCTAGATCTTGGCATTAGCTACTGCCGGGCACTAGAAACATGCTTACAGGTTTGATCCAAGAACCCGGTTGAGTAGACCAGATCTGAGCCCGAATCCAGGTCCAGATAGTTCTACTATAGGGATCCTAAACCAAACTGCCCAAAATAATAAGGTAGAAGAAAACAAGCAGAAGAAAGCAAGAAAAGTATGAAACTTTAACTAACAAAGTCGATAGTGAGTTTTGGAAAAAAACGTACAAACCAAATCTACTTTTGAAAGTGAATAATAAATCGATAGTGACAACCAAAAGGAGAAATGGTTCACTTCAAAAAGGTTTTCCAAAGGTTCTCGAGGAATCCCTAGTGTGGGGATTATCTCAACTCCATAGGCTCAAATCAAATATCTAGATTCGAGAGCGAAAGTACAGTGATATAATGGGGTGCATCACATTGCCACTAGTCATCACTGATGGCTTTTACTATTCAATATGAGAAATTAGATCTGAATTACGCTATCACATTGTCATATAATGCATTACATCAATCATATTAAATAATGCAAATCAAAGGTACGATATTAGTCCAACGAAATCTAAAAATAAAATAGGTAATTACAGTGGGCTGGAACCACTTAAAGATTACGTCTTTGGCAATTTGAAATCAAAAAATCATGAAAAGAGATAAGGTAAAAGGATAGAGGAAGGATTTAGATTATGCCATCAGATAACCTACCTGATTTATCTAGGGACCCAATAGAGTGACGCATTTCTTCGAGTCAACCAATCTCACTCTTAATGTCTACTCTTAATTTGCTCTCAAAGTTTTTTGATAGTGTTTCTCTCGAGTTTTTGATTCATGTCTCCAATTTTTCTAATGTGTTACAATGCCAATTTGATGCATAATTGATGTCGAGCTGATGTTGAATTGATGTCGCTTGCCCCTAGGGTAGCACTTCTTTTTGTAGCGGTTGTGGGGGTATTATGAATCAGTTTAGAGAAAGGAAACCTACTCATAGTCTCATTAAGCATAATCTAAACAGGTACACTAATTCAGTTAAGAATCTGATTGTCTAGATGCGGTTAACAAATCATATTAGCATTGAGACTAATTAATCCCATTTAGACAGATTTAATCCGGGAGTGTGAGAAGGTAAAGGAACCCGATTGGATTCACCGTTAGGTAAATCAGTTGATTTCATAGCTCGGATCAGGCCCATTGGGCCTCTCCCCACGCTCACTTTTGTTTTCCATTTATCAATTCAAACGCTATATTCAATAATCACTTTGCTGGGCCCCCAATTATATAAGTTAGGGTATTATTTTTGTCATCAGGTGATTTGAAATAAGATGCCTCTTTTAAGCATCTATAATTAGCCCAAACTTTGATGGAGTCTTAATAAGGTGAAGGTTAAAGTACTGGTCTTCACTTGTAACTGCCTGCTTAGCTGAGTTTATGTGATATTCGTGCCTGGTTGTTGAGGGTCTTGAGAGTCGACACCCGTAAACTTTTACCGTGAAGGTGGCTAATGATGTGAAATCTAAACCTAGTGCTGAGGGTCCTAATATTTGACATTGGCCAAAAAATTTTGCTATGACTGTGGCAAATGATGTGAAATCTAAACTTGACCACTGAGGGCCTGAGATTTGGCATTTGCCAACTGTTACCTTGACGGTAGCTACTGATGTGAAATCCAAGCCTAGCCACTACGGGTCCCTGAAATTTGGTGTCCGCTAAGCATGATGGTGGCTGATGATATCCCATTGTGCTGGGAACCAATAATACTGAGTCTTAACCTTTCACTGGCCTAGCGGATCTTATCCTTTCACCGGTCTAGCAAATCTTAGTTTAACCTTTCACTAATTTAACAAATTTTGTCCTTTCGTTGGATTAGCGGACCTTTTATCGGTCTAACGGATTTTTAAATTTTGTTTGTTTCATTCTTTGCAATCTAAGAAGGACTTTTGCCTAACTTTTTGCTGACACTTCCTTTCTTCTGTTATTATCAAAGCTAGTGCATGCTTTGCTTGTGAATGATTTAAGTGCCTTGAAACCTGGTCGAGCACATATTGCCATCACTTCTTCTTTTTTTCCTTGTATGATTGATTGACAAGTTTGGATTTGTTCTTTTGCTTAGCATGTGCTAGTGAACTTGGCCAAGTGCCCATTGTCAACATTTCCTCTTGTTTGTTACTTGTAGGTTGCTTTGGTGCATGATGAACTTTGTGTTTGTGGTTATGATTTCCTTTGGAAATGGGTCGAGTCTAATATGCAACTACTTCCCTCTTTTCCTTTTGTTTTTCATTCTTTTAACAAGGCATGCATGTGAGACAGATTCCCTAGGGAACTAGTTGAGTCCCCTAGACATCACATCTTTCTTTTCTTTCTTTCTTGTTTTTCTCTCTTTGCTTGATCTTATCAAGATTACATATATGGGAAGTGTTATAGACTGGGTCCCCATGCGATCACTTTTCTATTTACTTCCTTGTTTTTATGCATAAATGCTTGAGGATTGGATTCTTGCTTTTTTACCTAGATATCGGCCCAGTTCCCCTTGATTTTAGCTCATTTCTTTTGCTTTCTTTCCCTTGATTTTATGTGATTCTCTTTAAGGCTTCTGGCAAGGTATATTCAAATGGAATCTAGTCAGTTTCCACCTCACTTTTGCTTGTTTTCTTCTTCTATATATAGCCTCCTTTGCTTTGCATGAATCACAATCCCCTTTCACCTTGCATAAGAGTGTGAATCTTTTCTCTTAATGCTTTCCATTTTCTCATCTTCATTTGTTAAAATTATGAGTGTAAGAGGAGCTCACCCACCAAGCAGGGATGAATGACTTCCTCAAGACTCCTTCATCGAGAGAGAATGGAGACCTGTTGATACTTCGGATGGTCATGACCTTGTATTGGATGCCGATCGTCATACACCTAGCTATGCCACCTCAAATACAGTAAGTGTTCGTCCTCTTTTCTTCTCCTTTTTGTTTTCATTTGTTATGAATGTGAATCTTATGCCATTTTTCATTTCTTTCAATTTAGGATGATGTAATTAGGGGTGCAGGTGTCCCTAGAAAGTTCATGAGGGAACTAGGACCTCCGAAGGTTCAAATTTGATTAGTGCTAAACATACGAGGTTTGGTGCTTTCTACTCAGCACTGAATGGGGTAGTGGATTGACCATTTTGTTACACGTGGTGTGGCTAAAAGATTTTGGGTTACTACCAACACTTGTCACCTCCCATTTGGGGAAATGACCATTACCCCTTATGATTCTGCTATGCTAATGGGTATTGGATTTACGAGGGAGTAGTAGTATATCAGGAAGATTTTCATACCCATCATGATAAGCTTTTCTATCTCGTTGGTCCTATCATGGAGTCTGTACCCCATGAAGACCATTTTTCTTATGGCATTTTGGTTGACTTGATAAATGATGATGAGTGGTGGCCATACCATTCACTTGAATAACAATCTCACATCATTTTAGCCCTTCTTCTTACAATGACTATTTTTATTAATTTAGATAACCATTGTCATTTTCATTATCTGGTTAACCTTGTTGATTTGAATAAAGTGAGAAACCCAAATTAAGGAGTTCCTACATATACCACCCTTATTTGGGGGACACGCTAAGGAGTCAGGAAGACTGAGTGAACTCATGGAGAATAATGCACGAGAATACCTCTTGGGGGTTTATGGAGAGTGATTGAGGTAATGAACTTTTCTCCTTTTATTTCTCCTTTTACACTTTATAGTGTCTCTCACTAGCTATTTTATTTTTACAGCTTTGGTTTCATAAATACTTCCCATCTCATTCACACAGGTCAAGAGCTCCTATGAGTTTCACAGATATGATCTATTAGACTAAGCAAAACCAATTTGGTGGCGGTTCAAATCGGGAGATCTTTATCATATTCGTGCAACTATTAATTTCTTGGAGATGATAACGTCGTCCTCTTGGAAACCTAGCTTAATTTTGACATCCCATTTTTTCTAACCCTTCTTTTTCACAGGCTAGCTTCCGCTCCTAGGAAAATTGTGTCTCAACTCCAGAAGTTGAGGCCACTCAATTTTACACCTAGCGACGGGTCTATATGAAAGGGCCGTATGGATTTCTTTATATTTTACACCCTGATCCATGTTTTATGTCATGACTATTTTTCTAGACGACATGGCGGAGATGAAAGTAGGAATCCACTTTACAGGCTATGTTGAACACCATAGTGATTATGCCACACACCTTTACCAGACCATAACTCATTTAGCATTTTCCTTCCTTTTCCTTTTCTCTTTTACCATTTTTATGATGCTAATATGCATAAATCTTTTTTTGGTAGAGAACTGATGTTGATGCTCCCATGCCAAGCCTAAATTCTCATGTGGCTCATGCTACATACATGGAGGTTCCGTTGGTTCTTGAATCAAAGTGCCATGAACTTCCATTTCCTCCCACTTTTACCAGAGGAAGTTCATTGCTTACCTTATCACTATGGGTTAAACCGGTAATTACTTGACTATTCTCGCTTTTAATATAATTGACAACAGTCTGGATTGACAGTGTGCCATTTCCATTCTAAGATAAGGGTATTTGTGAGCTTTTTCACTTGGCACCACCCTTAAACTGATGAGGTGATCGACCCTCTTTTAAAAACTAAGCTAATTTTAGTTGCTAACCCCATTTGTCAACTCTTCTTCTTTTCATGAAAAGGGGTCTAAAGAAAACACTAGGCCATGAAGGTCTTGTGCCACTCGCTCTGGAAGGAGCTCTTTTTCAAGGTCACAAGATATGCATAAGTCTTCTTACGAATGAGAAATGAGCCCTCATCCCGATTCTCTGTTAGAGGTAGAACCACTTCAAGTTTACAATGCCAAAGATCCTTATGCCATGTCCAATTCTTTAGAAGAGTCTTATATACCTCAAATTTTATATAGCGACTCCTCTTCCGGAGTGATGCATGATGATCCTCTGTGCCACTCTTGAGCTCCTAGGGGCAATCCTTAAGCTAATGTAGGCCCAAGCTATGCTTCAATTGATTCTGGTTATGCCTCGAGCTATGTTAACCACTTCTTTAGTGGAAGAAGTAGTAGGCTCCCTGATGATAATTAAGGACAACCTATTAGGCCTATGCATGATGCTCTCACTATAATGTTGTGATGTAGTGCAATTGGACTCTTTATGTAGCATTAACTTCATGCACTTTCTACATAAGCCTATTATAGTTCAAGTTTGCCCCCATTTTCCCCCAAAAATTAAAAAACAAAAACAAAAAGACACAATAATTACAGAGAGCTTTGTGGTCATAAATAATAATTCTAGGATGTTATTGAATAATTTCCAACTTACAAATAATTGGAGTTACGAATCTTGAGAAAAATAAATAATAGAGGAAAATAGCCTAATGGCCTGCCAGAGAACTCGGCCGAGTCATCCACTATGCCAGCTTTGCCGAGTCTAACTTGGACTCGACATTCTACCTAGTCTAACTCAAACTCGACTGTTGACGCAGAATGGGAACCCGACTGATTCCTTAGTGAACAATTTGTCTAAATTCTGCTTGGACTTAAATCAATTGTCTTATGCAACTATAAATTAAGGCTAACTTTCCTCTTTGGTTCTTATCAATTGGTAGAGCGAAGTGGCGCTGAGAAGAAAAACCACAATGTCTTGCGAGAAGGTCCTAACTTCTTGGCTTCTTTACTTTGACGTCTTAGATAAGCACGAACTTAAGAGCCTTCCCTTGAACAGTCTTCTTAGTCTGCACCAAGTCAACATGTCCTGGGAGTTTCTTAATGCTATTTGTACTTTTGGGATCCTAGACTTTACATCTTCCATTTTAGGAGGCGTGAATTGTGTCCTTTAATTAAGGAATTGAGTGGCCCTCCTATTCTACTATATGTCCCAAGAGATCTACCCTCTCAATATAGCCATATCTTAGTCTAAGTAAGGAGGATGTGGCTACCACACTCAGTGGTGATGAGAGAGATTTTGTGGCTTTGATTTCTTATTTTTAAAAGGAGAACAACCAAGTGTTTGAAGGTGTGTATAGACGCAAAGCTACACTTCTTTGCCTTCTCGGGGCCTTCCTATGTGTAGGTGGTTTTATAGATAGAGGACTAGCTATGCTTTCGGGTGTAGTAGAAGCAGTCCATTGTGACCAAACACATCGTTGTTGAGACCATACCATACCATACCTGGATCACACCGAGCGTCACATAGACTAGTGGTTCTCAAGGAGCCCTTTAATTAGGTAATTTTTTAGGCCTATTTGACCTGGGAACCTAGCCAGAATTTCCCTCAAATTAACTCTCTGCTTTTTTTGTTTGTTTCTTTACTTTGGTTTCCCATCTTATTTCCTGAGCCACATAACCCGGTTGGTACCTTCTAAGCATGGATGATTTTTCTCCTCTTTTTTAATTTCTGTTTATATATAGAATTAGCTATTGGAGGATCTACGACTAGTTGAGGCTTTGAGGAACATGGATACATGCCTAGTTTTACAATTCTACCAAAGAGTTCTAGGATAAATCTTTAGCGAACTGGATTGGTTTCTTGGAGAAGGATCCTTCTCTCCATTAGGTGATTCGTTGGTGGCACCCACAACGATTTGTAACTAACGAGGAAACTTCAAATATGTTCATCACATTGGTTTGGCCACCAGAACTTACTTTTTCCTTGGCCAACTAATGCAACAATTTGAACCTAGCCAATCTATCCCTGCATTGGATTGCATTGCCCTAGGAGCTACAAGAATGATCCTTCCTGCATTAAGTCTTAGATGGACTACTGGCTTCATTGTCCCACCAATGTGATGCTGCCCATCTAATGATCCATTTATCTCTTTGAGCGTTCTCTGGAGTGGATGTGCGAACATGATGCCAAGGCAAGGAAGATTCTTTGCACTAAGGAGAATGCTACGAAGAAAGAAATGCAAGTGTGACCCATCTCAAAGCAGAAGAAAGAGCGCGAAGAATCCTACCTCCCAAAAAACAGTACCCCAGGTCAAGAAGGAGAAGAAGCTGAAGAAGGAATAGGAATTTAGCTTTGCCTTTTTTTTTTTCAGAATAAAGTTTTGATGCATTTTCATAGTAGCATGCTATCAGGACTTTTGCTTTAAGTTATACGCTTTCAGAATTTTGGATGGTAATAAAAGTATTATGACTTTGCTCTTCTTACCATTACTACTAGTTCTTAAATCTTAAACTTTCAAAGTGGATGACCCAATCGATCTTTCTTTCGGCATAACTTAGAGCCTGGCCTAGTTTGCTTGAAAGAAGCTCTACCCAAGTTTACTGGGGACCCGTGACGTAATGTGGATTTTACGTTTAGTTTTAAAAACCTCTTTTACTTGCAAGTGCACAATGTCAATCGCAGATTAGCTAGTATAGGGTGTCGACCCCACGAGGAACAATAGTAATTTTAAATTCATCCTTTTCAATTAAAAAGAATAATTCAAGGGAGAAGTTTAATTATCAATATAAATTAAAGAAAGAAAAAAAAGCAAATGAGTCAAGAAAATAGAGAGAAATTAAATTAGAAAAAGTTCTAGGACTTTGGACTTCATAAATGACACAAATATTGAATTACTAATGCAAATGAGAGTTCAATTAATTTCTTGTTCAACCTAAGCTACAAGCACTAGGTCGTGAATTATAAATCTGAATTATAATTATCGAATGATATTATCTATCTAGTAGTTAGCATGAATCATTCTTTCTAAACATAATTCATCTAATTTCTAGCATAAATTATTGAACTCTAATAATGACAATTTTAAGACCAATTGTATAACATCATATTAGCCTACACAGTCTAATATATAATTAAGATAGCAAATTAAACTAGTGCAATCAATATGAATAAACAATAGTATTAAGATGCGCAGATAGGTTAGTGTCAAACATAAACTCAAAATTATGCAATGTAAAATACAAAAATAACCCTAAAAGAAATTAGTAAATCAATATTATTAATCAAGGATCAATCTTAATCCCAGATATAAGTAGTTTAGCCAGCCATTGTTAGCAAAAATACAATAGAAATTAGTCCAGCCATGCTCTCAATAAGTGTTATATTTTATTTCCTATGCCCAAACTTGGATACTCAATTATGCAAGATCATAATATTAAGCACATATACTTTAATTTGACTCACAAAAGAGGTAAGAAGAAAAGTAAAATATAGCCAACAAAGCTTATTTTCTTCTAAATGCCTCAACCCAAATGGTTATTTTATAAAGCTTACTCTAAATTATCTTCATTTGGCAAAATTAACAGCTTATTTCTTGTTATCACCATCTCGTGCCAAGACATAAAAAAATATGCATTATTATTTATATAGAACTACATCTTTAAAACTTGAAAGAGCTAAAAATTTAGAGTAAAATTACATATAAAATATAAATTATCAACTCCCCCTGCACTAAAACTTTGCTAGTCTCCGAGCAAAGGTTAACAATAACACATACATTTGATCAACCCATTAACTGGAATAAGATCAGGGAAAGAAAATCAAATTACCTAACTACCTCTTTCCACTTCAAATCATATGGATAAAATCACTACCAACCCATAAGTCATCATCAAATATTTCTAATCTTAACTAAGTCAACAGTCTAAAACTCAAGCAAATTAAGCTCACAACAAACCATGTAGCAAACTGTAAGTATAAAACTTCACCTCACATAATAAAAATCACAAGAGCACCTTTGAAATCAAATCCCTAATATCAAATCAATTTATTACTCTCTTTTTTTGGGTACCTTTTTTTAAAAATTTATATGATTCCATGTGTTTTTTTGAGTGGATAAAGATATGAATAAGGATAATACTAAGAGAAGCACTTAGTACATGTTCATACTATTAAAATATGAGTAAAGATAGACCCAAACATTAGTATCGGAATCAGAAATTAATGAATTCAACTAATTTTATTCATTGATTGACAAGTCAATGGGGAACTCAATACTTATTAAATATTTATAATGATATTGCAAAAGGGGTTACATCTCAAAATCAAAATCGGTTATATAGTGACATTAGCACAACAAAAATTTTCGCCAGCAACTAGTTAATTCTAGAAATAATCTCTAATAGGCATGGCTCACATGAATCAAATCCGCATAATAAGAATGGAACATGTATAATTAGAACACTCAAACTCTTCCTAAAATTAAATCGACCCAAAGATTTTCAAGTGAAAATTCCCCAAAATTTTCATTTTGCCTTCCCCCCACACCTAATCCTTACATTGTTCTTAACGTAAAAGATAATAATAAAGAGAGAAATAGAAAAAAGAGCAATACAACCTGATAGCAGGAGGAAAGCATTTGTATACAATCCTAACAATCTAACTCCAAAAGTACCTTCAAAACCACCAATAATCACAATAGTAAAAAACCAAGTGAAACATCACACTTTACATGCCTTGATCAAAAAGAAAACAAAAACAAAAGACTCAAACTCACTTAAATAGATTGGGTTGCCTCCCAACAAGTGTTAAGTTTTATGTTTTTAGTTGGACAAGGTCTTTAGATTGATGGAATCAATCAAATCAGGCTTAACCTCATTAGTCACAATAGGTTTTAGACATTGACTATTGACAGTAAGAGCACGACCATCTTGGGGATCTAAAATTTTGACCACTCTAGAGGGAAACATTTGTTGGACAACAAAAGGATCATCCCATCTAGATCTCAAATTGTCAGGAAACAAGTTAAGCTTAGAATTTAAAAGCCAAACCTTCTGATTAGGATCAAAAGATTTATAAATAGATCATTTTATCATGAAAAGGTTTAGATTTGGCTTTATAAATCTTAAAATTCTGATATGCTTCATTATGCAATTCATCAAATTCATTTAATTGAAACCTACGGTTAGAAACTATTTGTTTCATATTAAAATTAAAAACTTTAATAGCCCAAAAAGAACGCTGTTCTAATTCAACTGGCAAGTGACTAGCGTTACAAAAAAGAAGTCCATGAGAAGACATTCTTATGGACTCTTATAAGCAGTACGATAAGCCCAAAAAGGATCGTACAATCTTAAAGACCGCTTTTTCCTATTAGGTTGAACCATTTTCTCAAGTATGAACTTAATCTCATGATTAGACATGTAAACTTGACCACTAGTTTAAGGATAGTAAAGGGTAGCTACTTTGTGAGTCACGCAATATTTTTTAAGCAAAGCGTCAAAAGACCGATGACAAAAGTGACTACTTCCATCACTAATAAGAGCTCTAGGGGTTCCATATTGATAGAGTATGTACTCTTTTAAAAACTTGACCCCAAACTTATGGTCGTTGGTCCTACTAGCCTGAGTAGGGGTGTTCATTAAACGGTCCAAAACCGGACCGGACCGAAGATCGGCTTGGACCGGACCGGACTGGACCGGACCGGGGTTTTTCGGTCCGGTCTTCGGTCCTGGTTTTTGTCCTGTTCGGTCTTCGGTCCGGTCCGAGTTTGGACCAAGTGGACCGAGACCCGGACCGTGGACTGATTAAAATGGGGGTTAGGGTTTTTGTTTTTATGGTCCGATTTTGCTTGCTTCACTTCACCAGAACTTCTCCGTTCTCTTCTCTAGTTCTCCCCGACCCTCACTCCTTCACTAGCTCTAGCCCGCACCGCCCAGCTCTTTGGTTCTTCGCTGTCCTCTCCACTGGCTACTGGCCACTGGTCACCTATGCTTGGCGTCGCCGTCTCGCCCTCGCGCCCTCGCGCAGTTTCGCTCGTCTCCCTCGCGCCCTAGACTGGTCGATAAGATGCAGACTCTCTCACAGTCTCGCTCGTCTCCCTCAGTCTGAAACCCTCTCGCAGTCTCGCCTCATTGTGTGACTTGTGTCCCATTTAAAACCATCTCGGCGGCATCGGTGACGTCCAGTCTCCCTCTCGACTCAATCTCTCTCTGCGCGAAATCCAGCGGCTGCCGGATTTCATGGTATTTTCTGTGATTCTTGTTTCTCTCGGTATCCATAATCTTCTTTTGGTTAAAATTCATATGTTGGTTGAATTGCAGCCATTAGATGCAATTTTTGGCAAGTGGATTGAATTAAATTGGATATGTTGGTCGAATTTGGCTACTGGACTGAAATTTTTTGCTATTTGCATATGTTGGTCGAAATTCAGCCATTAGATCTGTGTTTAGATGCAAGCATCTTGGTTGTTTGTTTGCTTCAATCATTGATCCACTGTGGTTTCAGACTTTCAGTCATCAAGATGCAATATTTTTGTGAAATGTGAATTGTGTTGCTGCTTTTTATGTCAATTGTAATTGCAAATTGCCAAAGACCCAAAGCCGAGACAGGTGATACTGATAGCGCAACCAGTGCAAGTATGCAACGGCCCATTTTGAGACCGGTCTATAGTCGGTCTGGTCCCGGTCCGGTCCGATTGACATCGGTCCGGTCTTGGTCTGGACTGACTATGGATCAGTCCGGTCTTCGGTCCTCCACCGGTGCCTTATTCGGTCTTCGATCCGGCCTAGTCTGGTCCGGTCCTGGATCGATGAACAGCCCTAAGCTTGAGCTTCCAATCCCTTTAACTTATGATCAACAGCAACCAATATGTAAACAAAGCAAAAAGATAGGGGAAACGTGCACGATAATTTTGAATGGAAAATAAAGAGCCGCAAGCTTATGAGTTTCGTTGTAGTACTTGAGGGTCGTGTCCTCATGGACGAGGTAGGAAATTAATTCACTGGAAAATTATTAAACCAAAATGAATTTAAAATTAATTAGACTAAATGACATTTGATGCTTATAATAATTGTAATGAACTAATGATACTCAAAGCTATTTAAGTAAATCAAAGAGAAACTACTAAAGATATATTAAGGGCACTACTGTAGCGACAAATATTTAAAGTTTAAATATAGCCTTTTTTATAATTTACATAAATTGACGAAGATGAGAACACAGTAAATTGAAAGATAGAGTAAAGGAGCTAGAAGAGAAACATGTAATTTACCTTATTGTAGCTAAGGAAGAAGCCTAGAACACGTTCACCCTAGTTGCAACAAGCCAACAACAGACACCTTCAAATCCACCCCCATTCTCACAACTTAAATCAATCCCAGAACTCAGTGATTGAAACACCCATGGAAAATAGTGAAAATCGGGGCATCCTTGCTTCAATTGAGAGCTCAGCCTGTGCTCTTTGTTACCTCTATTGATGAGGGAATCACACCATCACGCAACAAACAAGCTAGATATGGAAAAAGGGGAAATTGCCATAGAGAAGCAGAAAAAAAGAGAAGAAGAAGAAAAGCATGCAAATGGGGAAGGGGGTTTCGGACATCAGTAATCAGTTAACCTAGGGCAATAAATATGCCTCACATCAAATTAAGAATGGCGGCAATGCCATTAACATCACCTCACGTTGGAACATAAATAGTAAAAAAAGATGAACTAGAGCAGCCGAATGGATTTAACAATCAAGTAGGATTTAACAATCAAGTAAAATTTCAAGCTGAAATTTGTAAACCAACTCAGAACATAAAATTACAAGCAGAAAATCGAAAGATTCAAGGTTAAATTACATGAAATTTTAGCTGGAAACATATCTAAAATTCGAAGTTGAACACGGGGATGAAAATTTGAAATAAAACCCTAAAACTAAACTCTAAGAACACTAAAAACTCAAATTAAAACTAACTTAAACCCTAAAAATTAAACCTAGAGTACCCAGCCTCTCGCTGCTGCCTCTTGATTTATATTCGCCATTTCTTCAATCTCAACCCTTCGATCTTGGCAATCATGGATGAAGGATTCAGTGCTGTGCTAGTGAGAAGAAGGTGGGATTCGCTGGGTCTTGGTGCATGGTTGGTAATGGAGAAGAAGGTGGATGTTGGTCCTAGTTCAATTTCGAGTGAAAGAAAGAGATGAGTTCGAGAGAGAGAGAGAGAGAGAGAGAGAGAGAGAGAGAGAGACAGAGATAACTGAGATAGGGGGATGGGTTCTATCGGGTGTTTGTGCTTTGACCAAGCACTAGGGGAGAGAGAAAGAGGAATAAGGAATAAGGGAAGGGGATCCTTGGCATGTGAGATGAGCAAGGGGGGAGGGGGGAAGAATTACGGTTTTGTTTTATTTTTATTTTTTTATGTTTTTGTTCCTAGTTTGTGAGTCGTGAGGGAGAGTGGGTTGATGGAGGTGTTGGTCCAAATCAAGTAGAGGCAGCCCAAACTCCTTATTTCACTATTTTTTTTTCATTTTTTCCTCATTTTCTTCTTTATTGTATTACCTAAAAAACAAAATTAAAGCAAATAAAAATCTAAATATAATAATAATCATTTCGAGTATAAATTAGGTATCGTAAAAATATTCTATTTCTATTGTAAACAAATACACCCACAACAAGATTTTGCTTATCCTCAAGTAAAATAATTAAATTACCTAAAAAGAAACAAAAACCAAGAAAAAGAAAATCTTAACTCACTTTTGTAAGAATCATGGTTGTATTTAGTATATGCAACAAACCCTTTAAACCCCTCAGTTTTGCAAGTGGATAAAGTGAGGTCTCGTCAGGGTTTTCAAGTGAAATATCCACAAAAATATTTTCAAAAATAAAGAAAAATCTTTTTGATTTTTTTGCTAAAACATGATCATATATACAAATAATGGGGAAATCTTGTACACAACTCAGACAATTGCATCACCCTAATAATCAAGTTACAAAAGTATATACAAATAGAGTGAATAATCAAGAGATAACTAAGTCAAAGGAAGCATCCCGAGTCTCATTTTTTATCCCACACATAATACGCAATGATATGCACACCTTGGTGTATGTGAAAATATGTATCAATCCTTATGAATCAAGTTGCTAACGTTGACATGATTCCTATTTCCTTGCCTAGTTACCTTTTTTGGTCCCTTTTTTTTCCTTTTTTTTCTTTTAAGAATAATAATGTACATACCCTAAACCCGCTTGATTTACAAATATTCGGGCATTCCCTAAAAAGGGGTTTTATTTGATTATGCAAAGCACTTATTTTATTGCCCAAACAGATGTGTAATCAAGTAGAACTGCACATATTCAAGCCAATTAAAGATATAACATAAAGATAGTCACTTTGAACATTGGACTTTTTGGACTTTTTTCCTCTTTTCTTTTTTCTTCACTTTTCAAGAGCTTAGAAGACAACTTCGACAAACAAAAAGTTCATATGCCAATTCAACAAGAAGACTTAAAGAATTGATGAAAAAGTGAGAAAGGTAGTACAAAATCACATATATAAGATGGGGTTAGTATGAAAGATTGAATCTACATCCTCAACTAGACATCTCATCATGCAAACTCTATTTACATATAACTCAATGACCTAGCACATGGGAACACAATCACCTAACAAAGCACACAAATCCTCAAAAAAAAAAAAAATAAAAATAAAACTCTATTCAAATTTTTCAAAAATTTCAAAAAATATCTACAAATGGGCACTTCACTGCACCCCAAAACTCCATAATGTCCCCATTGTGGGAACTAAGGCACTGAAAGCAATCAGACAAGCTATACAACTATAAAACCAACATATATTCACAAGTATATATAAGCTAGGACACTGCCAATCATCAATAAAACAAAACAAAAAACAAAATAATAATCAACGTCACAAAAGAAAGCAAAACTAAAACAGAGTCCAAAACAAAACAAAACCAAAACCACAGCAAAACAAATCCAAAAAACAAAAATCAAAACACACCTAATCACCAAAATAAAAACAAAAGAAGATGAATGAGCTACTAAATACAAAACTAAACAAAAAGAAACCTAAAAAGAAACATGAAATAATAGAAAAAGAAAATATAAAACAAATAGAACAAAGAGAAAGCACTAATCACCTATTTACAAAAACATACCACTAATACACGAAACACAACTAAAATATCCTAAAGAAAATACCCAATATAAACAAGGAACCACCAAATTCAAGAGAAAAGAAAAGTAAACCTGAAACAAAACAAGACAGGAAAAAAAAGAAAAACAAAACCACTAAAACACCAACAAGGAAATAAGAACAAAGTATGAAACAAAAATAAAACCAAAGAAAAATAAAACTCACAAAACCAAGGGAACAAAACAACAGAACTAAAACATACGTAAGAACAATCCTAGGTATCCATAACCATTCATAATCCTAGATATCCACAACTAACAAGCAATCACAAAACAAAATGCACCATCACACTTACAAGGGTGATCATAGCCAGCTCAGCTCAACAAATCCCAAATTTCTACTCATGATCTATCACCCAACCAATCACAGTCCCAGATATCCACAACAATGTACCCAAAAAAAAAAAGAAAGAAAAGAAAAAGGAGAAAAGGAAAGGGATGGAACGATCATACCAGGCTAGATACAAAATGTCCCTATACTAATTCCTCACTCAAATGATGTCGAGGAGGTTTATGGAGCATCAGCCACTCCACCTTAGCTCACAAGTTGCTATTCATCAAAACCGACCAAGAATTGAAGAACCTTGTAAAAAGGGCGGGCACATTCCTCACATAAATGAAAGTAGTTAGAGACAGAAGGTATAACCCAAATAAATTACATGAAAGGAATGCATGTCAAGCCTCTCTTGACTTATCAAACTCTCAACCCAATCAAAAGAGAGATGTGTATATGTAAAATCAAACGCACTAGTTAATGGTCTAACAATGGTGTGATTATATGAATGCATAAACCATCTAGAGTGATCTGAATATCCTAAATAAACTCCAACACCTCTAAAAGAGGAGGGGAAAGGACCAAGGCAAGGCCAATGAATTGAGATACGAAAATCAAAACTCATAGGAGCGCTTAAAGTCACGTCGTTTGCCTCAAAGTGATCCCAAGTTTCTCTATATCACTATCATCAAGAGTCTGATCTAAAGACGGGCTGCTGAACACAAAAGTCTTATACTCTATAAAAGTAGACTCAAGAGGGTTTAGAGAAGGAAGAAAAATAGGGCGGAAGAAGGAAGGGATGAAATGGGAAGGGTGGGCGCTAAGTCAAGGGTAGACCTATTGGAAATGGAATCAAAAAGCTCATTAGGAGGTGTAACCTCACTAAATTCTGCATGAGGAGGCTCATCAAGAGAATGCTACTAAGAAAAGGTATCTTTTGACTCAACTAATAGGCCACACTGATAATCAAAACTAGCATCAGCCTCAAATCTATCTCCCTTCTCAAGCTCTCCTAAGAGAGCCAAAGGAAGAGGTGAGTCATGAGCAATCAGACTACCCACAAGGTAGTCATTGACTGTACTAAACTCTACGGAGGATGCAACTATAAAGGAGATAAGGAATCACTTGAAACGTCAAGGTCATCATAAGGTGTATCATCATAATAATCATGCCTCAAAGAAATCGGTGCCTCACTCCTAACAAAAAGGTCATCATAAGACCCAACCCTTGGTGTAGGAAAGCCTAAACTAAGGCTGGTCTTGAGTAAACTCTACAAGTTAATATCCCTATTAAAGGCAGTCAATGCCTCTATTCTGCGTGGTCTATGAAGCAATAGATAAGTATAAACATCATAGTAAAAGGAATAACAATAATTACATGAAACAAAAGCACATGAAATATGAGAGTGCTCGTAAAACATATCCCCAAACTGACTCTCATCTAAAGAGATAGCATGCATCATATAACGGTCGGGAGAGGGGTGGCTAAACGCCTTTCTAGGATTGTCATACTCGTAAGTGTAATAAGCTAAATACTCAAAGAAATACCAAATTTCATCAGGAGTCTTAGTGAATGAGCATCCCAAACCCCAACAGTACATAGTATCGATATGGCCTCGATATTCACCATTAAGACCCTCAAACATCATTGGAAAATTTTCCATTTCTCAAAATATCTATTAACACATCTGAGAATGAAAGTCATTCAATCTAATCAAACATCGCCAAAATATTTCATATTCAAATTGAGGGAAATAGAAAATTACCATTTGTTGTTGTTGTTTTTCAAATTGTTTTCAAGTTTTTCAATTTTTAGGGGTTTTTAAGTTTTGGAATTTTTTTCAATTTTTAACTTTTTTTTGGATTTTTGGATTTTTTTAAAGAAATTAAGTAAACTAAGTCACAACTAATAATGAAATAACAAAGTAAGACAAAACATATACAACTAATAAGAAAGCAACAAAGAAAAAGAAAATGTGACCTAAAATCTCATGCCATCGTCCTAAGCAACGGTGCCAAAAACCTATACGATAATTTTGAATGTAAAATAAAGAGTCGCAAGCATACGACTTTCGTTGCAGTACTAGAGAGTCGTGTCCTCAGGGACGAGGCATAAAATTAAGTCACTAGAAAATTATTAAACTAAAATGAACTTAAAATTAATTAGACTAAATGACATTTGATGCTTATAATAATTCTAATGAACTAATGATACTCCAAGCTATTTAAGTAAATCAAAGAGAAACTACTTGACATATATTAAGGGCACTACTGTAGTGATAAATATCTAAAGTTTAAGTCTAACCGTTTTTATAACTGACATAAATTGACTATGATGAGAACACAGTAAATTGAAAGATAGAGTAAAGGAGCTTGAAGGGAAACAAGCAATTTACCTTACTGTAGCTAAGGAAGAAGCCCAGAACACATTCACCCTAGTTGCAACAAGCTAACAACACACACCTTCAAATCCACTCCTATACTCGCAACTCAAATCAATCCCAGAACTCAGTGATCGAAAGACCCTTGCAGAACAGTGAAAATTGGGGCATTCGTGCTTCAATTGAGAGCTCAGGCTGTGCTATATGTTACCTCTATCGATGAAGGGCTTGCACTATTAAGCAATAAACAACCTAGATATGGAAAAAGGGGAAATTGCCACAGGGAAGGGGAAAAAAGGAGAAGAAGTAGAAAAGCACGCAAATGGGGAATGGGGTTTCGAACATCAGCAATTAATTAGCCCAGGGGGTTTTGAGCATCAGTAATTAATTAACCCAGGACAACAAACATGCCTTACATCAAATTAAGAATGGCAGTAATGCCATTAAAATCACCTCGGGTTGCAGTACAAATAGTAAAAGAAGATGAACTAGCGCAGCTGAATGGATTTAACAATCAAGTAAGATTTCAAGCTGAAATTTGTAACCCAACTCAGAACATAAAATTACAAGCAGAAATTTGAAAGATTCAAGGTTAAATTACATGAAATTGCAGCTGGAAGACATATCTAAAGTTCATAATTGAACACGGGGATGAAAAATCAAAATAAAACCCTAAAACTAAGCTCTAAGAACACTAAAAACTTAAATTAAAACTAATTTAAATCCTAAAATTAAACCTAGATTACCCAACGTCTCGCCATTGCCTCTTGATTTATAGTCGCCCTTTCTTCAATCTTAGCCCTTCGATCTTGGCAATTGTGGACGATGGATTTGGTGCTGTGCTGGCGTGAAGGAGGTGGGATTTTCTAGGTGGTGGTGCACGGTTGGCAATGGAGATAAAGGTGGATGTTGGTGCTAGTTCAATTTCGAGCGAAAGAAAGAGATAAGCTCATAAGAGAGAGAGAGAGAGAGAGAGAGAGAGAGAGAGAGAGAGAGAGAGAGATGAAACCGAGATAGGGGTATGGGTTCTATCAGGTTTCTGTGCTTCGACCAAGCACCAGGGGAGAGAGAAAGAGGAATAAGGAATAAGGGAATGGGATCCTTTGCATGTGAGATGAGAGAGGGGGGAGGGGTGGGGGTGAGAATTACGGTTTTGTTTTATTTTTATTTTTTATCCTTTTCTTCCTAGCTTGTGAGTCATAGAAGAGAGTGGGTTGATGGAGGTGTTGGTCCAAATCAAATAGAGGCAGCCCAAACTCCTTATTTCACTATTTTTTTTCATTTTTTCCTCATTTTCTTCTTTATTGTATTACCTACAAACCAAAATTAAAGCAAATAAAAATCTAAATATAATAGTTATTTCGAGCATAAATTAGGTATAAAGGTATCGTAAAAATATCGTATTTTTACCACAAACAAATACACCCATAACAAGACTTTGCTTATCCTCAAGTAAAACAACTAAACCACCTGAAAAGAAGCAAAAAACAAGAAAAAGAAAATCCTAACTCACTTTTGTAGGAATCACGGTTGTATTTAACGTACGCAACGAGCCCTTTAAACCACCTGGGTTCCCAAGTGGACAAGGTAAACAAATACACCCACAACAAGATTTGGTAATCCTCAAGTAAAACAATTAAACTACCTAAAAAGAACAAAAAACAAGAAAAAGAAAATCCTAACTTACTTTTGTAGGAATCACAGTTGCATTTAGCGTATGCAACAAACCCTTTAAACCCATCGGGTTCCCAAGTGGACAATTGAGGTCTCGTCAGGGTTTCAAGTGAAATATTCACAAAAATCTTTTTAAAAATAAAGAAAAATCTTTTTGATTTTTTTTCCAAAACATGATCAAATGGGGAAATCTTGTACAGAACTTAGACAATTACACAACCCCAGTAATCAAGTCATAAAAGTATATACAAATAGAGTGAACAATCAAGAGATAACTAAGTTAAAGGAAACATCACAACTCTCATTTTTTACCCCACACACAATATGCAATGATATGTACACCTTGGTGCATGTGCAAATTTGTATCAATCCTTATGAATCAAGTTACTAACATTGACATGATCCTTGTTTCCTTGCCTAGTTACCTTCTTTGCTCCCTTTTTTTCCTTTTTTTCTTTTAAAAATAATAATGTACGCTCCCTAAACCTACTTAACGTACAAATATTTGGGCATTTTCTAAAAAGGGTTTTTATTTGATTGTGCAAAGCACTGATTTAATCGCCCAAACAAATGTTTAACCAAGTAGAACTACACATATTCAAGCCAATTAAAGATATAAAATAAAGATAGCAACTTTGAACATTGCTGCCCGGGTTTTTATTCACTTTCTAGACCTTTTTGCTCTTTTTATCATTTCTTCTCTTTTCAAGAGTTAGAAGACAGCTTCGACAAACAAAAAGTTCATATGCCAATTCATCAATAAGACCTAAAGAATTGATGGAAAAGTAAGGTAGCACAAAATCACATATATGAGATGAGGTTAGTATGAAAGATCGAATCTACATCCTCAACTAGACATCTCATCATGTAAACTCTATTTACATATAAGTCAATGACCTAGCACATGGGAACACAATCACCTAAGAAAGCACAGAAATCCTCAACGAAAAAAAAAACTTTTTAAATTTTTCAAAAATTTCAAAAAATATCTACAAACAGGCACATCACCCTACCCCAAAACTCCATAATGTCCCTATTGTGGGAATTAAGGTGCTGAAAGCCAATCAGATAAGCTATACAACTATAAAACCAACATAAATCCGCAAGTATATACAAGCTAGGACCCTACCAATCATCAAAAAAACAAAATGAAAAACAAAATCAAAATCAACATACCACCAATGCACAGAACACAATGAAAATATCCTTTAAAAAAATACCCAACGTAGACAAGGAACCACAAAATGCAAGAGAAAAGAAAAGTAAACCTAAAACAAAACAAGATGGAAAAGAAAAGAAAAACAAAACCACTAAAACACCAACAAGGAAACAAGAACAAAGTATGAAACAAAAATAAAAGCAAAGAAAAATAAAACTCACAAAACCAAGGGAACATAACAACAGAATTAAAACATACACAAGAACAATCCTAGATATCCATAACCATTCACAATCCTAGGTATCCGCAACTAACAAGCAATCACAAAACAAAATACATCATCACAAAAACAAGGATGATCATAGCCAGCTCGGCTCAACAAATCCCAAATTTCTACTCAAGATCGATCACCCAACCAATCACAGTACTAGATGTCCACAATTATGTACCAAAAAAAAAAGAAAGAAAAAAGAAGAAGAAGAGGGAAGGGATGGAACGATCATACCAAGCTGGATACAAAATGTACTTATACCGATGCCTCACTCAGATGATGTCGAGGAGGTCTATGGAGCATCAACCACTCTATCTCAGCTCACAAGTTGCTATTCATCAAAATCGACTAAGGGTCGAAGCAAGTTGTAAAAAGAGCGGGTACATTCCTCACATAAATGAAAGTAATTAGAAATAGAAGGTATAGCCCAAATAAATTGCTTAAAAGGAATGCATGTCAATCCTCTCTTGACTTATCAAACTCTCAGCCCAATCAAAAGAGAGATGTTCATATGTAAAATCAGATGCATTGGTCAATGGTCTAACAATGGTGTGATTATATGAATTCATAAACCATCTAGAGTGATTTGAATATCCTAAGTAAAGTCCAACACCTCTAAAAGAGGAGGGGAAAGGACCAAGGAAAGGCCAATGAATTGAGATACGAAAATCAAAACTCATAGGAGGGCCTAAAGTCACGTCCTTCACCTCAAAGTGATCCTCGAGTCTCTCTATATCACTATCATCAAGAGTCTGATCTAAAGTAGGACTGCCGAACACAAAAGTCTTAGACTCTACAAAGGTAGACTTGAGAGAGTCTAGCGAAGGAAGAAAATAGGGAGGGTGGAAAGGACGGATGAAATGGAAGGGGTGGGAGCTAAGTCAAGAGTAGACCCATCAGAAATGGGATCAAAAAGCTCGTTAGGAGGTGTAACCTCACTAAACTCTACATGAGGAGGCTTATCAAGAGAATGCTACTTAGAAAAAATATCCTCTAACTCAACTAATAGGCCACACTCATGATCAAAACTAGCATCAGTCTTAAATCCATCTCTCTCCTCGAGCTCTCCTAAGGGAGCCAAAGGAAAAGATGAGTTATGAGCAATCAGACTACCTATAAGGTGGTCACTGACTGTGCTAAACGCTAGGGAGGATGCAACTGTATAGGTGATAAGGAATCACTCAAAACGTTAAGGGCATCATGAGGTATATCATCATAATAATCATGCTCTAAAAGAATCGATGCCTCACTCCTAACAAAAAGGTTATCATAAGACCTAGCCTCAAGTATAGGAAAGCCTAAACTAAGGTCAGTCTTGAGTAAATTCTGTAAGTTAATGTCCCTATTAAAGGCAGCCAATGCCTCTAATCTGTGTGGCCTGCCAAGCAACGGACGAGTATAAACATCATAGTCAAAGGAATAACAATAATTACATGAAACAGGAGCACATGAAATATGAGAGTGCGCGTGAGACATATCCCCAAGCTGACTCTCATCTAAAGAGGTAGCATGCATCATATAACGGTTGGGAGAGTGGTGGCTGAACACCTTTATAGGATTGTCATACTCGGAAGTGTAATAAGCTAATTACTCAAAGAAATACCAAATTTCATCAGGAGTCTTAGTGAATAAATGTAATACTCCAACCCTAAATTATATTTATTCATTTTATTAATTTATGTGATTAATTTCATCGCATTTAAATCATTGTTTTCTTTGTTATTTCAAGTGGGAAAACCTAATGGGCCCTTACCTTGCAATTCGGATTTTTGTTTTTGTGAAATCATCGATATTAGGCCTTGATAGGCCTTGATATTTATGAATTAAACGATTTAATTATTTTTATGACAATCATAAACATTTTGGAAAAAAAAAAAATTTCGCAAACGCGCTCGGTTTCAGTTCTTTTCCTAAACCCGAGCCCGTTTAAGGCCAATTTCGACCCAACAAGATTTGACCCTCTTTTATTTAGCTAAACTCTCTTAATTAAGCCTTAATTAAGCTTAGTAAAATTGACTCTTCTACCTTTATTTTTAGCTAAGTAAAAGTCTCATATGAATTGCAAAAATTTACATTTAACTTCATTTTACACCAAGCAATGTCAAGACACTTTCTCTCTCCTATTTTCTCTCCTCTTTCCCTCTAAGCCACGGCCAGCAGAGAGAGCAGCAGCACCATCACCATTTCAGCCACCAAACAACCACCAAACAACCACCACTCACCACCCCAACCATCCCTCTCCCTCCTTCAAGCACCAAGCATCATTTCTACCTCTTTTTAAGCTCAAAGTGAGTATTCCTTTCACATCCTATGCTGAATTTGTTCTTGATTCTTGATCTTGTTGGTTTTTGTTTATTATTTTGGTTGTTTTAGTGATGGATTATGCTATTCTTATGGTATTAAGAATCATCTAGTTGATGGATCATGTTGGAGTTGAAATTGGCTGAGGTTAGGGTTAGGGTTTCATCTTAGTCATGCAAGCTTCTTGTTCAAGTGTTGTTTAGTGATTGATTTATCCTTGTTTTTGCTTATCTCTTAATATATTGAAGTTTGTTATGTTGTTTCTGGTGTTTTGAAAAGTTGGAAGTGAGTTCAAAGTGACCCAAAGTTAGGGTTTTGTCCAAAATGCAAGACTTGGATCAACTAATGGTAAATTTGAGGTGTGTGTGTATATGTGACTAGAAAAGGAGTTTTATTTGATATGAATATGAAGAGGACTTATGTATGGTGTTTTTGTGTGAGGTTGAGATATACCAGAGTGTGTTCACATACTCTTAAGAAAGAGTTTGAGTTGAGGATTGGTGTAAAAAAATGAAGGAACACACTAAAGCAGTGCTGCTGGAATTTTCAGAAAAACAGGACACAGTTTGGAACAAAACTGGTAATAATTGGCCCAGAAAAAAATTCTTATTTTTGGTGGATAGATAGGTCAGTGTGCTAGCTTTGAAATGGCTTTTGAATCGCATTAATCCGAGGTCTGTGGAGGAAGTTATGGCCTTTTTACTGAACCTAGGTAGATTGGATTTTCCTGCACTTCAAACTAGCATGTTGGTGTTCTAACCCCATTTTATGCAACCTATCAAGGGAATCAAGTTTTGTGTCCTTAATAAAAGTTGTAGAGGACTTCCTAAACTGTTTATATTGGGGTCTTACGTCTCATTTTGAGGTCAAAAGTTTAAGTTGTGGATTATTCTTTCCGTATCCTCTTTGCAAGCCCTTATGCTCTAAACTTGCTACCGTGCTTTACATCACATTTCTTTGGTTTATGTCGCCTTCTTTTTGGTTAATCATTGAACTGGTGTGTAAAAGTTCTTCATAAGCCAGTTTATTTAAAATTATCCATTATACGAACAAGATCGTTGTGACCTCATGTTCCTATAATGAACCTTTGAACAGAATCAAGGTTTAAGCTTTCATTTCCTTCACTTTAGTGCATCTCACTCCTCTGTGAACTATCATTTAAAACTTTCAGATACATTCATTGCCTGTATCTTTAGTAATCAGCACGTATTTATTGAAATCAGAATATTTTGGTAAGCACATCAATGAATCATTTTAATCAGTGCTTCATCACATAATTAGTGACCCCGTCAGTTATTAGTTACAGGGTATTGCCCTCCAGTTACCCGCACGGCTTCAGACCAGGTTCCTCGGTTTGCTTGGCAGGTGTACACCTATTCACAGATCGTAACCATTACTAAGGGGTGCACTAACAGATAATAATTAGCAATGCAGTTTTATATGCATCTCATTCCCTGTTTTCAATTAAAATGAATTACAAGCAAACCCAAATAACTTTTTATTGAATTTTTATCAGTACAGGAGTGCATGTACTGAGCTTTGGCTCACAATTCGAAATATTTTTAAGTTTTGCTTTAGGAAAATGGGTAGTGAACTGCCCTTAGGCGGGCAGGGAGGCCAAAGTGATAAATGAGACGGGACCTTCCTTGTGATTGGCGGTATGGGAGAGCTAAGATGCTATCTTATTATATTGTGATGTGTTTTGGAGTTTCAACTGTATGCGCGAACTGAATTATGTATTTTGGTGCCACAACTGTATTTTTGGACCAAGTTATGTATGTGGTGTAACCCTTGGGATGTGGATCCATTTCTGTATATAACTTAATGGTTTGAGTGATTATGATGATGAATGCCCCGTTATAGGGTAACCTTTGGTTTATTCCAAGTTTTCATGTATAACAGAAGCCTTGTCCTTTGTGGACGGCGGTAACGCCCTGCTCATTGAGTTATGATATATTATTGATAATCTTAAGCAGGTAAATGTAAGTAGGTGAATACAGGCAATGAATTATGTATATTTGGGGCGTTACAGAACATATGGATACTGTAATAGCCTGAACCAAAATCATATATATTTATTTAATTAAGCCATATTATTTATTTTTCACATTTATTTATCTCATTGAATCATCCCAGTTGAGAAAATACATTTCGGGCCCCACTTTGCAATTTGAGTTTCATTTACCGGACCATTTCGGGGGAAAATTGATAGTAGGCCTCGATATTTATGATTTAAAAGATTAAATTATTTTTCATAGTATTACATTTAATCTCGAGCTTTGAAAAAAAAAAATTTCGCAAATGCACTTGGTTTCAATTCTTTCTCTAAATTGAGCCTGTTTAAGGCCGACTTTGATCCAACAAGACTTGACCCTTATTTGTTTGGCTAAACTTTCTTAATTAAGCCTTAATTAAGCTTAAAATCCTTGACTTTTCTACTTTCATTTTCAGCCAAGTAAAACTAAATGTAAATTGTAAAATTTTCATTTTATTTTCATTTTACACCAAGCATTCAAGACACTTTCTCTCTCTTCCCTCTCCTCCTTCTCTCTACATGGCTGCCAGCACTAATTCCAGTAGTAAAAACACCTCTCTTAGCCACCTTTCAACCACCAAACATCCACCACTTACCACCCCTAACCACCTCTCACCCCCACAAACATCAAGGATTTTTCTTACCTCTTTTTCAATCACAAAGTGAGTGTTCTTTTCATCCCTATGCTGATTTTTGTTTTGATTCTTGATCTTGTTGGTTTTTGTTTCTTATTTTGGTTGTTTTAGTGATGGATTATGCTGTTTTTATGGTATTAAGAATCATCTTGGTGATGGTTCATGTTGGAGTTGAAACTAGGGTTAGGGTTTTATCTTAATCATGCAAGCTTCATGTTCAAGTGTTAAATTTTGATTGTTTTAAATGAGATTTTATGCTCTTTGGCATTGGTAATGGATATCAAGATGTTTATGCTGATTTATATAAGTTAAAGAGTGATTTTAGTGGGTGGTTATGTGAAGAAAAGATTGCAAATATGTGGTTATTGAACTGTCAATAGACCTGAAATAGGGGTCACTTCGAGATTAAACTGGTACTATTTGGCACATCCACAATTACTGATTTTTGGTGTAGTGATACCTTCATGAGTTAGCTTTCAACAGGATTTGGACTTACTCAATTTGGAGTTGTGTGGACAAAGTTATGACCAATTTACTCAAGACTGCACAGAATACATTGAAACTGGGAACTGAACTGGAACAGTGAATTTACGGAAAAAACTGGTATTGATTGGGTCACTGAAAAATTATGATTTTTGCTATTTGGATAGATCAATGAGTTATCTTTCAAATTCCTTTTGAATTGCCTTAATTCGAGTTCTGTGGAAAAAGTTATAGTCATTTTGCTATGACTGCGCAGATTGAACTGAAATTATGCACGTCTGTGTTCTACCCTAATTTTAGGGACTTTACTGTATGAATCATGACTCGTGTCCTAAATGGAAGTTTTAGTGGACATTGTGAGCTTTTCATATTGGGGTTGTATATCTCAATTGAAGGTCGGTAGTGAAAGATATGGATTTTCCAATGCACACCATCAACGGTAACATGAGTGAATGCAGAAATTGAGACATTTGGAAATATTATCAGAAGTTTCCATGTAATTATGGGTATTTTCAGAAGTTCAACATGTTTGATTATGTACAGAAGCTTACTTGGGTTGATAACTGAGTTAAACAAGTATAAAAATAAAATTTGGAAAGTAAGCAGCATAATAACTCAAAATCAGTGTCCTTTGGACTAAGTTAGGGTGTTATATGAGCTTTTATGAACCTCACAACACCCCTTATGGCATAAACCATTTGTCACCCATTTTAGAAGCATTAACCATTCTATTATCCATTTCAGAAGTATCACACTTTTCATTATCCATTTTGGAATTATCAGAAACCCATATTTCATTTATATCAATTAAAATCTTTTCATTATCGTCTCAGTCATTTTCATTTGGTCTATTTTGCTTCAATTTAACTTGTCTTAACCCTAACTGATTTAAATCAGTTAATTTTGGTTTAACTTGTCTTATATTGCATTACAATCAGTTTATTATATTGAAATACATAAGTTTTGTATCCCATTTCATTACTCGATTTCTGTTACACATACTTTTACTTACTCAATTATGTGAGTAAGGATCATTTACTGACTACACATACTTACAATGACATTTATGAAATAGAGTTGAGGCCTAGTTATCATTCCCCCATTTTGCATAAGTGTTATCAAGTCAGAATATATTTATCAAGTCAGATGACATTTATGAAACAACTGACTTGTCTTAAGTCAGATGACATTTTTAAAGACTCAAGGTACGTGCATTGCCTGTATCTTTAGAAATCACAGTGTATTTATCAACGTTATCATGTTTTGATAAGTAAATCAATGAATCAGTCATACAGTGATTTATCAGATAATTAGTGACCCCGTCAGTTATCATCTATAGGGCATTCGCCCTTCAGTTACCCGTGCGGCTTCAGGCCAGGTCCCCCGGTCGGCTTGGCAGGTATACACCTATCCATAGATCGTAATAGTATTAAGGGGTTCACTATCAAATAATAACTAGCAATACAGTTTTACATCATCTCATTCACTGTTTTAACTTAAAATGAATTGCAAATTGGGCCCAACATTCAATGATCATTTAACAATTCAGGAATGCATGTATTGAGCTTCGGCTCACAGTTCAAAATGTTTTTCATGTTTTGTTTTAGGCAAATGCTCAGAATATTGCCCTCATGCCAGCAAATCAGCTAAAGAGAATAAGTGAAGCAGAGAAATCCGGATGGATCAGAAGTAATACCGTATATGCATACTTTAAAGTTGTATTTTGAATTCTTCTATGGATAAAGGTGTAGACTATATAGTGATTCATTTTACTATGGTTTATAAACCCTTCATTGGTTAACACTTGATGTGAGTGTATATGTTTGAGGTTATTCTTAGCTATATTATTTATAGCACTCACGTTTCAATCCTTGTCCTTTGGACGGCGGTAATGCCCCTATCATTGGGTTGTCTAGATTATAATTAAGGGATTTATTAAGGAAAATACAAACAGTGAAACATGTTTAATTGGGGGCGTACCAGATTTGGTATCAGAGCTGGGTTGAGATTTTCTTTATGGGATATAGAGTGGGGAGTTAAGGTACTGAGAAAGTGGTTAGTGAGGAATGAAGATTATTATGATATCATTGGAGATTTGCGACGATTGTAATGTCTGCTTATCTTTCACATATTCTACTCATATATTCTTCTTTGTTAGATCGATCCCTACGATGTATATATAGTTTGATCTCAAGCATAAAACTCGAGGGTGATTTTTAACAACAAGTTACAGGTGTTCCAATGCATTTAGATATGTATGGTGATATGAGCCACCCATCTGATTGGTATGCCATTCTTTTAACTTGAATTGTTTATTTTTGGATGTAAACCTTTATACTCCGGGCGTGTAGCCCGTAGAGTTGTGGTCTCCAACGTATAGCCGTTGAGCTTGCTTTGGTACCTTTTTGTACTTCTATTCAATGCAGATGATGTGATGTAAGGCTTTAAGCCTGAGAATTAGCCAGTTTGCAGGCGAAACTTTGTCCGTTTCGCCCCAGAAATTTCAGAATCATTAACACTCGTAGCCCTAGGACTGGGGGTGTTACAAATGTGTCCTATGAAACGCCATTGACTCATTTTGGGGTTAAATGTATGGGGAAAACCAAGTATGGGCGGAATACACAAGTTTAATCAACTTGGCAGTTTTGATCAGTGCACAAGGACCGATCTTGAAGTAACTTTTGTCTATGATCACCATGATTTACGCAAGGATTTTCTATCCTGAGTTTAAGTTTAAGGAGATATCTTTCATATAAAATAAGTTTCAAGTGGATTAGAGGTCATTTGGTCATTCAAAACTATTAGACAAGTCAAAGTCTACAAAGTTGGCAAAATCCTAATGCACAAGGTCTGAGTTTAGTCCACTTGCAGCCTATGCATTCCATCAGATAGAGATATTTTAGTTAGTCTATATCAAAGTTTAGAAAGTAAGCTTTCCAATGACCTATATTGCAGCACATTTGGAGACCAGTGGTCAATGAAATTCAACTTAGAAGTCTGATGGTATAGACTGTTCAAATCATTGAGTACCTACAACTTTGAGCGTATGCTTCCTCATCATATGAGTGTCATTTTGTGTAGGCAACTCCTTCAATATGCCTCAATAATTACAGATATATTTTCTTTAGTAACCCAAGAATTTCACCTAAGTGAGCTATATGAGAGTTCTTGATGTAGTATCCCCTGAATTGTCGGATTTTAGAGAGGCTTATTCTGCTATACAAAAGTTCGAAACCATTGACTATAGACTATTTCATATAAGAGAAACCAATGACACTTTAGAGAGATATTTTGCTTCAATCCATTGCAAGTCAAGGCTTGCTTAAATTGCCTAAACTCTGCAAGTAGACCATTAACTCCACCTCCATCTATGAAGTAGACATTACTCTTGAAAATATTTCACTGCACTTTCTGATGACATACCATCCACCATTGTCCTTGTTGGATGATCCACTGTTGGATACGCCTCACTTGACTAGGGGCTTCATCTTTTTGTCTTCATAGCATCATCCCATCCAGTTGCATCATCATTCACTCTCATGTCATATCTTCATCAGTTTTGATAACTTTTTCCTATTTTTAAGAGCTCAATTGTTACTAGTAGCTGGATTATGATTGGGTTGCGCCCATGTCAATAGATGATAATTTTGTAGCACGCCTGAACAGAAGGCAGATCTTAACTACACTTTGCATAGGGTTGATTGTTGTCTAACTTGTGGAATCTATTGCTAAGAGAAATGCGATGTGTCTACCCTTTTTGGCTGATTCAGCCTCAGTTTCCTATTGAAGATCATGTTCATAAAGCTCAAGTTTGACAATCAAAATCTTTGCCATGCATTTGGATTACATCAGTGAGACATTTTGGTGGGCTATTGCCTCTTAGAAAAATGCTTTCAGCTAATTCAGACTAAAGAACTCTAGAGTGGAAAGTATGACCCAGTGGAACCTGAAAAATAGATTCAAAGAATGGAGAAAGTTTTCACTTTAATAGAGATTCCAGGTGATAAAAGGGTGAACATTGGAATATTTCATCTAACTGGTGAAACCGATATTTGGTAGAACATTATTAAGAATAGGCTCTTAGGGCCTGACTTCACTTCGAGTAGATTTCTAGAAGAACTAACCACAATACCCCAGATTGCTAAGTGGGAACTGACAAATGCACATGGTGCGGTAGCCCAGAGCACCTCATCGCTGCCTGTTCCTGAAAACTGAAGGCTGTAGATAAAGGCTCTCACCTTCATGGCCCGCAGCTGTAGGAAGGGCTTATATGTTGAGTAAGAAAGAAGCTGCCACTTTTGGCACAGTAGTTGCGAGAACTCTCTTTCACTTTCAAAGCCATTTTGTGTATTAATTGATTCAGTTGCCACTCATTCATTATATACACACGATCTACCATGCAAGTGAATCTTGAGAATAAGGAGGCATAAACTAATGATGGATTCAAGTTATCCAATGACTCTAGAGTTGAGTGTTCTATTTCTCATCAATTGTTTCAATCACTATTGGTGGGATAGTTTTCCCTGGAGTTCTGATTCTAGTTGACTCATCAAACTTTGATATCATTTTGGAAATGAGCTGGTTGTGTACATATGGGGTCAAGATAGATTGTGATGACCCTAAGGTTATTTTAAGAGATGAACAAGGGAGAGAAATATGTTTCATGGACAAAGAAAGGAAAAATCTTGTCCTTTAAATTCTGTTATGAAAACCAATGAGCTCTAATGTCAAGGATATATTATGTATTGGTGCTGGTAACATTCAACTGAAGGAAGAAAAAGCAGAAGATATCCCGATAACTTGTGAATTTAGAGATGTTTTCCTGCAGAATTACTAGGAGTGCTCCGTAAAGAGCAATTGATTATGAGATTGAATCAATCCCTAATGCTTAATCGATCTTCAAAACCCCATATCGTATGGCCCCAATTGGGCTTAAAGAACTGAAGTTTCAGTCAGAGGAGTTATCACAGAAGATATTTATCTAACCATCCAAGTGTGCCATCATGGGATGCGTAGTTCTATTTGTAAAGAAGAAGAATGGAACCTTGAGGTTATGTATTGTTTTCATAGAGATGAACACGATCACCATCAAAAACAAATACCCATCGCCCAAGTGAATGAATTATTGATTAATTGCAAGGACCAAGAGAGTCTTCTTCAAGATTGATTTGAGGTCAGGGTACCATCAACTTAGCATTATATCTGAATACATTACCAAAACCACACTACAGACCATGTATGGGTCATGATGAATTCACTGTGATGCCTTTTGGCCTAATCAATGGCCCTGCGGCCTTTATGGATCTTATGAATAGAGTTTCAGACCATATCTAGACAAGTTATGGTGGTGTTATAAAAACAAATTATCTTGAAATACTCTAAATATAGAGATGAGCATACTGTTTACTTGAGATAATGTTATAGACCTTCAAGGAACATCAATTACATAGCCAATACAAAAAGTATGAGTATTGTTATGAAATAAATGGTTTCAAAGGAAGAGATTATGATTGAATTGTAAAAAGGTCAAAGTAGTTACAAAGTGCTCAAGACCCACCAATGCATTAAGATTAGAAATCGTATGAGTTTAGTAGGGAATTATTAAGTTCAGAAAAGAATTGTCATATAGTGGTACTTTATTCCTCCCAACAGTTCAAGTCTTATGGGTGGTACCTTACCCATAATCCAGGTGCACTGAGAATTTGAAAACACATTACTTGTAAAGGGTACCTTGTGTAATCTATAGTGGTCATCAGAGTTTAAAGCATGTCTTCTCTCACAAAAAGCACAGTCTACATGAAACATCAGTTGTGGCAAATCTACTGTCAACTAAGAACTGAAAATATTATGGCGGAGGCCCTGAATAGGAAGGCATAACATACTGTGAACATTGTAGTGATTACTCAACTGAATTTCTTGAGAGAGCTCAAGGACTTGCACATTCGATTAATGTCACACTGGAAGGAAAATGTTCAACTGCTGGCACTTACCTTACAGTCCTCTCTAATGGAGGAGTCTAGAGTGAATCAAGATAGTGATCCTGCACTCCAAAGAATAAAGCAAAATCTTAAGAAAGCAGATCTTAGAGGAGGCTCATAATACTCACTATTTGGTGCACCGAGGGGGCACCAATATGTACACAGATTTGAGGCAATATTTTTGTGAAACAATATAAGAATAGAAATTGCAGAATATATGGATAAAGGTCTGATTTGCCAAAAAGGCCAAGGCAGAACACCAGCGCCCCGTAGGTGAATTAAGACCTTTAGAAATTCCCACTTGGAACTGGGATTTCAATGGACTTTGTCATGGAATTCTCTCAGATATAGTGTCTGATAGAGGTCAGAGATTTCAAACCTGTTTTGGCATGCACTTCAAGGAGCCTCTGGAACTAGATTGAACTTTAGCAGTTCTTATCATCCTGAAATGGATGGCAAGCATCTAAACTATCAATGGATCAACTCTTCCAAGTTGGCGCCTGTAGTGTTTCACGACCAACATTTGCATTTGAAGAAAGTATGGAACTCCCAGCAGTCAATGTTGTGATAGCACTACCAGAGAATCCTTCATTAAACGTCAGGACAAAATGGCGGCAGACATTGACAACAAATCATTTTATGGGTGAAGATCTTCTTCAACATTTAATAAGGCGGCGTATCTCAGAAGACTCTTGAAAGTATGCCATTGGAACTGATAGAAAAGTTCTGTTAATAAACGAAGGAGATTCCTAGAATTTTCGGTACATGATAAAGTTTTTTTAGAAAGTCTCACCAACTAGGGGTATACGGAGGTTGTAATGCGACCTAAATTGCGGTCGAGATCCTTTGAACCATATCAGTTCATGGAAAGGTCGAATTCCATAACTTGTCTACCAGATCTGCCTATATAACTCAAACATGTGCATAACATGCTCCATGTTCCTTACCTTACAACCCAGGTAGTACATTTCAGATCCTGACCATACTGTCATAATCAAATCCATTGCAGTCGTTGAGGGTCTTGTGTTTCAAGAGAATCCAATTCAGATATTGGATCACATGATTAAGCAGTTCAGTATCCAGCAGATACCTTAAATCAAATTACTTTGGGCAAATCATACCTCCTCAGAAACTACCTGAAAAACTGAGGATCAAGTGAAAGTCACGCACCCATATTTATTTGGGATAACCTTGTATCTATTGGCAACGTTCATAAGTTTCGAGGACGAAACTCTTTAAGGGCGGCAGGCTGTAATAGCCTAAACCAAAATCATATATATTTCTTTAATTAAGTCGTGTTATTTATTTTTCACATTTATTTATCTCATTGAATCATCCCAGTTGAGAAAATGCATTTCGGGCCCCACTATGCAATTCGAGTTTCATTTACCGGATCATTTCGGGGGAAAATTGATAGTAGGCCTCGATATTTATGATTTAAAAGATTAAATTACTTTTCATAACATTACATTTATTCTCGAGCTTTGAAAAAAAAAAAAATTTCGCAAACGCACTCGGTTTTAGTTCTTTCTCTAAACTGAGCCCGTTTAAGGCCGACTTTGATCCAACAGGACTTGACCCATATTTGTTTAGCTAAACTCTCTTAATTAAGCCTTAATTAAGCTTAAAATCCTTGACTTTTCTACTTTCATTTTCAGCCAAGTAAAACCAAGTATAAATTGTAAAATTTTCTTTTTATTTTCATTTTACACCAAGCATTCAAGACACTTTCTCTCTCTTCCCTCTCCTCCTTCTCTCTGCATGGCTACCAGCACCAATTCTAGTAGCAAAAACACCCCTCTTAGCCACCTTTCAACCACTAAACACCCACCACTTACCACCCCCAACCACCCCTCTCACCCCCACAAACATCAAGGATCTTTCTTACCTCTTTTTCAATCACAAAGTGAGTGTTCTTTTCACCCCTATGCTGATTTTTGTTTTGATTCTTGATCTTGTTGGTTTTTGTTTCTTATTTTGGTTGTTTTAGTGATGGATTATGCTATTTTTATGGTATTAAGAATCATCTTGGTGATGGATCATGTTGGAGTTGAAGCTAGGGTTCGGGTTTTATCTTAATCATGCAAGCTTCATGTTCAAGTGTTGAATTTTGATTGTTTTAAATGAGATTTTGTGATCCTTGGCATTGGTAATGAATATCAAGATATTTACGCTGATTTATATAAGTTAAATAGTGATTTTAGTGGGTGGTTATGTGAAGAAAAGATTGCAAATATGTGGTTATTGAGCTGTCAACAGACCTGAAATAGGGGCCACTTCGGGATTAAACTGGTACTGTTTGGCACATCCAAAATTACGGATTTTTGGTGTAGTGATACCTTCATGAGTTAGCTTTCAATAGGATTTGGAATTACTCAATTTGGAGTTGTGTGGACAAAGGTATCACTAATTTACTCAAGACTGTGCAGAATACATTGAAACTGGGAACTGAACTGAAACAGTGACTTTACGGAAAAACTGGTATTGATTTTGTCACTGAAAAATTGTGATTTTTGGTATGTGGATAGGTAAATGAGTTATCTTTCAAATTCCTTTTGAATCACCTTAATCCGAGTTCTGTGGAAAACGTTATAGTCATTTTGCTACGACTGCGCAGATTGAACTGAAATTGTGCATGTCTGTGTTCTACCCTAATTTTAGGGACCTTATTGTATGAATCATGATTTGTGTCCTGAATGAAAGTTTTAGTGGGCATTATGAGCTTTTCATATTGGGGGTTTATATCTCAATTGAAGGTCGGGAGTGAAAAATATGGATTTTCCAATGCAGACCATCAACGGTAATATGAGTGAATGCAGAAATTGAGACATTTGGACCTTGCACTTGGGAAAGAATGCCCCTGCAGTCAGCATTTGCTCTTTCAAAAGATGGGATCCCCAAAATCAAATTTTTTTGAGATTTTCCATACTGTCTAGTAGTCCCACTGTTGTAAATAGTTTTTATATCTGTGAGTTTTCCATGTTAATGACCACTAATTTAAAGTGGGCTCTCATGTTCTTTACCTCTGTCCTGCAATCTGACTTTTTATGGCAATTGAAATGAATTACAATCAGCCATTCTGTTGGATTGTATTGAAGAGGTTATCTGCGAATGGCAAATGTGGGGTTTTTTCCCTTTTTAACATATGCCCAGAAAAGCATGTGTTGAAATGCATCTTTTCCTTTATGTTTTATGACATGCATCCGATGACTTGGTCGTTGAAGCTGTTCTTTTCCCCCTTAGATTCATTGCAGAAATCATTTTATTTTTTGAGCCATGTTTTATGTGTTTTGAATGTTGCTGTTTCCTATAGTACTGATGATTTTGTTGCATTGTTTTGTGGGTTTGAGATGACAAGGATTAGATGGTACTTGACCTCTATTCAAGGCAAAGATCTAGCTATTGTCAATTAGTATGCTTGGCTTTGCAATTTTGAGGTATTTTTCTACTTCTAGTATCCTCTAATGTGTTGCCTCTTCTTTTTCATATATAATGCTTTAATTGGTCAATACCTACATCGAAGGTGCATGTTAGTGGGTTGGAATTTGGTTGTCTCTTGCATTTACTAATGTTGTAATGTTTGAATTCTGCTTGCATATCAAGCAATTTTTTTTTTCCCGGGTCTTCAATAACATATCAAAGTTGATTCAATCTTTCCTTGTTTCACCATCCACTTTAGCATAATCTTATTTATGAGTCCTACTTTTGATTGCAAAAACAAGAATACTTTTATTGTAGGATTGAGATCTAATGCTACATTTGACAACGATTTGTAACTTGGTAATTCCAATTAAAGCAGACCTTTGGGCACTCATAAGACTAGAACCATGCTAGATGTGCTCAATTGTTAAATGGGAAATATCATCATGACTCAGGATTCACAATCGTCTATAGTGTTCCCTAGTATTTGTTACGTTGGATGTAATCAATGACAGATTAATAATCATGTTTCCATTTCCATGTATGATTGTATGAGAGCATTCTCTTAAAAAATTACCTTATAATAATAAATTCACAACTACAGTAAACTGTACAGGTTTTAATTATAATTGTATTACATGGCTGATTGCATGATGTCACCATGACATTGCATCCAACCAAATACTATGTTTATGCATGAGAGTGAGTTGTTATGTGATCCTTCTTTTCATTTTCATGTATAATTTATTGGTGACGCTATGATCTATGTTGTTTTTTTTTGTTGGGGGGGGGGAGAAGAGCTTGAAAGTAATTGATTTTCAAGATGGCTAATTTTAGCAAATTCCTTTTGACTTGCTAGGAATGGAAAGAGCTAAGGAGGCCTGAGTAGGAAATCCATGATGTTTGCACCGACAACAATGTGGAGTCAAAGTGATGGAATATGAAGCGGTAGGGAGTGTTTCTGATAGACGACTCTATGTAATTTGCCAGATGAGAATATGGTGATCTGCGTTTGTGCTATGCAATTATTTGGTTTGCCATCAATGTTTGTGCCCTATTCATTGAGAAAATGCCCAATTTGCAAGCAACCAATTTGAACTTTTATCAGGAAATATGGTTCTTCACTTGAAGAGATGTTTTGTATGGTTTTCAATTTGCAATACTAGATGCAACATGGCAGGAGGAAGCCATTGCAAATACATCTCCTTAGTAGATTTCGCATTGTAACGTGGGAACATGTTACAGATGTTGGAAAACTTGCTAGATATTGAGAAGTCTAAATCGTTTTTTGATGAGTCTCTCAGTATGCTTATAATTGCTAAAAATTTTTTACCCTCCGATTTCTTTGTTTTTTTCTTAAGGTTGTGCAAGTTAGTGGTTAAGAAAGAAGATAATGTTCAACCTAAAATTACATTGTTTTATCTCGTTTTATTATCTAATAATTGCTCGAAATAAATTATTAAATTTGAATTTCAATATTGTTTTATTTATTTTGTAAGTATTGAAAAATGTGAAAAAAATGAGCAACTGTGTCAAGAATTGGATCAAGAGAGGAAAAATGGAAGAGAAGAAAAATCCAAAGCCAAAAATCCTAGCCTAACTCCTTGGCCAGGTCTGCAGTTCCCATCCTCCCTTTTTCCCTTTCCTCTTCTTTCCTTCACTAGGCCAGCCTGCTTCTCTTGTGCCCGAGCCCGATTCGCCCTTCCTTCTCCCATTCTCTCTCTGCCCTTACTCTCTCCCTCGCTGGGCTTGGCCCGTCCCATCCCCTTTATCTCCTTCCCAAACCGCGGCCCAAGCCCAGATGTTTCCCTCCAACCCAGGTTGCCCTTTTTTTTCCTCACATGTGCCACGTACGTGATCCCCAGCCGTCCCATCCCCTTTCCTTCTTCTTCTTCCTCATTCCATGAAGCAGAGGCCGAAAAATGGGGGGGCTGCAACCCGTTCGACCTTTCGTCTTCTCCATCATCAGCAGCCATGGCATCTCTCTCTCCCTCTTCTATCATAATTCATTATATTCATTGCTTCATTATCACATTCGGCCGTTACCCATCCCTTTTTCTCATCTTCTCCATCGGTTTTGTGCCCAAAAACAGAGTCACGAAGCAAGCTCTATGTCTTCCCCATTTTCGTCAGTTTCTCTCTATCTCCTCCTTCAATCATCATCCTTAATTCTCCCAATTTTACTTCCATACATTACTCTCCATTATGTCCATTAAGGTGGCTGTTGAAGGTTTAATTTTGGGAAAGGCGGGCTTGAAAAGCAAAGTGGATAGAACAGAGTAGGAGGGAGCAGATGGCTATGCGGGATTTTTGATTACTTATTTTATTGTTTTTTTCCTGTTCCAGACCAAGTTGTAGACATTCATATTACTTCAGTGGATTCTGAATTTCAATTATTGAGTAAAAAGAAATACTACTTAGAGTTGAATTTTCTAGGAATTTTTAGTTCGAATTTTGGTCATTGTTTTGATATTGTGTTCGTGGGAAATTTGTTTGAGTGACCCAAGCTTCGCTCTTTGTCAACTCTTTGAATGCTTGTCAAATCTGAGTTCTCAAGTTCAGTACCATTTGAATCGAGTGCACACCTACGCCGTGAATAATCATTGGATTTGGCTGATGAGTTTTTGTTCCAATTTTACTTACATAATTATTCAGTCAGTTCCACTAGGGTGTGCTAATGACTTAGGCTGTTTAGATTTAATTCCTTGGATTTTGTTAATTGGTGATTCTAAATGGTAATTTATTTTTGGTAAGCTGTAATCTGAGTTCACAAACCATCCCTAAGAACGATATCCATAAATACTACGACAATAAACTGTATACTTGTGGGAAACCACCACAAGTTTTTAGCGCCTTTGCCAGAGATGGTTTGTGAAATCTAGTTCCATCCAATCATACTTTAGTTACTAGAGTCGTTTGAGTTGTTTTTTTTTTATTTTAGAGTTGTGATTTTTAATTTTAGTTGAGTCATTTCGTTTCAGTAATTTAGTTTAGTTTTGATTTTTGTTTTTGTTGAGATTAGTTTAATTTTAGAGGTTATTTGTTGCTACAAAAAGTACTAATCAGTTTAGTTTATGTGCAACAAAGAGAAATAATGTAGAACTGATCCCGAAAAAAAATCAGACTAGTGTAGATTTTTTACCAATTTCACATTCTATTTGAATTTTTTGGAGCAATTCTAGTGTGATTTTTGTTGTGCTGATATTTGTCCTAGATTCAGCATAATTTTTAGAGTTTGAGTGAATATTTCTGGAATTTTTGGGGCTTTTTGGATTTTTTTGTGAATTTTGGACTTGATAATCTGCTTGAATTTTTCTGCACTGTTCGAGGATAGAAAAAATTGAGAAAAATTATATTTATGTGCTTTGTGATTGTTTGGAATTTTCTTTATATTTAGTTCTGATTTTAGGAGTTTTATTTTCTGTTTTAATTCTTAGAATTAGGTTGTTTAGGTGTGGTTTTATTTCTTATTTTCTTTAGGCTTTTTGTGTTTGTGTTTTTGTTTTAGTTTTGCTCATTTTCTGGTTGTATACTGTATTTTTAGTTTGATTCACTTTCTTGTTACTTTTGTGGCTTAAAAGAAAGAAAACAAAAAAAAAAGAAAAATCCAAAATCCAAAAAAAATTAGAAAAAAAGACCAAAAATAGCACTTTTGGTGAGTGTGTGCGATTTATGTGACTGGTTGGGTCAGAAACCTTAAAAATCATCGACTTGTTAGGAGGGAACCGGACCTTGACTTAGAACCTGAACTGGAGCCCAAGCTTGAACCAGAAGAAATGGCACAAGAAAGATTTTGGAGCGAGATTTTCTATCCTCCTAGAACTGCTTTGCCATCTTGCTTCACTCTACCTAACTTTGGACCCAATGTGACCTTCGAATTAAGACCTAACTATACTCAGATGCTCTCTAAATTCATAGGTTTAGAGGCTGCTTATTTATTTTTGAGGGAATTCGAAAAAGTTTGTTCTATAATGCATTTTCCTAATATTCCCATTGATGTTGTGCAAATGAAATTGATTTCTTTTGCTTTGAAAGATTCTACTAAACATTAGATGTATAGCTTGGCTGCTATTTCTGTAGCTTCTTAAAATAATTTTGTGAGATTGTTCTTAAGAAAATATTGCCCTAGTGCCAAGATTATTAAGGAATGAAATCAATTAATTTGTGCAACTAGATAGGGAATTATTTTGAAAATATTTTGATAGGTTCAAGTATTTTAGCCTAGTGTTCGCACCATGGTTTAAAGCAAGCACGTTTGTGTCAGATTATATATGAAGCACTTGACCAACATACTAGAACTATGATACAGTCCATGCGTCAGGGTGACTTTCTTTCTAAGAACGCCACAGCTGCTTCGGAATTCCTAGAGGACTTAGTTGAGAAAGCCATGCAGTGAAAAACCACTCATGATGACAGTTTAAGTTCTAGGTTTACAAGTGATAGGTTGCATTCTGCCTCTAATATGAGTCACTTAGAGTCCAAGATTGTTGTTTTAGAAAATATATTGAAGGGATTGTCTCCCTAAATGACCTAGCCATCCCAGACTTCTTCAGTGTCTTATTCTCATTGCCAGGCCCTAGATTATTCTTTGAGTGCTTATCCTTATTTTGCTCACCAGTTAGAAACTGAGTAAGAGCAAGTGAGTATGGCCTTCCAGAGATCTAAGAACGACCCTTTCTTACAACCCAGGGTGGAGAAATCACCCTAACTTCTCTTGGAGTAATGGACCAAATGCTACACTTCCTAACTCCCAGCCTGGAGTGCTTCTTGGAAACAACGCCCAGCCCATCTCTCACCCTTCTAATTCTTTGTAGAGACCGGCTTTTCTAGGTGTACCTTATGCACCTAGACTTCTACCTCCTGTAGCTCAAGTTCAACCTCCTCTTGATTACGCTAATTTTGATAAAATAGAGAGGAGAATTAATAATAATATGGAGAGAATGATTAATGCTAACATGGAAAAATGATGAGAATGATGACTGAGTAGTTTTCCCAATTAGCATCATCTTCTAGGGAGCTAGGTACTTTTTGTAGTCAACTTGAGATGAACCCTAAGGGTCACACCTCCTCTTCTTCTGGTAACCCTAATGAGCCCATGAGGAAAGTGAATGCAGTGATATCTCTCCGCTTTGGTCGCAAAATTAACAACCAAGTGCGAAGTCCTAGTGAGCCCTACAGGTATCCTCACTAATTCTTCCAAAATTCTTCTTCTTCTTCTTCTTCACCTCCGAAAATTAGTTCATCCAGTGAGCTAGGGGATGCCACTGATGGTGTCCCCAATGATTCTGATAATCATCTTCCTCATAAGTCACCATCTAAGAAAGAGGATCTTAAAGAAAAAGACTCCCCTTATTCAGTTGACCCTTCACCTCCTAAGGGTTCTTCTCCTTCTTCTTCTCAGAAAGTCCATATGCTTTTACCTCCTTTTCCCCACAGGCTTAAGAAGAGGGATCAAGCTCATGTTGAGAATATGATAGAGACCTTCTCTCAAGTCGAAATCAACATTCCTTTGCTTGATGCTATTTAGTAAATGCCTCCATATGCTAGGCTCTTAAAGAATCTGTGCACGACCAAGAGAGCTCCTAATGTCCTTAAAAAGGCTTTCTTAGCCTCTAGTGCTAGTTATATTCTCTCTCATTAGATGCTTGTGAAGTATAAGAACCCTAATTATCCTATTATTTCTATAGTTATGGGGGACCAACTTATTCACAAAGCTTTGCTTGATTTAGAGGCTAGTGTTAACTTGATACCCTTCACTGAGTATGAGAGGCTAGGGTTAGGTGAGTTGAAACCTACTAATATGGTTATTCAATTGGTTGATAGATCCACTAGGCTGCCTAGGGGTATAGTTGAGGATGTGCTGATTAGAGAGGGTGAATTCATTTACCCAGTGGACTTCGTGGTGATTGAGATAGAGATGGTCTAACTTAGCTAGTCAAATCCCTGTGATTTTAGGGCGTCCTTTCTTGGTCACTGCCAATGCCCTCATTAATTACAGAAATGGCATGATGAGACTGTTTTTTAGCACCATGACCTTAGAGCTGAACATCTTTAACATGCAAAGACAGTCTTCTGGTTTTGACTATATGGAGTTCTCTACCCTTCACTGAATAGAGGAGCCTATACTTGATGATGCTTTTGATGATGTGTTTGCTACTGAGTATGAGGCATATCTTGTGAATGATGAGCCTGAATATGATGTGTTTAAGTTTGATCACTTGTGCTCTGTTATTGGTTGTTTGCTTACTGCTGCTTCTAAATCTACTTATGAATATGTTACCCCTCCTGCTTTTGAATTGAAACCACTTTCTGATTCTATGAAGTATGCATTCCCAGGACCCGATATATCTTTACCTATCATCATTGCTTCTAACTTCGATCGGGACCAAGAGAATAAACTAATTGCCCTACTTAGGGAGAACAATGAAGCTTTAGGTTGGACTTTAGGGGATATTAAGGATATTAGTCCTTCTATATAGAATTCATCTAGAGGACAATGTTAAGCCCTACCATGATCGTCAAAGGCATTTGAACCCGACTCTCCAAAAAGTAGTTAGGACAGAAGTACTGAAGTAGTTAGACCATGAGATTATCTATCCTATTTTTGATAGTGAATGGGTTAGCCCCGTTCAAGTTGTTCCTAAGAAGACTGGGATTACCGTGATTAGGAATGACAATAATGAGTTAATCCTTACTCGAGTTCAATCTGGGTGGTGTGTTAGTATAGAAATGGCCACTTTCCCTTTCCTTTCTTAGACCAGATGTTAGAAAGTTTGACTGGACATTCCTTCTATTACTTTTTAGATGGATACTCTGGCGATATCCAGATCTCTATTGCTCCTGAGGATCAAGAGAAGACTACTTTCACCTATCCATTTGGGACATATGCCTTTAGATGAATGTCGTTTAGACTGTGCAATGCCCCTGCTGCCTTTCGAAGATGTATGATTTTTATTTTCTCAGATCTAGTTGAGCAGTGCATGGAGATTTTCATGGATGACTTCTCTGCGTTTGGGTCTTCTTTTGATGATTGTCTGTCTAATCTGACAAAAGTTTTGGAAAGATGTAGGGAGAAAAACCTGACTTTGAATTGGGAAAAATGTCACTTCATGGTTAAAAAGGGAAAGTTTTAGGCCACATTATTTCTAGGGATGGAATTGAGGTAGACATGGCTAAGATTGATCTAATTGTTAATCTTTCCCCTCCCACCTATGTGAAAGAGGTTAGATCTTTCCCTGGACATGCTGGCTTCTATCATCGCTTCATTAAGGACTTTAGTAAGATTACGAAGCCCTTGTCCAACCCGCTAGCTAAAGATGTGCCATTTCACTTCTCTGAAGAATGCCTTGAAGCATTTTCCAAGCTTAAGAAAGCCTTAATCTCTTCTCCTGTTCTTCATCCTCCTATCCGGGGAGAACCATTTGAATTGATATGTGACACTTCTGATTATACTACTGGGGTTGTTTTACGACAACGTGTTAATAAGAAGCCCCATGTGATTTACTATGCTAGTCACACTTTGAATGATGCCCATCTGAACTATAGTATGACTAAGAAAGAACTTTTGGCTATGATCTTCGGTTTTGAGAAGTTTAGACCTTATCTAATTTGGTCTCACGTGATTGTCTATAGTGACCACTCTGCTCTTAAGTACCTTTCTAAGAAGGGTGCTAAGCCTAGACTGGTTAGACGGATGTTGCTTTTGCATGAATTTGACCATGAGATTAGGGATAATAAAGGTTCTAAGAACCTTGTACTAGGATTCCCTATGATAGAGAGAGTGAGTCTAATGTCTCTGAGTGCTTCCCCGATGAGCAGTTGTATATTGTTCATCCTGATCCTTGGTATGCTGACATTGTTAATTACTTAGTTGCTGGTAAGATCCCTGAGGATTAGACTAAGAATGACAAAGATATATTCTTCCACCTTATGAAGTTCTTTCCTTAAGATGATCCTTATTTGTTTAAGTATTGTTCTGACTAAGTGTTTAGAAGGTGTATTCTCGATAATGAGGTGATGAGTGTCCTTTCTTTTTATCATAACCAGGCATGTGAGGGGCACTTTAGTGGTAGGAAGACTACAACTAGAGTTCTTCAATGTGGTTTCTATTGGCCTACTCTGTTTAGAGATGCTTTTGAGTATTATAAGAGTTGCTCTAGGTGCCAGCAGTTGGGTAGAATCCCCAGAAGAGATATGATGCCACTAAACCCCATCATTGTGGTGGAGATTTTTAATATTTGGGTTATTGATTTTATGGGGCCATTTCCACCCTCTTTTGGGAATGAGTATATTTTGCTAGCCGTGGACTATGTTTCTAAATGGGTTGAGGCCATCCCTTCTAGGACTGATGACGCTAAGGTGGTTGTTAAGTTCCTTAAGGAGAATATTTTTGCTAGATTTGGTATGCCCTGTGCTATCATTAGTTATCAAGGTACCCATTTTAATAATAGGTCTTTTGATGCCTTACAAAAAAGGTATTCAATAGTCCATAGGCTTGCTACCCCCCATCATCCCCAAACTAGTGGCTAAGTTGAAGTGTCCAATCGGTAGATCAAACAGATTCTAGAGAAGACAGGGAGGTGGAACAGGAAAGATTGGGCTGACAAGCTCAGAGATGCTCTCGGGCCTATAGGACGGCTTTTAAAACTCCCTTAGGTATGTTACCTTATAGGGTTGTTTATGGTAAGCCTTGTATCTACCTGTGGAGATAGAGCATAGAGCTTAATGGGCCATTAAGAAGCTTAATTATGACTTAACTGAGGTCGATGATGAGCGTAGACTGCAATTAAGTGAGCTTGATGGGACTAGAGTTGAGGCTTATGAGAGTGCTCAATCTTACAAAGAGAGGGTGAAGTTGTTTCATGATAAGCATATCCTTAGGAAAGAGTTTGCCTCAGGAATGAAAGTACTCTTGTATGAGTCTAAGCTCCATCTATTTTGAAGGAAATTGAGGTCATGATGGAATGGTCCTTACAATGTCTCACGTGTTTTTCCCTATGGTGCAGTTGAAATCCAAGACCCTTAGAGTGGTGCCACTTTTAAAGTGAATGGCCAAAGATTGAAGTAATTTCTGGAGCTGCCAAGTAGAGACGATGCGGAGTGTCTGATACTCCGTGAGCTGAGTCCTGATTAGTGATTGTATTGAGGTGATAGCTTGGGTGTATTTAGCACTCGACCTAGTTTGCTAAGAATTTCTTCTCTTCTTCTCTCTTTCTCTCCTTTTTCTTTTTTCCCTTTTTGTATAGTTAGCTGCTGATCTTTTTGTCTTTTGTATATATATGTTGTACATTTGTTTTTTTTGAGTCATAACCTTTTTGTTTGTGAGTCTTGTTATTCTTTTATATATTTGTTTTCCTTTATCGTTTTTGTATTTAATGTTTTTTTTCACTTGCAATGAGGACATTGTGAGATCTAGGTGTGGGGGTGGAGAAGCTTTGAAAAATTTAAAAAAATTTTGAAAAACATTGAAAATCCAAAAAAGATTTTTATTTTGTTTTTGGGAGGTTTCGTACTATTCTAATTAGCTTAAATTTCCTGTGCTTTGACTTTTAGCTTGTATGTAAGTGCGAAGTGTATGATAGGTCTCTGTCCTCAGTGTGTCATTTTAATCCCTAATTCTAACCCCAATTGTTCATTATCGCTGTGTAATCCAATATCTATTTATACCATTATCATTGTCTTAAGGTCTTAGTCTTCCATGATTGGCTCTTCGACTTGTCTTTGACCCGATTACTTTAGTTTTTTGTTTGCATTCTAAAAAAAAAAAGAAAAAAAATGAAAGTGAAAAAAAAGGATAAGAAAAGGATGAAAGAGAAAGAAAAGAAAAGGAAATGAAATAAAATTTGGAATGACAGGTATTCCTTTGAGGCATGCGCTACTGGGTGTTAGCTTTTGAGGCATGTGTTGTTGGGTGTTACCCTTTGAGGTAATACTACTACTGGGGTGAAAAGTTAGTGCTTTGACGTCATTCATGGGGTAGAGAGCTTTGATGAGTACATTCTGTTTATATACAGGCTAATATCTTTGCTACATGGTGATTTAGTCAGTTAGAATGTGCACAGGCTTCTCGCTTGTATATTTGTGTTTGTAAATCCAAACTATTTTTCTATTCCTATCTCTCTTTTCCTTTTCAATTTATTTCTTGGATAGATTTTGTGGGTATATCTTCTGCAAACCCTTACAAGACCTTACTCATCCACTAGAGGTGACCTAGGGGTTTAAAGGGCTTGTAGCACGTGCTAAGTACAACCGTGATTCTTCAAAAGTGAGTTAGGATTTTGTTTTGTTTTCTTTTATAGGATTTGTAGTTTTGTTTTACTCGAGGATGAGCAAACCTTAGCTATGGGGGTATCTGTTTAACCTAAAACTACATTATTTTATCCCATTTTATTATCTAATAATTGCTCGAAATAAATTATTAAATTTGAATTTTAATATAATTTTATTCATTTTGTAGGAATTGAAAAATGTAGAAAAAATGAGTAACTAACTCAAGGATTGGATCAAGAGCGGAAAAATGGAAGAGAATGAAAATTCGAAGCCCAAAATCCTAGCCCAACTCCTCGGCCTGCTCTGCAGTCCCCCTTCCCCCCTTTTCCCTTTCCTCTTCTTTCCCTCACTAGGCCGGCCTGCTTCTCTTGTGCCCAAGCCCAGTTCACCCTTTCTTCTCGCATTCTCTCTCTGCCCTTACTCTCTGCCTTGCTGGGCTTGGCCCGTCCTATCCCCCTCATCTCTTTACCAAACTACTGCCCAGGCCTAGACATTTCCCCCCCAACCCAGCCTGCTCTTTTTTTTCCCTCACATGTCCCACGCACGTGATCCCTAACCGTCCCATCCCCCTTCTTCTTCTTCCTCATTCCACGAAGCAGAGGCTGAAAAAATGGGGGCTGCAACCCGTTCGACTTTTTGACTTCTCCATCATCAGCAGCTATGGTGTCTATCTCTCTTTTCTTTCATAATTCATCACATTCATTGCTTCATTATCACATTCGGCCGATACCCATCCGTTTTTCTCGCCTTCTTCATCAGTTTTGTGCTCAGAAACACAGTCATGAAGCTAGCTTTTTGTCTTCCCCATTTTCGTCTCCTTCTCTCTCACTATCCTCCTTCAATCATCATCCTCAATTCTCCCAGTTTTTACTTCAGTACATTACTGTCCATTATATCCATTAATGTGGCTATTGAAGGTTCGGTTTTGGGAGAGAGGGCTTGAAAAGCGAAGTGGACAGAATAAAGTAAGAGGGAGCAAGTGGCTATGTGGGATTTTCGATTACTTATTTTATTGTTGTTTTTTCTATTCCAGACCATGTTGTAGACATTCAAATTACTTTAGTGGATTCTGAATTTCAATGATTGAGCAAAAAGAAATACTACTTGGAGTTGAATTTTCTAGGAATTTTTGGGCCAAATTTGGTCACTGTTTGGATATTGTGTTCGTGGGGAATTTGTGTGAGTGACCCAAGCTTGGATCTTTGTCAACTCTTTGAATGCTTGTCAAATTTGAGTTCTCGAGTTCAGCATCAGTTGAATCGATCGCACACCTGCGCTGTGAATGATCATCTGATTCGGGTGATGAGTTTTCATTCCAATTTTATTTATATAATTATTCATTCAGTTCCACTAGTGTGTGCTAATGACTTAGGCGGTTTAGATTTAATTCCTTGGATTTTGTTAATTGGTGATTCTAAGTTTTAATTTATTTTCGGTAAGCTATAATCTAAGTTCACAATCCATCCCTGAGGACGATATCCATAAACACCGTGATGATAAACCATATACTTGCGGGAAACCACAACAAACAATTTGCTTCTAATGATGCAAGGTGCGATATTTAGAGACTAGGATTTGAGCTACTAAAGCTAACAAATGTAATGAAGGATTTCCCTTTGCATTAATCTAGAAATGAAAGAACCTAACTAGAATGTCACCATTCTTAAGATTGCAATGTAGATGTCATAGGATGAACCACCACAAGGACTTCAGATGCCCCTAGATGGTTGTGCGTGGGGAACACCCCCACTGGTGGCTAGGTAGAACTGAACACATCAAGATCCTACGACCATTCACATGTGGGAATCGGAATCAAAGGTTGGGAACATTGTTGCATAAAGGATGTTGGCAGTGACAGCATTTCCAACTTTCCCAATGCTCAAGAAAACAAAATCATTCCCAGTCACATTAGCAGAGCCTTTGTACTTAGGTCTAACGGACCTGTTAGGCCTGCCATGCAAAAATCTAGGGCGGCTATCTTGGTGGTAGCAATAGCAAGGAGCAGAGAATAGAGAATATAGAATAGAGAAAGAAGGTAAGAAATATTGCTGCATGTTGCTCTCTTGGGGTTTATGGGCCTTTTGTTGGTGAATTGTATCGGATAGAGTTAATATACAGGATGTTAAAGTTTTATTTGGGGTACATAAATTGGCTTAAGGCCTTAAAGATGCAAGTTGCATAATGGCTCCCAAAACAATGACAAAAAGATTGTTATTTAGATAGAAAAGAATGAGAGAACCACATATAGGGAGGGATATTGAGATTGGTCCATTCAATATCCCTTGCTAAGGACAATATCTAGGATCCTAAGAATATGTGGAAATCATATACCTCACATTAATGCGCCAAAATAAAGATAATGTCCAATTTAGGATATTCACCCTTAATTTCCCTTCTAGTGCATTGATATTTGATCTTGGATCCATCTTCATGTTCGAAGGGTAGAACTAGAATAATGCATATAAGGTGCCTGCCAATTTGTTTTTTTAACTTTTTTAAAAAAATTTTTGCTCAATGGTGATTTGTTAAATAGCCCATTATCGTTGCTGGGTCATTCCCAATTTGTGATGGTTAAGAGAACAAAAGGACAATCAAATGGAGAACAATCATACTAGAAAACTTGCCAATACAGAAGTTATTTCGAGATTCATTTATTTTTATGATTGAATTCTCATGTGATAAAATCATTAAAGTATGTAGTGATAATGGATTAAGAAAATTTTTCTTCAACATATATGCAATTCTAAATACCGTTCTCTTCATAAAAAAAAGGGGAGACTATTTTGATAGTGGCTTATTCTATTGTTCATTCTAATTCTCTGTCATTGCTCTCTTTTTTTCTCTAAATCTACTTAATTCCCTTCTTTTTCCATGGATTTGATCACTTATCATGGTCCTAGAGCCCAACATGGAGTGAATGAAGGATTCTTTCCTTTTGTTCCTCTAACTTAATCGTGTACGGTGAAAGAGGACAAATCAATTACTCAGACCTTCAAAATCTGTTATTCATCCATCCTTCCCATGGACCTGGATGATTAGGATAAGGAGAGAAGTTGCTAGGCTTCAAGAACTTGGAAATAAGAAATGAAGATTGTTTTTTTAACCAAAAGAAAACCAAAGGCTGTGCTTGAAGACGATCTAGGGCAATAATTTGTTTATTCTTGGATACTGAATGCTATAAGTGAGCCAATTAGCAAATCTATTTTGTATATATCTACTACTAGCCAAATCTAGAAGCATTTGGAAAGAAGATATAGCCTTAATAGTGGATTTGGGAAGTGTATACTGTATAAAGATATCTATGGTCTTAAGCAAAATATCACCTCTGAATGAGTATTATACCAAATTAAGAGGAATTTGGGAAAAACATGAGGTGATGAGTGATTTACCCAAAATCTCTACATCTTACACTAAGATGATAAGTTTTTTGAATGCTCTTGCTAAGCTATAGAAAGAAAAGAAGTCGTTTTAGTTTCAGAATGGTCACATGATGAGTATAGTGCTCGTGGATTCAATTCCTATGCATGACTCCCTTACCTTATGTGGAATATGCCTATGCAATGCTTCACCAAGAGTAGCTATAGAGAGAGGCTTTTATTAAAACATAGATATAGTTAGAGTCATCAATATTGCTTAAAAGGAAGCTAAAAATGGTAAGTGCATTGGATACTTAAGGTAAATATCACACCAAGTAAAGCAGTTGGCAAATAATAGGCTGTCGAACCTCGAACCCTATGTTTGAGAAAGAATCACAAAGTAGTGCACGTTCAAAAGAATATTAGATTTAGTGATACTGATTCAAGAGTTACAAAACAAGAACAAACATAAGCAGAAGCCTCTTCTATTGAGAATAATTATATGTTTACACCACAACAAGTTGAACAACTACTCAAGCTCTTGCTATGTACCACCAAAGAATCTTTTAGCAGGTCATCTTAATATTAATAAAGAACTCGATTGTAGTTTTATAGGCATGACATATTATTCTTGTGTTACTTCTTGGAATTTTGACGTGGGGATTTATAGATCATATGACTTTATAGCTATATGGCTAAATAATAAAAAATGCAATTTATTAAATCTCATATCAACTTGCCAAATAGCCATGTGGTTGATATAGAACAGATTCTTGATTTGGTGTTAAATAATGATCTTGTGCCAAGTGATGCACTTATAGTTCTTGAATTCAAATTGGACTTGATCTTTGTTGCCAAGTTATAAGGAGTTAATGGATGCATTGTTTGTCTCATTCAGAATTTTACATAATATATGATTATGCCACAAGAAAACCTGAAGTTATACCTACTGTAGCACTTTATAATAAGGTGCTTGAGTTTTATTATAAAGCAGGTGCTTGAGCTTTATTGTAAAGCTTTGTCTAAGCCATTTCTTCTATCTGTAGCAATGTTGAAGTGGATGCCATGAGTAACAAGTTTGTTGCATATCTTTAGCATCAAAGACTTGGACATGCTCATTTTTCTAAACTGGGGTATATCCCTTATGTATCTAAGCTTCTAACTGATGCAAATGTTGTTTCTTTTGCTCATCCTATGGTAAGATTTACTAAATGGCATCACACATTAAACAAATATCATAGTCTACAATGTTTTCACTTAATCCATATTGTTATTTGGGGGCCCTACAACATTATGACTCCTATAAAATTTAGATTTTTCCTAACTATTGTCTACAATCACAGTAGAGCCATATCAACATATATATTAAGTACAAATAACGTGCTTTATTTGTTTTGCAAGTTGTTTTTCAAGTCTGGTCATATGCTATTTTAGTGTCATCTAAAGATTGTAATAACTAATAATGCCTTGGGATTTGATTTTGGTCCTTGTAAAGAGTTTTTTTCAAATTTTTTTTTACAGATAATAACAAGGTTCATCAAACTTGTTGTGTAGTTATGTGATATACCACAATAAAATGGAAGTGTGAAAAGGAAATATAGTTACACTTTCGACGTTGCAAGAACCTTGAGATTTCAAGTTGGATTTTCTTTTGAATATTATGTTGGTTTTGTTCTATCAACCACATACACTATCAACAAACTCCCATCAACAGTTATAGTAACAAAATCCCATATGAGATGCTATTTCATGAACCTCCAATGATAATCTCAGAATTCTGGGGTGTTTAGCCTTTACTAGTAATCCTATAGAGAATCATATAAATTTCAAACAGTCAGAGTTTCTTATGTATTTTTTGGTTATCCAAGAAACCAAAAGGGGTTTAAGTTGCTTAATATGCCCACAAACCAAGAATGTATGTTGAAAGATGTTAGACTTCATGAGAATATATTTCCTTTTAAGGAGAGTTCTATATCTCACATATAACCTATTCTATACTCTTTTACTTTAACTCCATATTGGAAAGATGATTTTCTGCATTATTGATATAGTATAGACTCAATATCTTACTCATCTTCTTTGTAATAGTCCTTTTCTACTTTCCTACCACGATCAGTCATTAAATTATGACACCATCCACTACATCTTTACAATGACCTTTTCCTACAGTAACCCTGGTTTCAATTCCTTCCATTAACATCCACATATAACAACTTATGAGGAGGTTCTTTAGATCTCACAAACAACCAAGTTGGTTTGATAATTTTCTAGCACAAGCCACAGCCACCAAAACTCCATAAAAATCTAAATCTCAATCTTTTATACCATATTGCTAACAACATGACTATTACACATTTACCGACTGAACACAAAGTCATTGTCACAGCCTTAAACTCCACATCTGATCATGTATTATATTCTAAAGCTGTATATGATCCAAAGAGGTTGGATATTATGAATCTGGCGGGATGTTCGTTTCAACTTATGAGAAATACTTATTGATGTTTATTGATGAAACATGCAGAAAATTGCCAAAACATGTTGACAGTTGCAGAAACATATTGAAAGTTGCTGAAACATACTTGAACACATTGAAACATGCTCAAACATGTTGAAACATGCTAAATTATTAAAGAAAATATAACTAAGTATTAGAAAATTAAAGAAAACTAATTGCGAAAGCATTAGGATGAACAAAAAGAAAAACAATGATAACAAGAACAATAAAGAACACCAAGATTTATATGAAAAACCCAATGTGGGAAAAACCATGGACAACGATGAGTCACAATTCCACTATAGAGAAGAAGAGTACAGGATCAATCTTAGAATGATACGTTCTATTAGGAAGATCGATTAGAGATTCCAAAACTCTCTATAATGCTCTCTCACAAATCTAGGAAAGCGGAACTGAATACTCGAATGGTATTTTTGTTGGTGTGTAAAGAAGGTAGGAGGCGTGCCCTTTATGAAGGGGCAGGATGAGCGAGGAACCCACTAGAAACCCTAACCGTCATAGCTAAACAGCCACTGTCCACCATGGGTCATGGAGGGCAAATTGGGCCAAAACCCAACATTCTCTAGCTTCGACCAATTTTCACCAATTTTGGGACCACCAAATCGTCTAAGGGACCTTAACAGGTAATCAAAGGCACTTAATGCCAACTAAGTCCAGGCAATGCCAGAACTTAGCAATAGGAAGAGACTTAGTGAGCATATCTGCAGGATTCTCTGTGGAATGAACTTTCTTCACCATAATGTCTCCTGCAATAATAATATCTCTGATAAAGTGGTACTTGATACTGATATTCTTAGTCTTCGAATGGTAGGCATCATTCTTAGTGAGATGAATAGCACTCTGGCTATCCGAAAATATAGTAGTGACACCTTGTGAAACTCAAAGCTTAGTAATAAGGCCTCTCAACCATATAGCTTCTTTGATACCCTTAGTTGCAGCAACATATTCAGCCTCAGTAGTAGATAAAGCTACAATAGACTATAATGATGCCTTCCACAAGATTGCACCCGCACACAGGTGAAAATATAGCTAGAAATAGAGCGCCTACAATCAAGAGCTCCACTGTAATCAAAATCAACGAAACTTACAACATCATAGGTTGCGGTCTTGGATTTGTTAAATACTAAACATCTGTCAAGAGAACCCTTCACATAGCGAAGAATCTATTTTATAGCCTCCTAATGATCCTTACTAGGATTATGCATGTAGCGGCTCACCACGCTAATTGCATAGGCTAAGTCAGGTCTAGTGTGGACCATAGGATACATGAAACTTCCAACTGTACTAGAATAGGAAACGTGAGACATTCTCTCCATCTTCTCTTTAGACTTAAGACAGGATTTGTCTGAAAGCTTAAAATGTGTAGCTAGATGATTGGATACTGATTTACAGTTATCTATATTGAACCTACCAAGGACTTTCTCAAGGTACTTCCTTTGAGATAGGTATAGTTTGTAGGCCTTTTGATCCCTGTGAATCTCCATGCCGAGTATCTTCCTAGCTGCACCTAGATCCTTCATCTCGAACTTATCACTAAGTTGAGATTTCAACTTGTCGATTAAGGACTTATCCTTGGAAGCAATGAGTATATCATCAACATACAATAGCATATAAATAAAGGAACCACTAGATTGTTGAAAATATACACAATTGTCATAGTGACATCGTGTATAGTCTTGCCCTATCATGAATGCATCAAATCGTTTGTACCACTGTCTGGGGGCTTGCTTAAGTCCATACAAGGACTTCTTCAGTCGACACACACTGTGTTCCTTCCCAGGAATAACAAATCCTTCACGTTGCCTCATATAAATCTCCTTCTCCAACTCACCATGAAGGAACACAGTTTTGAAATCAAGTTGCTCCAACTCCAAGTCAAATAGAGCAACAAAAGCAAGTAGAACTCTAATGGAGGTATGACGTATTGTAGGAGAAAAGACTTGATTAAAGTCATGCCTTCCTTCTGGTTGTAGCCACGAATAACCAGCCATGCTTTCCACCTTGCATCTTCAACGCCGGGAATGCCCTCTTTTCACTTGTAGATCTACTTAGCCATTAGAGAACGACGACCTTTTGGCAGATCATATAACTCCCAAGTTTCATTCTTGTACAGACTCTTCATCTCTTCCTGTATAGCCATAAGCCAGTTTGAGGGGTTGGGATAGGAAATGGCTTCAGAATACGATGAAGATTCAACGCCTTCATATATCTCTTGCATAACGGCCAATGCATAAGCAATCAGCCGATTCTCATCATCAGCTGAGTAACGTGTAAGCTTCTTGATGGTTCTTCATGGTCTATCACAAGCAAAAGAGTAAGTATCTGTGGCCTGTGGTTCTAGACTTGGAATGTTAGGATTGACTTCCTCATACTGGGCCTCACTTCTAGAATAAGGTAATGTGTCTACACCTTAAAGGACATCTATAGGAATCTCAAACTCCACCTTCTCACTAACATCTTCCTAATTATCTGTAGAAACAGACTCTTTTCCAGGTGAAAAAATAACAGTTTTATTGAAGGTTATATCCCGGCGTTGAATGACTTCTTAGAGTCAAGGCACCCCAGCTGGTATCCCTTAGATTCAGATGCATAACATAGAAACATGCACTTGATAGCCCAAGGGGCTAACTTCCTGTTGTTAACATGTGTATAGGTAGAGTATCCAAATACTCACAGAATAAAATCGTCAATAGGGTTGATTAACTAGACTTCATCTGGAATTTTGAAGGTAATAGAGGTGTGTGGAGAATGATTCACCAAATAATAGGCCATTGAAACAACATCTTCCCAGAAATCACGATGATGCCACAAGTTTCCGTTAGAGGGCATACAGCAAGCTCTTTCAAGTAGAGTCCGATTGATATGCTCTGCGACTCTATTTTGTTGAGGCTTTCTGAAAATTCTTTATCTTTCCTAAGTTTCTTTATCTTTCTCTCAGTCAATCCTGAGTTTCTTTATCTTTCTCCTAGTCTGGTTCTCTACGAGGGCTTTGAATTTCCTAAACATGGAAAAAATCTCATTTTTCTGCCTCAAAAAATAAGCCCAGATTCTTCGAGAAAAGTCATCTACGAAGGTCAGCATATAATGTTTTCCTCCAATAGAAGGAATTCTAGACAGACCCCACAAGTCAGAATGTATATAATCAAGGGTGCTAAAATAGTACGGTGAGTAGCAGTAGAAAAATTGACTCTATTTTGTTTTCCAAAAATATAATAATTGTAGAAATCAAGTTTTCCCGTATCTTCGCTACCAAGTAGACCTCGCTTGCTTAGAATGGTCATTCCCTTCTCACCCATGTGGCCTAAGCGAGCACGCCATAATTGAGTATAACTTGCTTCGGATGAGGGGGTGGTGACTGCAGTAAAACCAGCCACTGTGGAACCTCGGAGTATGTAGAGACTCTCACGTCTTACTCATTTCATAAGAACTAGTGCACCCTTGAAGATCTTCAGGACTGGACCTTCAGCGAAATATCTACACTCGTTGGATTCGAGGGTATCAAGTGAGATAAGGTTGCGGTTCAGGTCAGGAATGTGATGGACATTGGAAAGAGTCCTTAGTACACCGTCGTGGGTCTTGATCTGAACAGTGCCAATGCCTGTGACACTGCATTGGGCGTTATTGCCTATGAGAATGACATCTGAATCCAGCGAGTCATATGTTGAAAAACGGTCCTTGTGAAGGGAACATATGATAGGTGCAACCGGAATCCATAACCCACTCAGTAGCACTTCTGCTATCAGTTGTGGTGACTAGTAAGACATCAGCATCTAACCCAGAGTCGACAACTGCAGCTTCAGAAGATTGACTGCTCTTCTCTTCCTGTTCCTTCTTGTTCTTTAGTTTGTAACATTCTGCGATCATATGCCCTGACTTTCTGCAATATTTACAGAATTTATCGGATTTATGGCCTTTCGACTTTGCTATGGAGTTTCTCCTATTTGTACCCTCCTTTTTAGAGGATCTTCCTCTTATAAACAAACCTTCTACTTTGTCATCAGAATGCACTTCAAGATCGAACTTTTATTTGGATAGTAAGTTAAGACTTAACATCCTCAAAAGATAAAGTGTCGTTGTTGCTGTACAACAAAATTTCCTTGAAGTGTTTAAAGGAGGTGGGCAAAGAGACAACCAGCAATATAACCTTATCCTCATCCTCAATTTTCACATCTAAACTTTTAAGATCGACAGTAATCGAATTAAAGTCATTAGATGCTTTTGAACAGGAGTTTGTTCTGCATCTTGAAAGTGTACAACCTTTCCTTTAATCGAATCTTGGTGGTGAGACTCTTCGTCATGTAGAGTTCCTCCAGCCGAACCCAAAGACCCACTGCAATTGTCTTATCAAGCATCTCTCGCGAGACATGTAACGCCAAGTACAACTATATAGCCGAAAGTGCCTTCTCCTCCAGTTCTTTTCATTCGTCGTCCGTCAAAGAACCACGCTTCTTCTTCTTTTGTTCTGCCCATTATTCTTCTATCATTGTACTGGGTTTCATATAAGGTCCTGAGAGAACCTTCCACAGTCCATGCTGAATGAGAACCGCTTTCATCTGCACCTTTCAGAGATTGAAACTAATCTCTCCATCAAACTTTTGAATATCAACCTTCATGATTGAAGACATCCTAAACTTCGCTTTGATACCACTTGTTAGGAAATTAGAGCAAACTAATTGCAAAAGCGTTAGGGTGAACAATGATAATCAAAACTAAAACAACGATAACAAGAACAATAAAGAACACCAAGATTTACGTGGAAAACCCAATGTGGGAAAAACAACGGACAACAATGAGTCACAAATCCACTATAGATAAGAGGAGTACAGGATCAATCCTAGAATAATATGTTCTAATAGGAAGATCGATTAGAGGATACAAAACTCTCTATAATACTCTCTCATAAATCGAGGAAAGTGAAACTGAATACTTTAATGGTATTTTTGTTAATGTATAGAAAAGGTAGGAGGCATGCGCTTTATAAAGGGGCAGGATGATCAAGGAACCCGCTAGAAACCCTAACCGCCATAGCTAAACAGCCTCTATCCACCATGGGCCGTGGTGTGTAACTTTGGCCAAACCCAACACTAGGTATTTTCAATTAGTATTTAGCAGTGTTGAATTATGCTAAATAATACTGAATTGTGTTGAATTATATTGAAAGTTGTTGAATTATGCTAAAAGTTGTTGAATGCTAATAATAAGTTAAAAAGAACATGCCCTATTGTTAAGGACTTTAAAAATCAATCAAACTTGGGAAATCACTAGTTCTCCTAAAGGAAAAAGAGCCATTGATTGTAAAAGGTTATTAAAGATCAAGTAAGATCACACATCCATAATCCATTTATGTTTTCATCCAAGCTGCATTAAATGTAAGAAATTATTTATAAAATGATTGGAGAACACTTAGTTCTTAATGAAATTACGACACTAATATGTTTAAGTACTTATCTTGAGGAGAGAGTGTCAATATAGAAGTTGCAGAATATTAAGAAAAGGTAATATATCACATAAGAGGACCGAGTAGGGGATTATTTAGTAAAACTAATATGGTAGTTTGATGCAAGAATGAGTATATGACATTAGCCAAGTGCAAAGCAAAGCTTAAAGAAATTAGAAAACAATAACCAACATACAATGATAACCACAATCGGTGACCCAAAGTCAGTGATATAATATCAACAACATACAATGACAACCATAATCTGTTATCGAAACTAGTGATATAATGTCAATCACACATAATGTCAACCCCAATTAGTGGCTCATACCTAGTGGTATGATGCTAATTGCATACAATGTTAACCATAGTTGGTAGAAATAACCAAAGTAATCCAAACTAGCAAAAATAACTAGAAATTAGTTACATGATCTGACACAAAAATAGATTATCCTTTAATTCCTCTAGTCAAATCTCCATATACAAACATTTATAAGCTTGCCTATTCAGCCATCTACTCCTCTGCCGAGGATAGTCATCCCGCACTCTTTTCATGGGTCTGCCTTTGTGGGGCCCTGCTTGTCATGAATTACTAATGTTTTATAATTCATTTTAACGTTGGAGTGCCCTACTTTTCCAATAGTGGGATAGGCAAACACCCATAGGTGCGATCAATAACCACAATCACACCTTGCAGCTTGAGGTGGTCCCTTAGCTGGAGGTGCTCGATCGCAATGACATTAATTGAATATTTCTTACAGTCATCCAACCACATGCTTAAGTTACCCCTAACTATTGAGGTGACCACTTTATTTTGACTTTCTAGGAAAACAAAAGATAAATTGGGATGATGAAAAAATAACAAAATAAGAGTGAAATTTATAAAATAATCAAAATATGACTCCTCCTTGCTCTTGTCCTTCTTTTCCTCCCTATTCTTCTTGATTTGTTGCTCTATCACTTTCTCCTTCTTCTTCTCCATTGCCTTCATTGTTTTCCTTTACCTTTGCTAACATTAAGTCCTCCATCCATTTGAGTACAAATCCTCTTGAACTTAAGCTCATTTTAAGTGAGCTTCGAATGGCATAAAAGAGAGGAATAAATTAGTTACACTCATTTGAATTAAGGCCCGTAAAGGAAGAAACAAATTTCACAAAGGCGATATTGCATGGAGAATGATAAAATGCAAATGCAGAAATAGAAAGACCAAAAGCAAGTGCATGAATCGAGAATGAGAAAATCAAATGGCTTTCACTATATGAAATCAACAAAGCATTCGACATATCTAAAAACAAAATATATCTTCTCTCTCCCACTTGCTTGAAACAGACAAAAGGCTTAGCATCCTTGATACTTAGCTAATCTTATAAAAGGCATCTGAATCTGCACCGACATATGTTTGCCCCAAAAATATCCTAATTCATACCCTCATTTATGTACTTTTGCCTATAATAAATTTTAATTTCTAGAATTCTTATTAAATTTTTTTTCATTTTGTTAGAAATAATATTGGTCCTAGAATCGGTAAGAATTTGGTTCAAAATAGTGAAAATCAAGTGAAGATCTAAGGAAAAGAAAAGACTTCACATCACCTACCATGCAAAGTTTCTAAAAGCGGCTCAAAAGTTGAAGAGATGCACACCTAATAGTGCACATTTTGCACGGTCATACATATTGGTAAGTCAGTGAAACCTAATAGCTGCACAGCTGGCCTTGCACTTTTGCATGACTATGTATCTCTCCTAGAAATTTTGCATTGCTGGCCATAAATTTTTGTAAGATCATACAACCCTACCAACTAACCTTTATCAATTATTTATGTAAGAATTGCAATTATTTTGGGAGAGCTTTTACTTGGGTCTTTGAGGGCTCAATTAAGGTCTATGTTAGTAACTTCTAAACCCCATTAGGGGGAGAATAATTTAGATTAATTTATATACTTTGTACAAGATTGATTGCTTTTAAGATTAAAGCCTAAGTTTCTCTTCTCCTTCTCTATTTAGTTTCCTATTTTCAATTTGCTTGCTCGCTCAATGGTTCTTTGTTTTTCTTGTGTTTTGATGTTTGATTATGCTTAAACTTATTTTCTTTGGTTGTGGTTGGCCCTTAAGATGGCGACTTGATTTTGTTTCAGCCTTAGCCTATCTTGCTTGTACTTAAATCGAGAGTTTTCTCTTACGCCCGCTAAGTGTTTGATGAAATGCTTGAAAGAACTTTCATCTATCTTTTGGGGCAATTGACTTGTATTGAAAGGTGAGGTTAATTGTCTTGTGTGGGTAGGGAGGCTAGCTAGCATTTAGACATGAAAATAGTTTGAACCTTAACTAGGCCTTAGATTGCTACTATTGTAGTTTAATTAAGCTAACTCCATGAAAGTAGGTGGTTAGAACAATTAAATTAGCCTTTGACCTTTGAGCAAGGGCTTAGGTAAGCTTTGATGGTGCAACTGATCATCTTTGAATGCTAGCATAACTTGGAGAGGTGAAAGTTTGACTTGAGATCAGTTGGTTTATCTTAGGTTTGGTCATACTCAAAGTCTTTTTCGTTGTTTTAGCAGTTTAGTTTTACTTCCTATCACCCCTTTGTTTTGCCTTGCTTGAGCGCTTTTGTTGGCTTTGGTAATTGAAAATGTAACCCCCTGTGAATACGACTCATACTTGCCAATTATTAGCTACAGTTGTATCGTACGCTTGTAGTATTTTTAACTCAATAAGTTTTTAGCATCGTTGCCAGGAACTTGATGCCTTTTGATATTAGAGCTCACTTGACCATTCGACACTAGGCTTTTATTTGAAAAAAAAAAATCCAAAAAAATGAAAAATTAAAAATTGAAAAAGATGCCAATTTTCTACTTTCCTCGGTAGGAGCATGAATTATTTTGGAGATATTATGATAGATTGCATGCTCTTCTTCCTCATTATGGTTGTTCTTGAAGAAGTGCACAATTTTGAGTGTAGCTATAAGGGTATGAATTGTGAGACCTGTGTCTTTTTGCAGCATTGGAATTTTTGCACTACAAACATTAATGAAGCTTAGGATTCTTTTGAGTGGTTGGCTCAGGACACTTATGAATTTTAGACTAGTTATGCTTATTCTTACACCCCATCCCTTTGCATCCCCAATTATGTCGCTCCTGTGTGGGAGATTTGTCATTGTTCTGGGCATAACAATAATTCTTGTCCTTGTCATGTTTTCGATGATAGTTTTGCTAGGATTCCCAGCATGATAGAAACAATGAATGAACAACAAATTGTTTGCTAATTGTATGCAGGAGTATGACCTATCACATAGGACTGACTTTAGTTCCCCCAAACTTGATGTTAATTTGTGTAATGATGATGTGTCTTGTCTTACTCTAGAGTCCGGAGTAGAAGAACTACTTAAGTATTTCTTGACTGCTTTATCCCTTGTTGCTCCATCCCTATCTAGCACCCTTGGGGTCAGCATTGCATTTATCATAACTTGGCCTAATCTACCTTTCCCTTTAGCTCAGTTGTCAAAGTTCGGGGCACGTGGACTATTTAGTGTTGAGGAGGATGTTATATGTTGTGAGTCAGCGATCTTTTTATTAAGGGGCATGATCTTAATGAGACTCTTATAGGGAGGTCATGTGTGGATGCTGTGGTTACGATTTCACCTAGTTCTGATCTTTTTTATCATGTATCCCTAATCCCCTCGATATTTCTCATGCTCTTCTTTCATGTTCACCACCTTCTTCTTCCCTTGAGTGTTGTGATCTATCACTTATGGATTCTAATGTCGTGCTTGAGGGGGAATGAGGTTGACTGTTCTGAGTCCATTGGTATCTTTAGAGGGTGTGACCCCTTCTTAAATCCTTATAGTCTGTACCTAGAGGACATGCCTGGAAAAATCATATTGGATATTGTATTCGATTATTCTATTGATTTTTCCGATGCACTTGATAAGTTTAGGAGAGTACTTACTATCATTTCTAGATTCTTGTTTGTGTGCTCTTACTTACATTTTTCTAAGTTGCCTGCTCAGGTATCTGATAAGGTCCTATGAGCCCTGAGATGAGGAGGAGTGCCTAATGCTCCTCCAACCTTCCATGGCATCATCTTAAGGAGGTAGTAGTTTAGGAACACCCAATACCTAACTAGGTAAATTCATTTTCTCTTTTTTCTTTTTTTATTTTGTATGAATCTTTTTCCTTTTTCTAGTTTGTCTTTTATTTTTGTACATTTTATTATTATAGGTTTGTTTTATGCAAATATGTGTTTTGTTGGTGTGGTGATTCCTTAACTCCCAATGAGGATATTGTGAGATCTAGGTGTGTGGGAGGCAACATCATGCTTTAAGCTTTCGAAACAAGAAAAAAAAGAGATAAATTTTTTCAAAAAAATATTTTAGAGGTGTTGGGGAGTTTTGTTCTATCTTGATTAACTTTGATGCCTTGTGCCTTGACTATAGCAGATATACAAGTATGATGTGCATGATAGATCTCTGTCTAAGTATGTTATTCTAGACCCCAATTCTAACCCTGACAGTCTAATATAACTGTGCAGTTGAGTCCTTATTTGTACATCACCATTGTCTTAGGTTCTTAATCGATCTTCCATGATTGACTCTCCTGCTTACTTTTGTCCATAGCTATTTTTGCTTTCGATTTCAGAAAAACAAAAACAGAAACAAATAAAAAAAATAAAAAATAGTATTTGAGTTGGAAATGACAACTATCCCTTTGAGTCATGCGCTACTGGGTGCATAGCTATTTTTGATTTTGTCCATAGCGCATGACTCTCTCACTTGATTTTGTCCATAGCTACTTTTGCTTTCACTTTTGGAAAAATAAAAACAAAAAAAGCACTTAAAAACAATATTAGAGTTGGAAATGACAAGTACCCCTTTAAGACAATGCTACTATTGCGAAAGCTTGCTTTCCAAGTTGGTAAGTTAATAATGTAGTTTGTGTCGATAAAGTGGAATCGAGATAGATTTTGGTAAGCTTGACTCCTATGATGATGATGTACTTGCACACCAAGTACTAGGATGGTTTTAAAGTTTTAGTATGCTGTGGGATGAAGAGTTGCTGCTTTGATGTCATTCTTAAGGATTGAGAGTTTTGATGTGCACATTCTATTTATATGTATGTTAATATCTTTGTGACAAGGGTGATTTGGTTGGTTAGAACGTGTATAGTTTTCTCCTTTGTATATGTTTATGTTTTGTTTGTAAATCGAAAAAGATTTTCTATTTTTGTTTCTTTTTTCTTTTCAAGATTTTGTGGAAATATTTTTTACAAACCCTCACGAGACCTTACTTGTCCACTTGGGGGAACCAAGGGATTTAAAGGGCTTTTTACATATGCTAAATGCAATCGTAATTTTTACGAATGTGAGTTAGGTCCTTAGGTTAGTTTTTCTTTGTTTTGCTCGAGGACGACGAAAAGATAGGTGTGGGGCCATTAGTTCAGTCCCAAAATATCATAATTTATACCCTCGTTTATCTAAGTTTTGTTCGTAAAAAACTTTTAATTTCTAAAATTCTTATTTGATTTTTTGTCTATTTTATAGGAAGTAATATTGAACTTATAGTTGGCAAGAAGTGGGCTCAAAATAGTAAAAATCAAGTGAAGATCTAAGGAAAAAAGACTTTACACGGCCCATCGTGCAAATATGCATGGCTGTGCAAAGTCTCTAAAAGCCGACTAAAAAGTTGAAGAGATACATGGCTGGCCGTGCACTTTTCGCACAACTGTGCATATTGACCAGTCAGCAAAACCCGAGAGTTGCACGGTTGGTCGTGCACTTTTGCATGTTCATGCGTCTCTCTAAGAAATTTTGCACTGCTGGCTATGCAAACCTGCCAACTGACCTTTAGAGATTATTTATGTAAGAATTGTAATTATTTTAAGAGAACTTTTTTCTTGGATCTTTTAGCACTCAATTAAGGTTTATGTGAACCAATTCCAAACCCCATTAAGGGGAGAATTTAGGTTAGTTTATGTATACTTTATACAAGATGAGTTGATTTCAAGATTCAAGTCTAAGTTCATTTTCTCTTTCTCTCTTTAGTGTCATGTTTTTAGTTTATTTGCTTGCTCAATAGTTCTTTGTTTTTTCTTGTGTTTCGATGTTTAATTATGCTTAAACTTATTTTCTTTGAATGTTGTTAGCCCTTAAGATGGCTTTTTGATTTTGTTTAAGCCTCAGTCTATCCTATTTATACTTGAATTTAGAGTTTTCTGTTATGCCCGCCATATGTTTGACGAAAGATTTGAAAGAGCTTTCATCCATCTTTTGGGGCAATTGACTTACTTAAAGGTAAGGTTAATTATCTTCTGTGATGGGTAGGAGGATAGCTGGCATTTAGATATGAAAATGGTTTGAATCTTAGATAGGTCTTGGATTGCAACTCTTCTAGTTTAATTGAAGTAACTTTATGAAAATAGGTAGTTAGAACAATTAAACTAAACTTTAGTCCTTGAAGGAGGCTTAGGTGAGCTTTGATAGTACAACCGGTCATCTTTTAATGCTAGTATAACTTGGTGACGTAAAGATTTGACTTGAGATCTTAGGTTTAATCACAATCAAAGTCCTTTTTCTTTGTTCTAGTAATTTAGTTTTTCTTCCTATTACCCCCTTTATTTTGTCTAGTTAAGATGCTTTAGTTGACTTTGATAATTGAAAACACAACTCGCTTTGGAGACGACTAGTACTCACTGGTTGCTAGCTAACTACAGCTACGCTATGCGTTCATAGTATTTTTAACTCAACAAGATGCCATCGGGTGGCGATCATAGGCGACCATTCCAAAGGCAGCCAGGGGCTTGTGCTCAACAACAGAGATGACAATAGGGGTATTGGGCGGATAAAGATAAAGAAGAGAAATGTAACACCTCATTATGGAATCACACTTTATTATCTTTAATGTGGCATCAACTCTATGATTATCATATTAATTGAAGTAACGAGCCACACATTCTTTATCATGTGAAAGGAATGCTTTATTTGAGAAATTAAGTAATCACATAATTTTCTTTAAAGCATATTCAATCACAAATAATTATGTGAAGGTATATTTTTGCTCGGAAGTATACGTTCGCACCTAAGTAATGGCAGAAATGTACTAAGCCAAATTAGTTTCTTAATAATTAAGGAAATAAATAAAACTAGCAAGTAAGAATATGCCAAATTAATTTCTAAGAGAGGTGGTAGCAAAATGAAGGTAGCCTGCTGGTGGAACAAGGAGGCAAAGGAGAAAGTCAACGAGAAAAAAGAGGCACATGCTGCTTTTTTAAACAGCGGAATGTATGAAGAGAGAGAAATTAGTAGAATTAGATATGAGGCGGCAAAAGAGATAGCCAGAAAAGCTGTTGCTATAGCTAAGAGCCTGACTTACGATAGGTTGTATTAAAAACTAGATATCAAGGAATGTGAGAAAGAGATCTTTAAGCTAGTGAGGACTAGGGAAAAAAGAACTAGGGATCTAGGTGACGTGAGGTGCACCAAAGATGAAAATGATAAGGTGCTAGCTAAGGATGCAGAAATCAAGGAGAGATGACAGAGATACTTTTTTAAACTCCGAAATTTGAAGTGTTGGAAGATTTTTAGGGTAGGGAATGAGAGAGCAGTGAGAGGTAGGGGTGACAATGAAACTTGCACCCATTTAGAACCCACAAAATCCGCCCATTTAAAACCCAAATGGGTGGCAAAAGTGGGTTTTAAATCGGTATGGGGTGGGTATTAGAAAACGGGTACGAGTATGGGTACAGGTATGGGTGTGGCCCTCACCCGCCCCGTACTCGCACCCCAGCCGTACCCGTTTTTATAATAAGATAAAAAAATGATAGTTGTTAAACGTTTTTCCAGTTTAAGTCTAATCCAAACCCTTTCAACAAAAACTTAGTTAATAATCTACTTGATCTCACATTTCTAAACAGTATATTCCTAAAATATTGCAACTTTGCAATCTTATAAAGACACAAAGATATATCATACTTGGATATGTGTTGCATATGGTTATTAGTTTTGATCTGTCTATGTGAACCCGAGTACAACCATCAAAATCCAATGGATATGGGTATGGGTTTTATTTTTTAATACCCATGGGTATGGGTATAGGTATGGGTGTAATTTTCGAAAATCGATATGGGTGCGCGCATGACTTAACCCGCCCCGTATCCGCCCCATTGCCATCACTAGTGAGATGCAACTTTATCCTCAATTGTGTGAACCTATCAACTAGGATAAGATTAAATAATCTATAAAGAAAATGTCTAATGGTAAGGCAGAGGGACCAGATTAGATACCGGTCGAAGTATGGAAGTGTTTGAATGAAGAAGGATTAAAGTGGTTAATAGAGTTTTTCAATGTTACTTTTAGAATTGCTAAGATGCCCAGAGAATGTAGGTTTAGTGCAGCCATCCCACTGTATAAGAGCAAAGGTGATACTCAGGATTGTAATAATTATAGGAGTATAAAGATACTCAGTCACACTATGAAGTTATGGAAGATGGTGACTAAGAGAAGTTTGCGGAAGGATATATTAATATCAGAGAATTAATTTAGTTTTGTGCCCGGTAGATCGACCACAGAAATTATTTGCCTCCTTAGAAGACTCATGGGATTGTACAAAAATAGAAAGGTAAATCTTCACATGGTGTTTATAGGCCTGAAAAAAGTATATGATAGAGTCCCACGTGAAGTATTATGAAAATGCTTAAAAAAGAAATGAGTGTCATCTGTGTATATTCAAGTTATTAAGGATCTGTACAAAGGAGATAGGACGAGTGTTAGGACGGTAGGAGGGGTTACCAATGACTTCTACATTAGTATGGGCCTACATCACGGATCTACTTTAAGTCCTTTTCTTTCACTCTTGTTATAGATGAACTTACAAAAGAAATTCAAGATGAGTACCAAGATGCATGTTATTTGCAGATGACATTATTCTTATTGATGAGACTAGAGAGGGAGCTAATGATAAGTTGGAGCGATGAAAACATACATTGGATTCCAAAGATTTTAGAGTAAGTAGATCAAAAATTGAATACCTACATTATTGTTTTAAAGGAAGGGCAGATGAGGGGAAGAAGTCACCATTGACAGGATGACAATACGAAAGGTCAAGAAGTTTAAATATCTAGGCTCGATTATTCAACAAAAAGGGGATATAGACGAAGACATTAACCAACCTATAAAAGTGGATTGGCTAAAATGGAAGTATGTTTTAGGTACGCTATGTGATAAGAGGATACCTGCAGGATTAAAAGACAAAGTTTATCATGTAGTAGTTAGAACTGCTGTGTTGTATAGATCGAAGTGTTGGCCTACAAAAAAGACACAGGTTTAAAGATTGATGCTAGAAGTGATGAGGATGATTAGATGGGTGCATGGTTATACGAGGATGGATAGAATTGGAAATGAAGTAATTAAAGACATAGTTAAGGTAGCTCGCATCAAAGACAAGATGAGATAAATAAGACTCAGATAGTTTGGTCATGTGAAGAGAAAGAGTGTGGATGCTACAGTGAGGAGAAATGAGAGGATTAACATCTCTCAAGGTAAAAGAGGTAAGGGACGACCAATGAAGAGCTTGGACGAGGTGATTAGAAAGGACCTAAAAGTTATAGGGTTGACGAAGGATCTGGCTCAGAATAGATGACTATGGCAGGTTAGAATTAAGGTCTTAGATCATAGAGAGATGGTCTAGTAGTTGTCATTGGATTGTATTGGGGTAGGTTTGGTTGTCGTTTTTTCGTATGTCGTGTTTGTATATAGGTAGTACATCTATCTAAGAAGAGATATTTGTCTGCCTACCTCTGTTTGTTAAGGTATAATACTTTTCTTTGCTTTGTTGTACTTATATTTGTATAGTTACTATCATCTTCTTTATTAATGTTTCTTAATTTATCCCCTGCTACACAGTTTTTTCTATACAATGTCTTCACAAAGTCCTATAAAAAATGTTTTCACAAAATCATGTTTTGTGGATATCTTAGAATCAGTCTCTCTACAGGCAAGGATGCTAGTAGAGGTAAGGTTGCTTACATCTCGATCTTCTCAAATCCTGCGAAAGTGGAACCCACATTGAAAGGTTGTATTATTGTTTGTTGTTGTGGTCAATTTGTGGTCAAGTGATGAAAAAGGAAAATTAAGGATAAGTTCAAATTGAATTTGAAATGACATCACGTAATGAAAAGGGGAGAAAAGAAGAAAAGGAGAGCCAATTTCAAATTTAAGAGTGAAGGCTCCAAATTAGCAAGTTATCAAAGTCACTAAAACATTAAAAAAAAAAAAAAAAAAAAAAGCCTCATTCTCTGCTTTCCTTCCCTGCTCTTTTTTGCATCATGCACGCCCAATTCCCCCAGTGTCTCCGTCGGTTGGTTGCCAGCCACCACCGCAGCATCCATGACCATCTTCAACCCCACCGATTGCCTCTATTCACTGCCCTAGGCAAGCCATGCCCTCATTTTCTCCCGACTCTCTGTGTCGCCGAGCCTAAGGGAGGACTGCCAAGCCAGTACCCGCCCGACATCATTCGTTATCCCTGCGGTTGGGCTGTCTCTGCTCCGCTTCCCAGTACAACAACCACTCCCCTCCTCCCTCACTCACACCCCTTCCTCACTCCCAGCTAACCCTCTTTCACCTTCTTCTCTAGATTTGAAGTTATACATTTCTAGTTTTATCAGATCGCAATGTCTTGGTGAACTGTGAAAAAGTGGAATTATATGTGCGTGAATGAACGAATAATCGCAAAGGAATTATTGGATGTAGACTGCGTAAAAATAATGGTGTTGAAAGTATTCGTAGAAGGCTCAAGCAAGTTCACGGTCACCGTAATAACTAAAATAAGATTTGCAGGGAGTGCTTGTTGTGAATTATGTTGGAATTGTGTTATGTGATTTTGAATATTGGCATACTCAATGAGTGAAATGTTTGATCGAAACTGGGGGTGGAGAAAATTTTTAGTGGTGGAGAAAATTTTTAGATAACTGTAAGAATTATAGGTTAGTGGATGGTGTGATTCGTAGCGGTGGAAAGTGTAATTATGGCTTTATTATACTATAATTGAATTAATTATTTGTTGAGTTGAATTGTGCAAATACAAAATGGTCTTATACGTGTATGTTAGAAAGAGAGTAACATTGAAATAAATATGAAATTATGGCTATGTAGCTGAACTTATATAAGCAAGTAAACAATGGAATTTGAATGGAAGCAGACCTGTCAGTTTGAGCGGCCATGTTAAATATAGGTCGAGCATATTCTGGTATGGGTAAAATACGGGTCGGGTGTATTTTAAGTTCAGGTAAAATATGAGCAGGTGCATTTCGGATTTGCGAGTTTTGAACTGACCCAATAGGTTTAGAGCGTCTTTTTATCAATTATTTTTCCTTTTTCAAAATTACAAATTGGGCTTATTTATTACAGAAAATTGTCATTGTGTAATGAAAAAAAAACATGATACTGGTAGTTTCTTAAAAGAATATTAAGAAGATCAAAGTTTTCATAGCATATATGAACATTATGTATGATTGGGCAAATAATTGGGTCACCTTTAACTTGGACAGGTCAGCCATGTATTAAAGTAAGGTCAAGGATGGGTCAGGTCATTAATGGGCCAGCCTGCCTAGAGCAATTTAACGGGTTGAAGCAGCTTGACTTGCTAACAACTTGTTTAATAATTGATATCTTTGTTAGCCAATCCAGAATTTCCCAATTAGGTATACTTTATTAAGAGGTCGACTATAATACGAATATGGTCGGCTAATTTCCTATTACTAGTATTGTAGTTAAATACGTATTAGAATGGAAATCAAACAAAACAGAATTAGAGAAGTACAAGATATTGTATTTTAATTATAACTCCAAAAATTTAGATTCTGGACAGAGTAATTTATCTAAAATAATATTAGATACATTCATTTCGCTAAAAGCTATCTGATTTAAGTTGTCTTTTTGCAAAATGCAGATGACATGTTTTGAGGAAATGAAGCCGTTTTCGTTAAAATAGGATTAATTAAGCTAAGTTATCCAATTAGGATGTATGGGTGGAGTTGCTAATTATTAAAAGGGTTTAGCTCCGATGATATGTAGGAATTCTAAAGAGAAGTGAAAGTATTAAAGTTTGCAAACATGTGTGAGAATATTCTTAATAAACTTCAAGGATTTATTAGAGTTAATTTCTTTTTTTTTTTTGATCAAAGCAAAAGGGGGTTAAATTATATTTCCATCAATGAACTCATACATCTCAATCAACGCCCGTTCAACAACCTAATCCGAGACATCAGTAGACCATAACCTAGAGCCAAGAGACAAGGGTTGCCAATGGGCTAGATCATAAGCAATAATTAACCCCCCCGCTTTACATATGACCACAAAATGAAGCTAAACGATGAAGAGAAAGTCAAAATGTCAGAAACAATTAAATCAACAAAATTATCACATCGTTTCGTATGCTTCAGTTTTTCGATGAGAGGTACACAATCGCCTTCAACGATCAAATTACCAAGGCCCGCCTCCTTTGCACATTGTAATCCAAATAAACAAGCCTTGGCCTCTTCGATTTCAGGGCCCAAGAACCTGGAACTCTGTTTGCACCTCGCCAGGACAATGTCTCCCCCCCCGCCGTTGCGGACCACGAATCCCCAACCCCCTCCTGCAATCCTCATTGACCCAGCATCAAAGTTTAACTTTAGCATACCCATGGGAGGAGGATGCCAGGTACATGGGTGCGTCACCTTCTGGATTTCCTCATTCACCAAGAACTCCCTGTAAGCTTTGACAAAAGATATAGCTCGATCACTCAGCATAGCCAGGTTCCAATCTGGGGATCGAAAAATGAATCAATTTCTTGCATTCCAACACTCCCAGAGCACTGCCACAAAATCACCAAACCGCTCAGCCTCCAGATGTTTCCCTACTGCCTCCCCACAATCTGCCAGAGACCTGAATTTACCGTTCCATAGACCCTGATCAAAACGACTAGACTCCCATATCTGAGCTGCCAAGAGACATTCGAGGAGAGCATGGACATCAGATTCTTCCACAAAACCACATATACTACACCTCATATTAGAAAAAGTGAGTCGTTTACCAATATTACCACCACATGGGAGAACCCCTCGATAGATTTACCAAGCAAAAAGCTTAATCCTTAGTGGAATTTCCAGACTCCAAACTGACCCCCATAGTTCCGAACAACCCTTTGAGGAACCACCATGAGTCAACCTCTTCCCATTCATGATCATGTGATATGCTGATTTTACAGAAGAAAGGCCACTCGAATTATAATGCCATATTAGCTTATCAGTTGGTCATGAACTGCACAGGGGAATATCAAGAATAGCATCAATATCACATGGCAAAAACAACTTCCTGATAAGCCCTTCCCGCCAAGTGCCCTGTTCAACATCAATCAATTATGCTACTGTCTGAACTTGTGGCGAGGTAGGTTTCGGAGCGATTACCTTAATAGAAATAGGTCGTGGAATCCATCTACTCTCCCATATATTAGGTGAAGCACCACCACCCACAGGCCATGTACTACCTTGGATAATAATATCCTTCACCCCAATGATGCTACGCTAAGTGAAGCTCGGCCTCGGTCCCATATTAGAATTGAAGATATCACTACTGGGGAAGTATTTTGATTTGAGCAAATGGGCCACTAAAGAATTCTCTTCTTTAACCAAACGCCAGAATTGCTTGGCTAATATAGCTTTATTAAAAGCCTCCATATTGTAGAAACCCAGACCTCCGTCATCTTTACTCAGGCATAAGGAATCACCACTGACCCAGTGGATTTTACGACAATCTTGTTTGTGGCCCCACCAAAAATGATTTATCGCAGCTTGGATGGATTGGCAAAGGTCCTGTGGAAATCTAAAGACTGTCATTGCATAGGTTGGGATTGCTTCGGCCATTGCCTTTATTAGCACCTCCCTCCCTGCCCAGGATACCGGTTTATCCATCCAACTGGCCAATCGTTTTTTGATACGATCCATTATAAAGAGAAAAGGCCTCTTTCGAGATCTACCCACAAAAGTTGGGAGCCCCAAATATTTGTCATGTGAAAGAACTTCCCGGATGTCAAGAGAATGAGCAATACGACTATGTTTATTAGAATTGACACCCTTACTAAAGGACACATCAGTCTTAGAGAAATTTACCTGCTGACCCGAAGCCTTTCATAGGTATGTAATATCTGCTTCACCGTCAATGCCTGATCCTCCTCAGTTTTATAAAAAATAATAGTGTCGTCGGCAAACATGAGGTGAGAAATGACAGGAGCCCCTGCAGCAACATGATAACCATGCAGAGCCCCCCATTCCACTGAGCGCCTCAATAGCCCATTCAAGCCCTCTGAACAAAACAAAAATAAATATGGAGATAGGGGATCCCCTTGTCGAAGCCCTCGGCTTGGCACAATATGCCCTTTCGGCACCCCATTAACCAGAATCGAGAAAGAAGCCGACTTGACACACCTCATGACCAAGGCCACCCACTGTTCCTGAAAGCCTAACTGGAGCATGATCTTTTGTAGAAATGGCCATTCAACCCTATAATATGCCTTTGCCATATCAAGCTTTATAGCCATAGACCTTCGAGCACCATCGTCACCCCTCATAGCATGAAAACTCTCATAGGCTATCAAAATGTTATTTGTAATAAGCCTTCCCGGTGTAAACGCTGCTTGCGATTTAAAAATGACTTGTGGAAGAATAGACTTGAGCATGTTGGAAATCATCTTTGTCACCAGTTTATACCCGACATTACATAGACTAATTGGTCTAAACTCCCCCATTGAGCTTGGCTTGGGCTTCTTAGGAATAAACGTGACCCATGTGTGATTAAGTTTAGGAGGAATAGCATGGCCATTCAGAATGGCTAGAACTGCTGCTGTAACATCGTTGCCGACCATGTCCCAGAATCTTTGGTAAAAATACGGTTCAACCCATCCAGCCCTGGGGCTTTGTGAGGATGCATTTGCTTCAAGGTCACCTCAACCTCCTCCTTATTATAAGGCTTACGCAGGGACTCATTCATCTCTGCAGTCACACACGGCACCACACAATCAACAACATCCTCTAACTCTAGATTCTGTGACGTAGAAAATAAATTCTGAAAGAATCGAATGACAGTACTCTCAATGCCTTGAATATCTGATCGTTCAACCCCATCCTCATCAAGAAGAAAGTCAATATGATTCTTTGCTCTCCGTATAGTAGCTCTTTGGTGAAACCATCTAGTATTTGAGTCCCCAAACTTCAAGTAGTCTGAACAAGCTCTTTGCCACCATAACACTTCTTCTTTTTTCCTCATATCTCTGATAGTGCATAGGATATCCCACCTACTCACTGCATCATTTTGGCTTTTTAATTTCCTTTTAAGGGCTTTGATCTCTTGCCCGATATGGCCAAAAGTCTCAGAATTCCACTGAGCCAGGGTCTTGGCACAACCTTCTGTCTTTAACAAAAAATTATCCACAGCATCATCCGTTGAGGAGCAAGTCCAGCTAGACACAATAACATCAGCATAAGAAGGGTCTGTTGCCCATAGATTTTCAAATAGAAAGATTCTATCTCTTCCCTGATCCTGTTGTCGTGGTCTACACTTCAAGAGAATTGGCAAATGATCAGAGAGATGAAAATCAACGTGTGAGACAGAAGCATCCGGGAAGTGAAGAGATCAGTCAGTGTTGGCACAAAAACGATCCAGTCTTTCCTCGACATTCCTCTGACCACCCCGATAATTACACCAAGTAAATTCGTACCCTGAAAAACCCAGATCAAAGAGCCCACAACTGAGAAAAGCTTCCCTAAAATCATCCAATGCCTGTTGAGACTTGGGGGGGCCGCCCCTCTTTTCCAGGTTGTAGAAAATTTCACTGAGGTCGCCTCCAACAAGCCAAGGGTAATTGGAATGAGTCTTAAGGTCCTGGATCATCTTCCCCATTCGCCATTTATTTTGTGACACAGGCCATCCGTAAATGCCCGTAAATCTCCACTGCAAAACCTCATTTTCCCATTTAACAATGGCATTAATGTGATAAGATGAATAGGAGCACACAGTAAGCTCAACAGATTTTGTCTAAAGTAGAGCAAGTCCAGCAGCTCTACCACGACAATCCACATAAACCCCCTAAAAATCCCCCAACCGAACTACAATATCCTCCATCTCTAGTTTACTCCGTTTGGTTTCTGATTAAAAAAAAAAAAAAACCAAACTAGGCAAAAGCCTTCGTAGAAGACCACAAAGGTCATCAACTGCCTCAAGTTCGCCTAACCACCGACAATTGAAACAGAGTACACTTATGCCTCTTGGCGGGGTTGCTTAACAACCTCCATCTAACTATTAGACTTTTCCTGAGGAAGATCATTAGCAACATGTCTGAGCTTCCGTTCACCTCTCTTTTGCAAGAGGACGTCCTCCTGCTTTCGCTTGAATACTTCCCCTCCTAGTACCACAAGCATAGTTTCATCAGTTTCCATCCTAGTGGACCCGCCTTCCTTTGAGGAATCAACCTTCATAGATTTGTCATCCAAGGCTGAATTATTGAAAGCAAGTTTTTTACTAGCCATACTATCTGTCTTCTTAGTTTGTAATGCCATGAAAAGCCTCTTTTCCTCCAACAATTCAGCCTCAGCATTACGTCTTCGGAACTTTAAAGGCGATGCACATAGCCATGCACCATACTGCAAGTCAGGATCATCGTCCTCAGCCATAACGATTTCACAGTCCTTTAAGGTATGTCCCAATCTACCACACCCATAACAGAAGTCGGGGAGCTTGACAAGTTTAAATCGGATCCACATTGCTTGTCCTGCCATTGTTACTCTAATCCCCATGCGAAGAGGTTTAGAGATATCTGTATCAGCCCTAAAGCATAGAGCCTTGTCCACCCCAAACATAGTTGCTTCGTTGTAACTAACAAAATCACCAATATTGGAAGCAAGAAGACGGGCAAATGAAGTGGTTTGTTTCTTTCCTGGGACATCATAAGCCTTAACCCAGAATCTCGCCTTTGAAAATTGCACATCAGAGTGTCTCTCTAGTCCCATCATTTGTTTAAGCAGCAAGATGTTCCCATCAAAGGCCCAAGGACCTTCATTCAAAACATAGTCCCTATCAGACACCGAAAAGAATTGAAAAGAAAATAAGTTCACATCCAGGTCTCTCACTATGAGTCCTTTGGTCGGCCTCCAAATATTACGTAACATCGATTTCATCACTCTAGGGTTGAATGAACTATTGGTGAATAGACGACCAAGTAAGCAAAGGGCAATCTGCTCATTCTTCTGCGAGTCCTCATCATCCTCAGCCACAACAACTACTTCCTCCTCTTCAGTCAACTTTAGTTTCTACCACGCCTCCTCTAGAACCGAAGCCATAATCGATACAGGTTGTTTAGGTCCCAAGCAAAGGCACTGCCAGACCCTAGCAAAGAAACCCGAGCACCAGCAGGGTAATGAAGAACTAGAGACCAAGAAGGGCACCACCAAAACAAAGGACAACCGCCCACACACCGGGGGGAACTCACGATCAACACCAGCCTTACCAAGGGAAGGCAAAAGCTCACACAAAACTAGGGTTAGGGTTCCCTAGTTTTGGAGAGGATCCATGGCCTCATTGTTTTCGACACTCAAAACTCTTGAGTTAATTTCTTATTAAAGCAAAGACATCTGGTAAGGCTTCTTATAAAACAAATAATCAAAGAATCGAAGCTAAAGAGAGAGCAACTCACTTGATAAGGTACGTTATTGATTGTACCTTTCAAAGCCATTTAAATTTTCATATGCTATTATTAAAAAGTTTTATACGTCAATAGAACCTTTAGGACCCATTTTATTGTTGTTCGATTAACATCATTTATAAGTTTCTAGTAGCATAATTCATTTGTTAGGCCCTTCTTGTTAATTGGAAAATTCATAGTTTATGTGTTCACCAATGTCATAGTCACTGTTTATATGTTTGGGTCCTAATTAAGGCCAGGAGAAAAATAGTTTTAAATGCAATTCTGAGTACAAATATGCTAAAAGACATTTCAAAACATAATTTAAAATTTTATACATGCTCACTGACTTTCTGTAAAATATTTATTTCAATGTACAAGAGTAACATATTAAGTTTATAGCCCATTTTTCCTCTTATTTTGTATTTCTAAACTGTTTTAGGAGAAAAGAAACAGGTCAACATTAAGTAAGGACCTTCTAAAGCAACGAACATGGGTGAAACTAGCAAACCTAGTGATCTTTAACCCACAACTTTCATTAGATTGTTTTGATATCTGGTGAACTACCTTTTATGTTTAGGTGCGTGTTTAGCTCTAAGTGGGATGTAAATATATTTTGGACACTATCGAGTCATTATGTAGTGACTACCTTTAAATGCTTTGTTAACAACCCTAAAACTGGCCACATGTAAATGTTTTGTTTAGTTGATTATCTAATGGTTACTAACAAACCTCTAAGTGTAGCTTTGTCACTTTAAGGGGCGATAATAACACCCTGACCTATTAATGCCTTGCGCTGCCTTATATCTACATGCTAATCAAAGCGTTAGTGAGAGTTACAGCCGAAACATTCCCCGCAAAAAAAGCAACCCAGGATTGTAGATCTGAGTAACGCCCATCAGATGCTCAAGCCAGTTTCCTGATAGGAAAAGAGAAAGGTGACTGAGGAAAGAAAAACTAAAGAATGTGTCTTTACAAGAAAGATTGGTTCATTTCACCAAAAAGAAAAATCCTGATGTATATGATGTCAGAGTCTGAATTTGTGTGATGAATTGAATGTCCTTCTCAAGTTTGGTTGGCAAGTATTTATATGAAACTGCGCCCGAAGGGTAAAAGAGTAGTTTCACAGTCTTTTCCACCCTTAGGCCTAGATAGGTGATCACTTGATTGGTTTCATCCTCTTTTCATGGCCCATACTAATTTGATAATTTTGCCCCCATGTCACCGGTCAGAGCTAGCCTATTTGCTGACGTGGCGTGGATGATGCCTCCAGAGTATGTATATCTACATATGTATGTGTTTATATATGTATATATATATATATACATATATATATGTGTGTCTGTGCGTGCGTGTGTGTGTAAATACACATGCACGTGCATACACAAACACACATACACACACACACATGTGTGTGTATTTGAAAAGGTGAGGGTTTCTTCATTACCAAAAAACTGATATTTGCACCTAGGGCTGTCAAACTAATCAAGTCGGGTTGAATTTGGTTCGTATTGAACTTAAACAACTTGAGAAATCCTTGACGTGAACCTAATCCGTTTATTAAACGGGTTGAAAACCTTGACCCATTTATTTTTTAAATGGATTGACCTAAAATTTAACCATTAACCCATTTAGTTTGAACTAGTCAGATTCGGGTTATCGTATTACCCATTTACTCACCTTATATTTTGACTAAAATATGAATACCGAGCATTATAAATCAATTTCTTGATTTTAATATAGCATTACAATACAACCATTGTCTGTGATTCACAAGAATCACAACCGAAAAACAAACATCAACTTTATTAAACCCATATTTTCACAATTCCCCCCAAAAAGTACATGGTAATTGGGTAAATTGATCAAATATTTAATTAAACAGGTTAAATAGGTAATTTTTAAAATCAAAATTTTCAACCTAAGCCTAACCTAATTAATTGAACGGTTAAACGTGTCAACCCATTTAATTAAATGCGTTGAAAACTTTTACTCAAGCCCACTTAATTTCGTGTTCAGTTCGGGTCGATAATCGTATCGTGTTAACTTTTGACAATCCTGTATGCACCCTCATGAGCACTATGCAGGGGCAATTGAAGCCATTTATATGGCCTGAAGATCAATGGCTATATAGTGCTAATTCCTAAAAATCTAATGGTTCCTTGTGCTCCAAATCTATTATATGACTGCTAAAAAACTAAATAGGTGATATTCTTCTGAGCTCCGGTGGATTTGAGCTTTACTAAATTCTAAATGTATTTCTTCTTATTTTGAACAAATCTAAGAACTTTCCATCATCCCAGTACGACAGCCCACATTATCTTGACAAACCTACACAAAAAACAAATTATTAACATCCTTAGTAGCTAATTTGCAAAATACACAATTTAGATCACCAAAAGCCTGACTATTAAAAGTTTAACAACAAGTCTTTGATGCAGGAAGACCCATGCTTGACCAAGCAATTTTACACCAATTAACCTTCTCATTACATTTTAGGTACCACGCATAACCTGACTTGACAATATATCCAGACCATCCAACCGAGTGGGGTTTTAATTGTTTTGTTAAACACGTCCCCACTTGAATTTATCTTTCATATAGCATATCTTTCTCTACTTCCAACAGCAATCTTGTGGGGTGAATAGCTCCACCAATCTTTGTCTTTAATATATCTATCATGAATCCATTTTACCCAAAGAGATTCTTCTTCAAAGCTACTGCCCATATTAGTTTGCTATATCAGAATTTTTCCATGCTGGGTAGTCATTGATCCTTAACCCTCCAATACATCATAAGACCTCTCAACCTCCCCCGACAGTCCTCCCTAAAAGCATTCTTCATACCAAACAATGGACATAATCTCTCCATTTGATCTGCACCTGACATTGTTTCTAACAGAAAAGATTTATAAGTGTAAAGTCCTCTGCTCCAATTTTGGAGCGCTTCAATCACTAGGTGATTGCCACTTCCTAGAGAGTACATGCATATATATATATATATATAATATATATATGATATATATAATATATATATATATATATATGTATATTATATATATACATACATACATACATACTACATACATACATACATACATATATATATATATATATATATATATATATATATATATATATATATATATATATAGATATATGTATATATATATAGATAGATAATGAACAGCATAATTAGTGTTATATATGAAATTATGAAGTGAGTTGATTTTATAATTATTCTACTTCATATATAACATCTATGGCTGGTCCATTATGCTTTTGTTGATGTTGACTCCCTTAGTGGCTAAGAAAGTTTTGATGAACATAAAATTAATTAGAGGTTTGGATATAAAAAGGGGCTTGAATGTTGAAATCAAATATTAAGCACTCAGCAAGAAAAATATGGGAATTGAATAAGGATAGGATATATGTGCATGATCTTAGCTTATCAAATTGATTGATTGCTTAAAATAATAATTAAGGAATTTACTTAATTACCTTACAGAGTCTTAGAAAATATACTTGACATGATTCTTATCTACCATAAGAGAAATACACGCTGAAGGAAATTAGGCAAGCATCTTGATTGAAGAATATTTCAAACGTTGAATCAAATTAGGCAATGATTTTTTATTGATTGAAGAGTATTGTGAGAATGCCTGGTGCAAAGAATTTCCACAAATATTTTAAACAAGGCAAGGGCCAACATTTCATCAATTAAGATCGTGGGAAAGGGAGCAAGAAAATCCAATCAGAAGATGTCAACCGAAAGTCAAGGCCCTGAAAATCAGCTTCAAGATAATCTGATCAGAATTTCCTTCATGGTGCACATCCAAAAATGCTTATAAATAGACGCCCAAACCAAGGAAGAAAAACGCAGAGGCAGTGAATGAAAAACAGCATTGATACTTTAAACTATTGTACTGAGTATTATTTTGTGTTCAAGAGTTGTGAGTGAATTGAGGATTCTTCATTAAGGAGTAAACTTAGGAGTTAGTGTGAGGTCACAACTCCTCCATCCTTAAATCAAGAGGTTGATTTAAGCACTTGGAATTTCTAGAGTGAGGTAGCTCTAAGAGATTGTGAGAGTTCATCTTAATAAATAAAGTAGAGAATTGAATCCCAGAGTTGGATAACTCTAGGCGGGGATTTAAGCCTGATTAAGGCCCAACCTCGTTACAATATCATTGCATATTATCTTATTTAATTTCCGCATTTACATTTGATTTTGATTTTAAGTTTTTGCAATCATCCTATTCACCCCCTTCAGGGTGATCTGAGTTTTAAATTGATATCAGGGCGGGTGATATTATCTTAAGACTTAACCGTCTAATAGTTTCGATCCCATGGCTAGTTATAATTTTGATTCTGATTGTCCACCTCTTTTTATGGGTACTAACTATTTTCGGTGGTAGGAAATTATGAAACTCTATGTTAAGCCTAAAGATCTAAACCTTTGGAAGATTATCAAGAATGGTCCCATTGTCATTGAAAAATCGAAGGACCAGTTTACCAATGAGGATTACAGGATGATGTCCTAAAATTCTAAAGCCATTAATACGCTATATTGTGGTCTTTCTATTGATATTTGTGAATCAGTTTTTCATTATAAGAGTGCCAAAGATATTTGGGATTATCTTTGTTGTCATTATGGATCTAATGAAGAGATTGTAGATCTTAAAACCATTACAAATGAGGAGAATGGTGATGACAAAAGTGAGCCCCATACAGAGTTAGTGGAAAAGCAAGGCCAAGAAGAGCATGAGTTCAAGAAGAATATTCGAGACTTATCAACTCCAATGAGTAAGGAAAATGAGGTAAAAAATTTCAATGGTAATTCTTCTCAATATTGCCTCAACTTTATTGATTTAAATACTACAATTGGTAATATTTTTTCAAAGCTTTATGCAAGTAGTATTAAATCTAAAAAGGGGGACAAAAGTAAGAAGAAAATTTTTGCTACCTCAAGATTCTCTCTTGTTTCTAACCCTTATGGACCTAAGAAAAAATTTTGTCCTATATATTCTGTTTTGTATAACTCTATGAAGAATCAACAATTTTTTGTAAAATTATTCGGCCATAATTTTGAAATATTTAAAAAGTCACCACGAGCATTTAAATTTCTAAAAAGCTCAAGAGGGAGAATAAAATGTGGGGCTTCTCAAAATCAGAAGAAAAAACCGGTGAGTGTTGGGCTACCTAAGGTAAAAATAAGGTAAACTTTTAATTTATCCTTTGTCCCCTTCCATTTTTTTTTTTTTTTCATAACCATGTAGGGAGGGAAGATAAAATTAGGTATGCTTAATAATCACATATTAGTTTAATTATTCTTTGATTATTTAGCAAAGGGTGAATTGTATATCTTATTTGTTGATAAGTGCTATCTTGCATGGATGTTTAATATCATTATTGCTTTTAACGTTACAATTATTTTTGTTTTACATCATTCAAATTTTGTGCCACATACATATTTACTGCATGAAACTTGCATATATGATTTGTTTATTGAATTAAGCTTCATGTCCAAAAATTTTGGTATTTACCATAATTAATTATGTGAATAGGAGACTTAGCTTGATGTGGAGTATTAATGTTCAATACTTACATGCTATTATCGCCATGAGTATGTACGGTCTTGATTATCCTTAATGAAGTGTTCCTGGAAAAGGGAAAGAAGTGATATGCTCTATAGTTAAATATCTTGATCCATGTGTTGTATATATTTTATGTCTATGTGACTCACAATTGGTGTTTAGTCTCTTGCCATTCATATAATATAAGACTAATTTTTTGATGAATTATGTTGTTTTTTTAATTGATTTATTTCATCCCTAAAAATTATATTGGATTAATAACTATAAAAAGGGGATATGCCACTTACGTATTTTAACATGTTTGATTGTTATATATTTCCATATGGCGTGAATTGACATGTTCTGGTACTAATGGTGTAACTGAAAATTTTTGTAGAGAATCACTTAAAAAATAAATAAATAAAAAGGGGAAGGGAGGTGCACATTAAGAGAAACTAACTTTGCAATCTAAGCACTGTTTTAATACCTTTGATTTTAAAAAAAATGAAGAAATTATAAAAATGTTACCTTGCCCTTTTTGGACAAAGATAGCAAAACTTGGCCAAGTATTATGGATTTTCAGAAGTTTACCTAGTAGATCTGGTATATCATTAATGTAGGATGAGATTTTCCTTTAAAAAAAAAACATATATATATATATATATATATATATATATATATATATATATATATATTTGATACTTTATGGATTCGATATATTAAATTTGAATTTTGATTGCATATTAGAATCGCAAACTAATTCAAAACGTGATTTATTTTTAGACATGATTTTGATTATATTACCACATATTTTTATTTTTTTTACCTAATAATATTCAGGGATTTTCACTAATATATGGTTGCGATTGCGTGTAATATGCTATGGATATCATTTTGCATCTGAAGGATTGTCAATATAGTATGATTATTTGGTGATATATTATTGGCTGACATGTATTTCTTTCAATGTCTAACAAGCATGAATCAAAAAATTTTTGGAGTAAATCTTATCATATCTGTGTGCATACAACCATGGATGTTAATGCTGATGTTATTACTTATGTGGCACGTGACATGTGATGATATGTAAATTTCTTTTAACGTTTAATGCCACATGCCGCCTTACGTGATATCGTTCGCAAAATTTATTTTTACAAGAGGTAGAAAATACTTGTATAAATTAATATATTGGTCAATGAAAATTTATATACTCCTTTAATTTGTATTTTCTTGGATTTTTTTTTTTTTTTTGGGTCAAGGGCGAGACAGAACTTGATTTATTAACTATGGTCATCATACGACTACATAATCTTGAATCTTCATATAATGATTTTAGCCTTTGAGATATATTATAATAGAATACTCACGGAGATAAATTTTTCAAATTTTATTGAGGTAAAACTGAATATTTTATCTCTTTTTGTCTCTTATAAGTAGTACATAAAAAGGGAGGGGGGGGAATGATATCATATGTGTCTGATTATGTATGACTCTTGCCTTTGAATTTCTAATTGAACATAGCATATTTTTCCCATTGCTATTTTTATATGAGGATTGAATAAAGAGAGAGAGAGTAAAGTAGATGGTATATAATGCTTCAATATAATTATTTCCATGCCTTTATAATATTCTATGACCCATGCTTAATGTTTTCAATTATTTATCAAGGGGGAGAGATAACCTTATATATTTAGAATAACCCTTATTGTCTTCATGGCTATATAGGTTTTCTCACATTATCTTTTTGATGAAACGCATACAAAAAGGGAGAGAAAAATGAATTGGCAAGCCTAAATGATTAGAACATGATAAGTATTTGTCTCTATTAAATTGGACTCTATCTTTCATAAATTAAGGGGGAGATATAATGAGTTCTCAATGGTACATGTCCCTAGACTTGACATCATATTTCTAATTATCTTTATCAAGGGGGAGCGAGAAATTGATCTATATGATATATTTCTAATATATTGTTATCTCCATGGCTACATGATTTTTATTATCTTACGCACTAGTCATACGCCTTAACTTACACTAAACTTTTCACATGAACTGGATTATACTTTACCTCTTGAATTATCCTAGATTAATTATGAATTAGGCACAAATAATAGGTTTTTGATGGCTAATAGTTTTATATGCCTTTTGCGCATATGCATGAGTAATATAGAAAAATTGTTCTTGGATAATAGTATATGTATTACAGATTTTGATGGGAACATTTATTTTAATTTTTTTGAATTTGTTAGCAAATAAAATCTAATGTTTATTTTCTTAGGTACTATTATTCATGCCCCTATATATGATATGGTCTTATGAGCAAGATTGATATTATATGCTTTAATTATATTTATGTGGGGATAGATTCATACTTCGATTTGATATATTTTTATAGAAGAATCTATGCCAGATCTAGACATAGACCTATGACCTCATAAGCCATGTATACATCCATCTTTAGACTATGCCTTTGTGTTGACATGACTTTTAATATTCTATTGCATGATAAAATGTTACTTCATCTCTCTTGCATAAAATATTGTATATATGCTTTAACTACTTTTGTAATGAAAATAGCTTGATTAATATGTAGAATATCTACACATTATACCTTATATCACTATAATTCTTTAAAAAATGGTCATATCAAGATTCTAGTCGTTAAAATGAATTGATATGGATACTGTTATATGCTCAACTTGTATATTTCATGCCATATGAATTACCTTGAATCAATGATTTTTGAAAGGGAAAGATTTTATTGATTATTTGATCTATGCCCTATGTTTAATTGCCTTTGGAGGAGAGGTAATTTATTCTAAATCTCTTAGCATGTCATTTTTAAGATATCTAAGTGAATTGGTTGATCTTGATGATATGTTACTTAAGCTTGTAAGGTTAACCCTTTCTTCTTCACAAATGTCATAATAAGGGGGAGCAATGTTATTAATTGGTTAGTATATATTCCACATCTCTTTTTAATGATGACAAAGGGGGAGAAGAATGAGCTTATAGTAGGTGTATGCAAGCATCAAGGTGTGTATCTTAATATTGCCTCACACTAATGTTTGATTGTTTGTCATCATCAAAAAGGGGAGATTGTTGATTTTAAGAGTCACATATTGATTTTAATGATAACAAACAATATAATTAGTGTTATATATGAAATTATGAAGTAAGTTGATTTTATAATTATTCTACTTCATATATAACATCTATAGTCGGTCCAATATGCTTTTGTTGATGTTGACTCCCTTAGTGGCTAAGAAAGTTTTGATGAACATAAAATTAGTTTGATTTTCGTATCTCAATTCATTGGCCTTGCCTTGGTCCTTTCCCCTCCTCTTTAGGAGGCATTAGACTTATTTAGGATATTCAAATCACTCTAGATGGTTTATGCGTTCATATAATCACACCATTGTTGGACCATTGACTAGTGCATCTGATTTTACATATACACATCTCTCTTTTGATTGGGCTGAGAGTTTGATAAGTCAAGAGGGGCTTGACATGCATTCCTTTTATGCAATTCATTTGGGCCATACCTTCTATTTCTAACTACTTTCATTTATATGAGGAATGTGCCCGCACTTTTTACAAGTTGCTTCAACTCTTGGTTGGTTTTGATGAATAGAGACTTGTGAGGTGAGATAGAGTGGCCGATGCTCCATAGACCTCCTTGACATCATCTAAGTCAGGCATTAGTCTAGTTACATTTTGTATCCAGCCTAGTATGATTGTTCCGTCCCTTCCTTCTTCTCCTTTTTCTTTTCTTTCTTTTTTTTTTGGTGTACAGTTGTGGATATCTAGGACTGTGATTAGTTGGATGATCGATCTTAAGTGGAAATTTGGGATTTGTTAAGCCGAGCTGGCTATGATCACCCTTGTTTATGTGATGGTATATTTTGTTTTGTGATCAGTGGCGGATTTACTTGTATTGGAGGGGTGTCCATGGACACCCCTCTTCCCAAAAAAATAAAAAAATTTAGTAAGTTATTTTTAATGAGGTTAAGTTGGTATATGCGGACACCCCAAAGTTAAGTCCAAAAATTACAGACACTCTTTAAATATATCCAACCCACATATTGATATTTTTAATTTATTTAAATATTAAAGTACAGTTATAAAGTTGAAACTTGATAGAAAAGTAAAATAAAATTAAATATACCCATGCCCAAATTTTTCTCTTCCCCCCCCAATCGTATCTATAGTTTAAACTTTTAACTCAATCTAATCTTAATTTCATTAATTTTCTTTTAACTTTATTATTTATTTTTCGACGATTTAGTTGCAATGTGTTATTGGTGCAGACCTCTCTTTAACTTGGCACTAATAATTCATTCGAACTTGATGCTATTTTTTCCCTTTTGGTACGACTAATTGATGCATATTACTTTTTGCAGTTGTATTTCATGTTTGACATGTTAATATCTTGTTTCCTTTTTTTTTGATTTTATTGTTTTGTGTTGATGATTTGTCTTCTGTAATAAACGACTTTGGTAAATACTAAATAATCATAACATTCTGCAATTTTGTACAATTTATGTATTAAATTCAAAATATAAAAAATTGCAAAGAACAAGCGTGGTAGTAGATGTATCATGGTTTTTTTTCCTTGGAATTAAAAAGTGGGGTATATTGTTGTTACTTGTCAACTTCCATTGATGCAGAAATACGGACGGAATGTTTGTTTAAAAAAAAAAGAGATAGAATGTTTATACAAAATAAACTGCCATAGTATGTATCATATAATGTCTGTTGATATTGTACATTAGTGATGCACTAGTAGATGGACACCCATGTTCTAAACATCTAGATCTGCCACTGTTTGTGATTGCTTGTTAAATGTGGATATCAAGGATTGTGAATGGTTATGGATATCTAGGATTGTTCTTGTGTATGTTTTAGTTCTATTGTTTTGTTTCCTTGGTGTTGTGAGTTTTATTTTTCTTTGCTTTTATTTTTGTTTCATACTTTGTTCTTGTTTCCTTGTTGGTGTTTTAGTGGTTTTGTTTATCTTTTCTTTTTCGTCTTGTTTTATTTAAGGTTTACTTTTCATTTCTTCTGCATTTGGTTGTTCCTTGTTTATGTTGGGTATTTTTTTTAGGATATTTTAGTTGTGTTTTGTGTATTGGTGGTATGTTTTTGTAAATAAGTGATTAGTGCTTTTTTTTTGTTCTGTTTATTTTATATTTTCTTTTTCTTTTGTGTCATGTTTCGCTCAAGGTTTTTTTTTTTTTGGTTTAGTTTTGTATGTAGTAGCTCATTCATCTTGTTTTGTTTTTATTTTGGTGATTAGGTGTGTTTTGGTCTTTTTTTTGTTTTGTTTCGCTTTGGTTTCGGTTTTGTTTTGTTTTAGACTTTGTTTTTGTTTTGCTTTCTTTTGTGATGTTGATTTTGATTTTGTTTTTTGTTTTGTTATTTTGATGATTGGTAGTGTCCTAACTTGTATATACTTGTGAATTTATGCTGGTTTTATAGTAGGCCTGGCAATTTCACCCGACCCCGATGGATATCCGATTCACCCGACCCGAAAAATTGGGCGAAAACCCGACTAAACGGGTGAATAAAACGGGTGATGGATAATCGGGTGATGGATCGGGTCGGATTCGGGTGACGGTCCATCCGATCCGTCACCCGACCCGTCACTCGTATATATATATATATATATATATATATATGATATATATATATAATATGTGTGTGTGTTGTGTGTGTGTGTATGTATATATATATATATATATATATTATATATATATTATATATATATATATATATATATATATATGTGTGTGTGTGTGTGTGTGTGTGTATGTATATATATAGATATGTATATATATATGTATATGTATGTATATATATATATGTGTGTGTGTGTGTATGTATATATATATAAAACTTATGTTTGGTATCTTTATCATTTGTAGTAATTGTTATGTTTACGATTAGGGCAAGTGGTTCCCGTTAGTTATTGTTTTGTATATTTTAAATTTTTCAGGCTTTTGAACATTATTTTGAGCGATAAACGAATAAAATGAGATAAAACGCGTTTCATCTGTTTCACCCGTTTACCACCTGCTTCATCCGCGGGTGGTGGGTGGATTGGATGCGGGTGAGCGGATGAGCGGATGATGGGTGGATTGGGTGGAGTGGATGGATGCGGGTGGAGCTTCACCCGCTTCAAATCCGACCCGTTACCAGGCCTATTTTACAGTCGTATAGCTTATCTGATTGCTTTTCGTTACCTTAGTTCCCACAATGTGAACATTATGGAATTTTGGGGTGGGGAGACATGCCCATTTGTAGATATTTTTTGAAATTTTTGAAAAATTTAAAAAGATTTTTATTTTTCGTTGAGTGTTTAGGTGCCTTCTTAGGCAATTGTGTTCCCATGTGTTAGGTCATTGAGTTATATGTAAATAGAGTTTGCTTAGTGAGATGTCTAGTTGAGGATGTAGATTTGATCTTTCATACTAACCCTGTCTCATATATGTGTTTTTGTGCTACCTTGCTCACTTTTTCATTAATTCTTTAGGTCTTGTTGTTGAATTGGCATATAAACTTTTTGATTGTCAAAGTTGTCTTCTAAGCTCTTGAAAAGAGAAGAAATGATAAAAAGAGAAAAAAAAAAGTCTAAAAAGTCAATAAAAACCCAGGCACCAATGTCAGCAACTTGATTCATAAGGATTGATACACATTTGCACATGCACCAAGGTGCACATATCATTGTATATTATGTGTGGGGTAAAAAATGAGAGTCGTGATGCTTTCTTTGACTTAGTGATCTCTTGATTATTCACTCTATTTGTGTACACATTTGTGACTTGACTACTAGGGCAGTGCAATTGTCTGAGTTGTGCAGAAGATCTCCCAATTATTTGTATATATGATCATATTTTGGAAAGAAAATTAAAAAGATTTTTATTTATTTTAGAAATGATTTTTGTAGGTATTTCGCTTGAAAACCCTGACAAGACCTCACTTGTCCACTTTGCAAACCGAGGGGTTTAAAGGGTTTATTGCATATGCTAAAAGAAACCGTGATTCCTACGAAAGTGAGTTATGATTTTCTTTTTCTTCTTTTTTTTCTTGTTGGGTAGTTTAGCTGTTTTACTTGAGGATAAGCTAAATCTTGTTGTGGGTGTATTTGTTTATGGCAAAAATACGATATTTTTACTATATCTTTGCATCTAATTTATGCTCGAAATAATTATTATATTTAGATTTTTATTTGCTTTAATTTTCTTTTGCAGGTAATACAATAAAGAAGAAAATGAGGAAAAAATGGAAAAAAAAGTGAAATAAGGAGTTTGGGCTGCATCTACATGATTTGGACCAACACCTCCATCAACCCACAAGCTCTCATGACTCACAAACTAGGAAGAAAAGCATAAAAAAAAAAATAAAACAAAACCATAATTCTTCCCCCCACCCCCCGACTCTTCTCACATGCCCAGGATCCCCTTCTATTATTCCTTATTCCTGTTTCTCTCTCCCCTAGTGCTTGTCAAAGCACAGAAACCAGATAGAACCCATACCCCTATCTCAGTTTCATCTCTCTCTCTCTCTGTGTCTCTCGAACTGATCTCTTTCTTTCGCTCGAAAATGAACTAGCACCAACATCCACCTTCATCTCCCTTACCAACCATGCACCACGACCCAGCGAATCCCACCTCCTTTAGGCCAGCACAGCACCAAATCCATATTCCACAATTGCCAAGATCGAAAGGCTGAGATTGAAGGAAGGACGACTATAAATCAAGAGGCAGCAGTGAGAGGCTGGGTAGTCTAGTTTAACTTTAGGGTTTAAATTAGTTTTAATTTGAGTTTTTAGTGTTCTTAGAGTTTACTTTTAAGGTTTTATTTTGATTTTTCATCCCCGTGTTCAATTTCAAACTTCACATATGTTTTCCAGTTGCAATTTCATGTAATTTACCTTGAATCTTTCGAATTTCTGTGTGTAATTTTATGTTCTAAGTTGGGTTACAAATTTTAGCTTGAAATCTTACTTGGTTATTAAATCCATTCGGCTACTCTAGTTCATCTTCTTTTATTGTTTGTACTGCAACCCGAGGTGATGTTAGTGGCATTGCCGCCATTCTTAATTTGATGTGAGGCATGTTTGTTGTCCTGGGTTAATTGATTGCTGATGTTCGAAACGCCCTTCCCCATTTGCGTGCTTTTCATCTTCTTCTCATTTTTTGCACTTCTCTGTGGCAACTTCCCCTTTTTCCACATCTAGGTTGTTTGTTGCTTAATGGTGCGAGTCACTCATCGATAGAGGTAGTGGAGAGTGTGGGCGGAGCTCTCAGTTGAAGCAAGGATGCCCTTATTTTCACTGTTCTGCACGAGTGTTTCGATCACTGAGTTCTGGGATTGATTTGAGTTATGAGTATAGGGGCGGATTTGAGGGTGTGTTTTGTCAGCTTGTTGCAGTTCGGGTGAATGTGTTCTGAGCTTCTTCCTTAGCTACAGTAAGGTAAATTGCTTGTTTCTCTTCCAACTCATTTACTCTATCTTTCAATTTACTGTATTCTCGTCTTAGTCAATTTATGTTAATTATACAAAAGGTTAGACTTAAACTTTAGATATTTGTCACTACAGTAGTGCCCCTAATATATGTCAAGTAGTTTCCCTTTGATTTAGTTAGATAGCTTTGAGTATCATTAGTTCATTAGAATGATTATAAGCATCAAATGTCATTTAGTCTAATTAATTTTAAATTCATTTTAGTTTAATAATTTTCTAGTGACATAATTTTATGCCTCATCCCTGATGACACGACCCTTAAGTATTACAATGAAAGTCGTATACTTACGGCTCTTTATTTTACATTCAAAATTATCATATAGGTTTTTGGCACTGTTGCTTAGGACGATGACATGAGATTTGGGTCACATTTTCTTTTTCTTTGTTGCTGTCTTATTAGTTGTATATGTTTTGTCTTACTTCGTTTATTTCATTATTAGCTGTGACTAAATTTAGTCCATTTCTTAAAAGAATCAAAAAATCCAAAAAAAATTGAAAAGTTAAAAATTGAAAGACAAATTGCAAAAGTTGAAAACCCGTAATAATTGAAAAACTTGAAAAAAGTTTTAAAAAACAACAACAACAAATGGCAATTTTCTATTTCTGTCAGTTTGAGCACGAAATATTTAGGCAATATTTGATTAGATTGAATGATTTTCATTCTCAATGTGTTCATAGATATTTTGAGAAATGGAAAATTTGCTAAGTGATCTTTGTGGGTCCTAATGATGAATATCGAGGTCATGTTGAGACTATGTACCACGGGGGTTTGGCATGTTTATTGTAACGCCCCAAATATACAAACAGTGAGATATTGGATCACATTTACGTTACCAATGGAGCCAATTAAGCATTCCTCGAATCTATTTGTCAGGTCATTTTCATACTTGTTTAACTCAGTTATCAACCCAAGTAAGCTTCTGTACATAATCAAACTTGTTGAACTTATGAAAATACCCATAATTATATAGAAACTTCTGATAATATGTCCGAATGTCTCAATTTCTACATTCACTCATATTACCGTTGATGGTCTGCATTGGAAAATCTATATCTTTCACTACCGACCTTCAATTGAGATATAAAACCCTAATATGAAAAGGACATAATGTCCACTAAAACGTTCATTTAGGACACAAATCATGATTCATACAGTAAGGTCTCTAAAATTAGGGTAGAACACAGACGTGCACAATTTCAGTTCAATCTGCGCAGTCGTAGCAAAATGACTATAATTTTTTCCACAGAACTCAGATTAAGGCAATTTAAAAGGAATTTGAAAGATAACGCATTGACCTATCCACATACCAAAAATCACAATTTTTTAGTGACCCAATCAATACCAGTTTTTCCGTAAAGTCACTGTTCCAATTCAGTTTTCAGTTTCAATGTATTCTGCGCAGTTTTGAGTAAATTGGTCATATTTTGTCCACACAACTCCAAATTGAGTAATTCCAAATCCTATTGAAATCTAACTCATGAAGGTATCATTACACCAAAAATCAGTAATTTTGGATGTGCCAAACAGTACCAGTTTAATCCCGAAGTGGCTCCTATTTCAAGTCTATTGACAGCTCAATAACCACATATTTGCAATCTTTTCTTCACATAACCACCCACTAAAATCACTATTCAACTTATATAAATCAGCATAAACATCTTGATATTCATTACCAATGCCAAAGATCATAAAATCTCATTTAAAACAATCAAAATTTAACACTTGAACATGAAGCTTGCATGATTAAGATAAAACCCTAACCCTAGCCTCAACTCCAACATGATCCATCACCAAGATGATTCTTAATACCATAAAAACAGCATAATCCATCACTAAAACAACCAAAATAAGAAACAAAAACCAACAAAATCAAGATTCAAAACAAAAATCAGCATAGGGGTGAAAGGAACACTCACTTTGTGATTGAAAAAGAGGTAAGAAAGATCCTTGATGTTTGTGGGGGTGAGAGGGGTAGTTGGGGGTGGTAAGTGGTGGATGTTTGCTGGTTGAAAGGTGGCTGAGAGGGGTGTTTTTGCTGTTGGAATTGGTGCTGGCAACCATGTAGAGAGAAGGAGGAGAGGGAAGACAGAGAAAGTGTCTTGAATGCTTGGTGTAAAATGAAAATAAAATGAAAATTTTACAATTTATACTTGGTTTTACTTGGCTGAAAATGAAAGTAGAAAAGTCAAGGATTTTAAGCTTAATTAAGGCTTAATTAAAAGAGTTTAGCTAAACAAATAAGGGTCAAGTCTTGTTGGGTTAAAGTCAGCCTTAAACGGGCTCAGTTTAGAGAAAGAACTGAAATCGAGTGCGTTTGCGAAATTTTTTTTTTCAAAGCTCGAGATTAAATGTAATTTTATGAAAAATAATTTAATCTTTTAAATCATAAATATTGAGGCCTACTATCAATTTTCCCCAGAAATGGTCCGGTAAATGAAGCTCGAATTGCAAAGTGGGGCCCGAAATGCATTTTCTCAACTGGGATGATTCAATGAGATAAATAAATGTGAAAAATAAATAACATGACTTAATTAAATAAATATATATGATTTTGATTCAGGCTATTATAGCCTTAATAAATCCATTTCAGAAGCATTAACCATTCTATTATTTATTTCAGAAGTATCACACTTTTCATTATCCATTTTAGAAATATCAGAAACCCATATTTCATTTATATCAATGAAAATCTTTTCATTATCACCTCAGTCATTTCCATTTGGTTTATTTTGCTTCAATTTAACTTGTCTTAACCCTAACTGATTTAAATCAACTCATTTTGGTTTAACTTGTCTTATATTGCATTACAATCAGTTTATTATATTGAAATGCACAAGTTATGTATCCCATTTCGTTACCCAATTTCTGTTACACATACTTTGACTTACTCAATTATGCGAGTAAGAATCATTTACTGACTACACATACTTACAATGACATTTATGAAACAGAGTTGAGGCCTAGTTATCGTTCCCCATTTGGTATAAGTGTTATCAAGTCAGAATATATTTATCAAGTCAGATGACATTTATGAAATAGCTGACTTGTCTCAAGTCAGATGACATTTTTAAGACTCAAGGTACGTGCATTGCCTGTATCTTTAGAAATCACAGTGTATTTATCAATGTTATCATGTTTTGGTAAGTACATCAATGAATCAGTTATACAGTGATTTATCAGATAATTAGTGACCCCGTCAGTTATCATCTATAGGGCATTCGCCCTTCAGTTACCCGTGCGACTTCAGGCCAGGTCCCCCGATCGGCTTGGTAGGTGTACACCTATCCATAGATCATAATAGTATCAAGGGGTTCACTATCAGATAATAACTAGCAATATAGTTTTACATCATCTTATTCACTGTTTTAACTTAAAATGAATTGCAAATTGGGCCCAACCAGTGTTCAATGATCATTTAACAATTCAGGAATGCATGTACTAAGATTCGGCTCACAGTTCAAAATGTTTTTCATGTTTTGTTTCAGACAAATGCTCAGAGTATTGCCCTCATGCCAGCAAATCAGCTAAAGAGAATAAGTGAAGTAGGGAAATCCAGATAGATCAGAAGTAATGCCGTATATGCATACTTTAAAGTTGTATTTTGAATTCTTCTGTGGATGAAGATGTAGACTATATAGTGATTCATTTTACTATGGTTTATAAACCCTTCATTGGTTAACACTTGATGTGAGTGTATATGTTTGAGGTTATACTTAGCTATATTATTTATAGCACTCACATTTCAAGCCTTGTCCTTTGGACAGTGGTAATGCCCCTATCATTGGGTTGTCTAGATTATAATTAAGGGATTTATTAAGGAAAGTACAAACAGTGAAACATGTTTAATTGGGGGCGTACTAGATTTGGTATCAGAGCCAGGTTGAGATTTTCTTTATGGGATATAGAGTGGGGAGTTAAGGTACTGAGAAAGTGGTTAGTGAGGAATGAAGATTATTATGATATCATTGGAGATTTGCGACGATTGTAATGTCTGCTTATCTCTCACATATTCTACTCATATATTCTTCTTTGTCAGATGGATCCCTACAATGTATATATAGTTTGATCTTAAGCATAAGACTCGAGGGTGAATTTTAGCAACAAGTTACAGGTGTTCCAATGCACTTAGATATGTATGGTCATATGAGCCACCCATCTGATTGGTATGCCATTCTTTTAGCTTGAATTGTTTATTTTTGGATGTAATCCTTTGTACTCCGGGCGTGTAGCCCGTAGAGTTGTGGTCTCCAGCGTGTAGCCGTTGAGCTTGCTTTGGTATCCTTTTGTACTTCTATTCAATGCAAATCATGTGATGTAAGGCTTTAAGCCTGAGAATTGGCCAGTTTGCAGGTGAAACTCTATTCGTTTCGCCCCAGAAATTTCAGAATCATTAACACTCGTAGCCCTAGGGCTGGGGGTGTTACAAATTTGTCCTATGAAACGCCCTTGACTCATTTTGGGGTTAAATGTATAGGGAAAACCAAGTATGGGCGGAATACACAAGTTTAATCAACTTGGCAGTTTTGATCAGTGCACAAGGATCGATCTTGAAGTAACTTTTGTCTATGATCACCATGATTTATGTAAGGATTTTCCATCCTGAGTTTAAGTTTAAGGAGATATCTTTCATATAAAATAAGTTTCAAGTGGATGTCATTCAAAACTATTAGACAAGTCAAAGTCTACAAAGTTGGCAAAATCCTAATGCACAAGGTCTGAGTTTAGTCCACTTGCAGCCTATGCATTCCATCAGATAGAGGTGTTTTAGTTAGTCTATATCAAAGTTTAGAAAGTAAGCTTTCCAATGACCCATATTGCAGCACATTTGGAGACCAGTGGTCAATGAAATTCAGCCTAGAGTTCTGATGGTATAGGCTGTTCAAGTCATTAGGTACCTACAACTTTGAGCGTATGCTTCCTCATCATATGAGTGTCATTTTGTGTAGGCAACTCCTTCAATATGCCTCAATAATTACAGATATATTTTCTTTAGTAACCCAAGAATTTCAGCTAAGCGAGCTATATAAGAGTTCTTAAAGTAGTATCCCCTGAATTGTCGGATTGTAGAGAGGCTTATTCTGTTATACAAAAATTCAAAACCATTGACTACAGACTATTTCATATAAAAGAAACCAATGACACTTTAGAGAGATATTTTGCTTCAATCCATTGCAAGTCAAGACTTGCTTAAATTGCCCAAACTCTGCAAGTAGACCATTAACTCCGCCTCCATCTATGAAGTAGACATTACTCTTGAAAATATTTCACTGTACTTTCTAATGACTTACCATCTACCATTGTCCTTGTTGGATGATCCATTGTTGGATACGCCTCACTTGACTAGGGGCTTCATCTTTTTGTCTTCATAGCATCACCCCATCCAGTTGCATCATCATTCACTCTCATGTCATATCTTCATCAGTTCTGATAACTTTTTCCTATTTTTAAGAGCTTAATTGTTAGTAGTAGCTGGATTATGATTGGGTTGCACCCATGTCAATAGATGATAATTTTGTAGCACGCCTGAACAGAAGGCAGATCTTAACTGCACTTTGCATAGGGTTGATTGTTGTCTAACTTGTGGAATCTATTGCTAAGAGAAATGCGATGTGTCTACCCTTTTTGGCTGATTCAACCTCAGTTTCCTATTGAAGATCACGTTCATAAAGCTCAAGTTTGACAATCAAAATCTTTGCCATGCATTTGGATTACGTCAGTGAGAAATTTTGGTGGGCTATTGCCTCTTAGAAAAATGCTTTTAGCTAATTCAGACTAAAGAACTCTAGAGTGAAAAGTATGACCCAGTGGAACCTGAAAAATAGATTCGAGGAATGGAGAAAGTTTTCACTGTAATAGAGATTTCATGTGATAAAAGGGTGAACATTGGAATATTTCATCTAACTGGTGAAACCGATATTTGGTGGAACATTGTTAAGAATAGGCTCTCAGGACCTGATTTTACTTCGAGTAGATTTCTAGAAGAACTAACCACAATACTCCAGATTGCTAAGTGGGAACTGACAAATGCACATGGTGCGGTAGCCCAGAGCACCTCAACGCTGCCTGTTCCTGAAAACTGAAGGCTGTAGATAAGGGCTCTCACCTTTATAGCCCACAGCTATAGGAAGGGCTTATATGTTGAGTAAGAAAGAAGCTGCCACTTTTGGCACAGTAGTTGCGAGAACTCTCTTTCACTTTCAAAGCCATTTTATATATTGATTGATTCAGTTGCTACTCATTCATTATATATACACGATCCGCCATGCAAGTGAATCTTGAGAATAAGGAGGCATAAACCAATGATGGACTCAAGTTATCCAATGACTCTAGAGTTGAGTGTTCTATTTCTCATCAATTGTTTCAATCACTATTGGTGAGATAGTTTTCCCTGGAGTTCTGATTCTATTTAACTCATCAAACTTTGATATCATTTCGGAAATGAGCTGGTTGTGTACATATGGGGTCAAGATAGATTGTGATGACCCTAAGGTTATTTTAAGAGATGAACAAGGGAGAGAAATATGTTTCATGGATAAAGAAAGGAAAAATCTTGTCCTTTAAATTCTGTTATGAAAACCAATGAGCTCTAATGTCAAGGATATATTATGCATTGGTGCTGGTAACATTCAACTGAAGGAAGAAAAAGCAGAAGATATCCCGATAACTTGCGAATTTAGAGATGCTTTCTTGAAGAATTACTAGGAGTGCTCTGTAAAGAGTAATTGATTATGAGATTGAATCAATCCCTAATACTCAATCTATCTTCAAAACCCCATATCGTATGGCCCCAATTGAGCTTAAAGAATTGAAGTTTCAGTCAGAGGAGTTATCACAGAAGATTTTAATCTAACCATCCAAGTGTGCCATTATGGGATGCCTAGTTCTATTTGTAAAGAAGAAGAATGAAACCTTGAGGTTATGTATTGTTTTCATAGAGATGAACACGATCACCATAAAAAACAAATACCCATCACCTAAGTGAATGACTTGTTGATCAACTGCAAGGACCAAGAGGGTCTTCTTCAAGATTGATTTGAGGTCAGGGTACTATCAACTTAGCATTATATCTGAATACATTACTAAAACCACACTACGGACCATGTATGGGTCATGATGAATTCACTATGATGCTTTTTGGCCTAATCAATGGCCCTGCGGCCTTTATGGATCTTATGAATAGAGTTTCAGACCATATCTAGACAAGTTATGGTGGTGTTATAAAAATAAATTATCTTGAAATACTCTAAGGATAGAGATAAGCATACAGTTTATTTGGGACAATGTTATAGACGTTGAGGGAACATCAATTACATAGCCAATACAAAAAGCATGAGTATTGTTATGGAATAAATGGTTTCAAAGGAAGAGATTATGATTGAATTGTAAAAAGGTCAAAGCAGTTACAAAGTGCTCAAGACCCACCAATGCATTAAGATTAGAAACCGTATGAGTTTAGTAGGGAATTATCGAGTTCAGAAAGGAATTGTCATATAGTGGTACCTTATTCCTCCCAACAGTTCAAGTCTTATAGGTTGTACCTTACCCATAATCCAGGTGCGTTGAGAATTTGAAAACACATTACTTAAGGGGTACCTTGTGTAATCTATACTGGCCATCAGAGTTTGAAGTATGTCTTCTCGCATAAGAAGCACAGTCTACATGAAACATCAGTTGTGGCAAATCCACTGTCAACCAAGAACTGGAAATATTGTGGCGGATGCCCTGAATAGGAAGGCATAACATACTGTGACCACTGTAGTAATTACTCAACTGAATTTCTTGAGGGAGCTCAAGGACTTGCACATTCAATTAATGTCACACTGGAAGTCAAATGTTCAACTGCTGGCACTTACCTTATAGTCCTCTCTAATGGAGGAGCCTAGAGTGAATCAAGATGGTGATCCTGCGCTCCAAAGAATAAAGCAAAATCTTAAGAAAGCAGATCTTAGAGGAGGCTCATAATACTCGCTATTTGGTGCACCGAGGAGGCACCAATATGTACACAGATTTGAGGCAATATTTTTGTGAAATAATATGAGAATAGAAATTGCAGAATATATGGATAAAGGTCTGATTTGCCAAAAAGGCCAAGGCAGAACACCAGCACCCCGTAGGTGAATTGAGACCTTTAGAAATTCCCACTTGGAACTGGGATTTCAATGGACTTTGTCATGAGATTCTCTCAGATATAGTGTCTGATAGAGGTTAGAGATTTCAAGCCTGTTTTGGCATGCACTTCAAGGAGCCTCTGGAACTAGATTGAACTTTAGCAGTTCTTATCATCCTGAAATGGATGGGCAAGCATCTAAACTATCAATGGATAAACTCTTCCAAGTTGGCGCCTGTAGTGTTTCACGACCAACATTTACATTTGAAGAAAGTATGGAACTCCCAGCAGTCAATGTTGTGATAGCACTAGCACAGAATCCTTCATTAAACATTGGGACAAAATGGCGGCAGACATTGACAACAAATCATTTTATAGGTCGTGAAGATCTTCTTGAGCATTTAATAAGGCAGCGTATCTCAGAAGACTCTTGAAAGCATACCATTGGAACCGATAGAAAAGTTCTGTTAATAAACGAAGGAGATTGCTAGAATTTCCGGTATATGATAAAGTTTTTTTAGAAAGTCTCACCAATTAGGGGTATATGGAGGTTGTAATGTGACCTAAATTGCGGTCGAGATCCTTTGAACCATATCAGTTCATCGAAAGGTCGAATTCCATAACTTGTCTACCAAATCTGCCTATATAACTCAAACATGTGCATAACATGCTCCGTGTTCCTTACCTTATAACTCATGTAGTACATTTCAGATCCTGACCATGCTGTCATAATCAAATCCATTTCGGTCATTGAGGGTTTTATGTTTCAAGAGAATCCAATTCAGATATTGGATCACATGATTAAGCAGTTCAGTATCCAGCAGATACCTTAAATCAAATTACTTTGGGCAAATCATACCCCTTCAGAAACTACCTGAAAAACTGAGGATCAAGTGAAAGTCACGTACCCATATTTATTTGGGATAACCTTGTATCTATTGGCAACGTTCATAAGTTTTGAGGACGAAACTCTTTAAGGGGGGCAGGCTGTAATAGCCTGAACCAAAATCATATATATTTATTTAATTAAGCCATGTTATTTATTTTTCACATTTATTTATCTCATTGAATCATCCCAGTTGAGAAAATGCATTTCGGGCCCCACTTTGCAATTCGAGTTTCATTTACCGGACCATTTCGGGGGAAAATTGATAGTAGGCCTCGATATTTATGATTTAAAAGATTAAATTATTTTTCATAACATTACATTTAATCTCGAGCTTTGAAAAAAAAAATTTCGCAAACGCACTCGGTTTCAGTTCTTTCTCTAAACTGAGTCCGTTTAAGGCCGATTTTGACCCAACAAGACTTGACCCTTATTTGTTTAGCTAAACTCTCTTAATTAAGCCTTAATTAAGCTTAAAATCCTTGACTTTTCTACTTTTATTTTCAGCCAAGTAAAACCAAGTATAAATTGTAAAATTTTCATTTTATTTTCATTTTACACCAAGCATTCAAGACACTTTCTCTCTCTTCCCTCTCCTCCTTCTCTCTACATGGCTGCCAGCACCAATTCCAGTAGCAAAAACACCCCTCTCAGCCATCTTTCAACCACCAAACATCCACCACTTACCACCCCCAACCACCCCTCTCACCCCCACAAACATCAAGGATCTTTCTTACCTCTTTTTCAATCACAAAGTGAGTGTTCTTTTCACCCCTATGCTGATTTTTGTTTTGATTCTTGATCTTGTTGGTTTTTGTTTCTTATTTTGGTTGTTTTAGTGATGGATTATGCTATTTTTATGGTATTAAGAATCATCTTGGTGATGGATCATGTTGGAGTTGAAGCTAGGGTTAGGGTTTTATCTTAATCATGCAAGCTTCATGTTCAAGTGTTGAATTTTAATTATTTTAAATGAGATTTTATGATCCTTGGCATTGGTAATGAATATCAAGATATTTACGCTGATTTATGTAAGTTAAATAGTAATTTTAGTGGGTGGTTATGTGAAGAAAAGGTTGCAAATATGTGGTTATTAAGCTGTCAACAGACCTAAAATAGGGGTCATTCGGGATTAAACTGGTACTGTTTGGCACATCCAAAATTACTGACTTTTGGTGTAGTGATACCTCCATGAGTTAGCTTTCAATGGGATTTGGAATTACTCAATTTGGAGTTGTGTGGACAAAGTTATGACCAATTTACTCAAGACTGCGCAGAATACATTGAAACTGGGAACTGAACTAGAACAGTGACTTTACGGAAAAACTGGTATTGATTGGGCCGCTAAAAAATTGTGATTTTCGGTATGTGGATAGGTCAATGAGTTACTTTCAAATTCCTTTTGAATTGCCTTAATTTGAGTTCTGTGGAAAAAGTTACAGTCATTTTGCTATGACTGCGCAGATTGAACTGAAATTGTGCACGTCTGTGTTCTACCCTAATTTTAGGGACCTTACTGTATAAATCATGATTTGTGTCCTAAATACAATTTTTAGTGGACATTATGAGCTTTTCATATTGGGGTTTTATATCTTAATTGAAGGTCAGTAGTGAAAGACATGGATTTTCCAATGCAGGCCATCAACGGTAACATGAGTGAATGCAGAAATTGAGACATTTGAAAATATTATCAGAAGTTTCTATATAATTATGGGTATTTTCAGAAGTTTAACAAGTTTGATTATGTACAGAAGCTTACTTGGGTTGATAACTGAGTTAAACAAGTATGAAAGTGAAATTTGGGAAGTAAGGAGCGTAATAACTCAAAATCAGTGTCCTTTGGACCAAGTTAGAGTGTTATATGAGCTTTTATGAACCTCACAACACCCCTTATGGCATAAACCATTTGTCACCCATTTCAGAAGCATTAACCATTCTATTATCCATTTCAGAAGCATCACACTTTTCATTATCCATTTTAGAAAGATTAGAAACCTATATTTCATTTACAATCAGTTCATTATATTGAAATGCACAAGTTATGTCTCCCATTTCATTACTCAATTTCTGTTACACATACTTTTACTTACTCAATTATGCAAGTAAGGATCATTTACTGACTACACATACTTACAATGACATTTATGAAACAGAGTTGAGGCCTAATTATCACTCCCCATTTTGCATAAGTGTTATCAAGTCAGAATATATTTATCAAGTCAGATGACATTTATGAAACAGCTGACTTGTCTCAAGTCAGATGACATTTTTAAAGACTCAAGGCACATGCATTTCCTGTATCTTTAGAAATCACAGTGTATTTATCAACATTATCATGTTTTGGTAAGTACATCAATGAATCAGTTATATAGTGATTTATTAGATAATTAGTGACCCGCCAGTTATCATCTATAGGGCATTCGCCCTTCAGTTACATGCGCGGCTTTAGCCCAGGTCCCTTGGTCGGCTTGGTAGGTGTACACCTATCCATAGATCGTAATAGTATCAAGGGGTTCACTATTAGATAATAACTAGCAATACAGTTTTACATCATCTCATTCACTGTTTTAACTTAAAATGAATTGCAAATTGGGCCCAACCAGTGTTCAATGATCATTTAACAATTCAGGAATGCATGTACTGAGTTTCGACTGATAGTTCAAAATGTTTTTCATGCTTTGTTTTAGGCAAATGCTCAGAGTATTGCCCTCATGCCAGCAAATCAGCTAAAGAGAATAAGTGAAGTAGGGAAATCCGGATGGATCAGAAGTAATGCCGTATATGCATACTTTAAAGTTGTATTTTGAATTCTTCTGTGGATGAAGATGCAGACTATATAGTGATTCATTTTACTATGGTTTATAAACCCCTCATTGGTTAACACTTGATGTGAGTGTATATGTTTGAGGTTATGCTTAGCTATATTATTTATAGCACTCACGTTTCAAGCCTTGTCTTTTGGACGGCGGTAATGCCCCTATCATTGGGTTGTCTAGATTATAATTAAGGGATTTATTAAGGAAAATACAAACAATGAAAAATTTCGCAAACGCGCTCGGTTTCAGTTCTTTTGCTAAACCCGAGCCCGTTTGAGGCCAATTTCAACCCAACAAGACTTGACCCACATTTGTTTAGCTAAACTCTCTTAATTAAGCCTTAATTAAGCTTAGTAAAATTGACTTTTCTACCTTTATTTTCAGCTAAGTAAAAGCTTCATATAAATTACAAAAATTTACATTTAACTTCATTTTACACCAAGCAATTTCAAGACACTTTCTCTCTCCTATTTTCTCTCCTCCTTCCCTCTAAGCCACGGCCAGCAGAGAGAGTAGCAGCACCATCACCATTTCAGCCACCAAACAACCACCACTCACCACCCCAACCATCCCTTTCCCTCCTTCAAGCACCAAGCATCATTTCTACTTCTTTTTAAGCTCAAAGTGAGTATTCTTTTTACCTCCTATGCTGAATTTGTTCTTGATTCTTGATCTTGTTGGTTTTTGTTTATTATTTTGGTTGTTTTAGTGATGGATTATGCTATTCTTATGGTGTTAAGAATGATCTAGTTGATGGATCATGTTGGAGTTGAAATTGGATCAGGTTAGGGTTTCATCTTAGTCATGCAAGCTTCTTGCTCAAGTGTTGTTTAGTGATTGATTTATCCTTGTTTTTGCTTATCTCTTAGTATATTGAAGTTTGTTATGTTGTTTATTGTGTTTTGAAAAGTTGGGAGTGAGTTCAAAGTGACCCAAAGTTAGGGTTTTATCCAAAATGCAAGATTTGGATCAACTAATGGTAAATTTGAGGTGTGTGTGTACATGTGACTAGAAAAGGAGTTTTATTTGATATGAATATGAAGAGGAATTATGTATGGTGTTTTTGTGTGAGGTTGAGATGTACCAAAGTGCATTTGTCTGTTGGTACATTTTGATAATTTGCGATGGTTTGTACTCTTTGTTATGTTTAGACTTGGACTTGGGAGTCGGTGTTTGTTGACCCTTGCCATTCCCTCTTGTTCCTCAAAAAAAAAAAAAGAAAAAAAAACGAAAACAAAGAGGAGTGGCATAAATTTAAAAAAAAAGGCCCCGCATTGAAAAAGGGGAAAAATGCGCAAATAAGCGTTTGGCATAGGGAACCCCGAATAAGTTGTTTCGCTCCCTCCAAATTGACTTTTGAGTGCATGCCACAGATGGTTAGTTGGTAGTTAGGTGCGGATGTGGGTCCGCTCGGCTATTTGGCTACTTAGCTCCACCTTTCCAAAATAGTCCCCTCCTTACCCATTCACCTCAGCCTCATTGCAACCCTTTAACAAGTCCTCATGATTGGCATCTGTGTACTTCGTCCCTAGTGATGGAGAGTTGAGACTTCTGGTAAGCCTATGGTAGTTTGTTAGCATTTAGAGCGGTTCTGAGTGAATTATGTTTACCCTTAAACACATGAGAGGAGTGCTCCCTCTTTTCCCATAAGTGAGGATCTACTAGTCTGGCTGTCTCACCAATTGCTAAGGGGGAATATGGCCTGTCCAGCGGTTCAATATGGGGTGCATACTCTTACATTTAAGTCATGTGATCCTTTACTCAGTTTTAGGGCATGCGTTTTTGATAAAAACGAAGGTTTCGCCTTTATCAAATATCTTAGTTGTGAACTACCCTTCTTGTTGATTTAGTTGTCATTGCTCGCCTGAGGAGAGTGACATCTCGAGGTGATCCTATCTCCCTTGATGCCTGATTGATAACCTTGCTCGAGGACAAGCAAGTGATGAGTAGGGGGGAGTTGATAAACCTAGATTTTTGACTGATTTTCGATCCTAATTTGCCTATTTTACTCCACAATCTCTTGACTAATCTTAGCAAGACGAGGGTGAATATGCTTTCATTAGCTCATTTTGTGCTTACAAGTGGTATTTCTCAATTTTCAGGTATCTTGCCCAAAAATGAGAGAGTTTTACCAATTTCTGCCGAAAAGAGGAGCTTTAGGATTGGAATTCCAACAAGAATGAAGTTCTAATGAAGCCCCGAGGGTCAAAAGAATCAGAACTAGTAGCTGCTGTAGGCGCACAGTTGGTTGTAGGATATGCATGACCGTGCGTTGAAGCCAGAAGCTGCGCACAGTTGGGCGCACAATCGTGCGTTTCAGCCGTGCATAATCTCTAGGACGCACGGGTACCCGTGCGTGTAGGCACGACCGTGCGTCCCAATTTTTCTCGCGACTTAACCAATTTTGCGGGCGGCGGTCAGGAGGAGAGTTTTTAGTTTTTATAAAGCAGGGGTTAGGCGATTTTGCTGAAAAATTTTTCTTCATATTTTAGCATTAATCTAGATTGAATAGAAGGTAAAGTATCTTGTTTTTGGATTTATCGATAGACGTTTGCTATCAATCAAAGTACGTTTCCCCTTCTCTCTCTTTATGATCTTGATCCAAGTTTGCTTCTTTGGTCATGTTTTTGAGTTGCTTGTTTGTTATTGAGATTATTGAAATGATCAGTGGCTAAATCCCCTATCTTGGGTTGGGATTAGCCCCTATTATGTAATTTGGATCCATGTCCTAGGTTTTTGTGAATGAATGTCTGTGCTTATGGTTGAATTCTCACTTAGCGTGCCATGTGTTCGATGAATTGCCTGAGACAGTTGTATTCATGCTCTTAATTAAGTTTAGGAGATCAACGAAATTTGAATCCTTAATTTAGGGCCACTTTGTGAGCGATTGAATTACTTAACATGAAAATAGTTAGGATTTCAATTAGGAATTGCAGGTTACCCGATTTTGTGGTTCTGTTGATTCTAGTTTCATAAAAATAGATAACTAGGATTGCTGAACCAGTCCAGTGACCTTTGAGAGAAGGCATAGACATGCTTTAACTTGTAACCATTCCACTTCAGCTATCTGTGCAGGGCGACTTCGCATGACTTAGTGTTTGATCCAAAGACCATAATAGTGTGGTGAACCCCAACCTGAGATTTTTGCTACCATTAAGTTAGATAATTTCCATAGTATTCATTTTCATCGACCCGCATCAGCTTCTGCCTGAATTGAGTATTGGAGTCAACCTGGTGACTAAAACTAAGTTCCTTATGCACACGACCCGTATTTGCCATTGCTAGCTACAACTGGCATCGTGCACTTGCAGTAATAATTTTAACGTAATAGTAGAGAAGCTACTTAAGGCTGAGCCCCATTTCATCCCTACTCCATCTAATGGCTTAACCAAGGTAAAGGACTCCAAATCTCAACTTGTTGTTTGATCACTTTTTTTTATTGGTAAAAGTTGTCATGATGATTTATGGTGTGACACTTTACCTATGGATGCTTGACACATTTATTATGAAGATCATGGTTTCATGACTATACTGTTATGCATGATGGATACTAGAACATATATAGCCTTCACAAGAATGGTCGAAAGATCACCTCAGCCCCTTTAGCGCCACATGAATTCAGCAAGGCCAAACCCGCCGAGGATACTTATAAGGAAGGGGAGATGCTATTATGCCTTCTCACAGCTAGGAGATAAGCCTTTTTACCCCAACCTGTGGTAAGCAAGTAGAGCCCCCATTTCACCCCTTAGCCATCAAACTTCTACAAGAGTTCACCCATGTCTTTAAGAAATAAATTCCCTCTAGCTTACCTCCTATAAGAACCATCTAACACTAGATTGACCTCATATATAGTGTTATACACCCAAAAAAAGCCCACTTACCAAATGAACCCAAAAGATAGAAAGGAAATTCAAAGCCATGCAAAGCATCTCATTTCTAAGGGCTTGGTCTGAGAAAGTTTGAGTCCATATACGATACTCACCTTCTCATGCCTAAGAAGGATGTATCAATGAGGATGTGTGTAGATAGTTAAGCTATTAAAAGAACAGAATCAATTATAGGCATCACATACCAAGGTTAGAAGACATGCTTGATGATCATACTACCGCAAGCGCACGGATAGTAGTAGTACAGATAAAAGATATCGTTCCTCAAGGACTAATTGTAACTTACTGAGCCTTGCCTATCATAATGTGATAAGTAAATTCTAGTTTAAGTGAATTCGATTTAACAATAGCAAACCTACTTTTCTAAATCAATAAAGGAAAAACATCGAGGAATTCTCATAGTTTTGAAAGGAAATTGGATAAAAAATAATGAACATGTGCTTTCTTCTAATTGATTAAATTTGAGGAATTGTAATCTCTTTAAAAAATCAGTCTATTCTTTCGAAATCAACTAAATTTGCCTAAACTAAGCAAAAGTCATTCTTTCAAACTAATTCGCCCTAATTCAAGTTCAATGTCTTTGATTATTTACTAGCCCTCCTAACATACAAATCTCTCCTCGAAGATGAAGTTGTGTTAGGTCTCATCAAGCAATCTAACAACCAAATGTCACCTTTTAATTTTTCACTTAATTATTTCAAGAGTGTAAGCAAATTTTAGCCAAACATCTACTCACAACATGAATAACACTTGACAAAACAAAATCAAACCAACCATAAAAATAAGCACAATTGTATTGATTAAAACATGATCCAATAACACTTTTACAAACTACTAAATTCCTAGACTAAAGAAAACTACTTCGACATGATAAAAGATTAACAAGCTAACCAACGGTTGGCAATATCTGAGTGAAAATAAGATTAACTGAGATGGCCTTCAACCAAGGGCTTTAGAACTGCCTCCAGAACAAACTCTCACCCATAAAACTCACACCAATATAATAACCAAGCTAAAAACTACAAAATTTGAGAAAAAAACCGAAGCACTAATGTACGCTGCTCTACACTTTTGCTTTGCTTGGAATAATTTTGGATGCTCTCTACTGTTGCAGAACGTCACTTTTTATATAGAGGTTCGATCGATCTCAGCCACACAGCTGAGGGAAAATGAAGAGGCAGCAGTTATAGGCTCACCGCCATCCGACCGTGGTCTTTGCTGGAATCGGGTTTTTGCTCATTCTTTACTCTACGGGCGTGGCATAACATGGATCACCATGGGGGAGGTCAAAATACAACCACTTAAGGGCAAATGCTAGGTGATAAGGCTAAAAATCATGCAAAACACATCAAACAACTATACCCAAGCATAAATTGAGAATGGGAGAGTAAATACCAACTTAAAGCATAATTTTCTCCTAAAATGACTCAAAATAGCCCTAAAGTTATATACGTATTAAGCACTTATCAACTTCCGCATGCTTAAACTGTTGGTTGTCCTTAAGCAAGGCAAAGATGAAAAGTATACATAGCCTCTTCAGGATAGATATAGGTAACATTCAAATGGCAAAGTTGGTCTAAAGATAGCCCAAAAGATGCAAAAAAATCATTGGCAAATAGAATAGGGAATTAAATTTTCGAAAACCTTTTTAATAGACCAAAATGTCAAACTTCAAAACAACTCCCCCAAATTATCAAATACAATCGTTCAACATATGGAACAAGCAAAACTAGTAAGGTCGGTAGATCCTCAATATAGTTTTATGGCACTCAACACTCATGTGTTTGAAATGTGTACATTTATGAAGGTTCTCTCAAATCTCAACCTTTGATGCAGATCTACCATAAGCTTGACAAGATTCTCAAATTCGTCATCACTAAAAATGTGAACACATTAGACAATCATGCAGACTTTAATAGGGTTGTAACGAGGCTAAGGATAAAGGTAAGAGGGGAACAAATGTTTTCGGAAATGAGGAGCTAGAAGCCAAAGACTAAGTGCTAAACAATTCCAATGCATCAAGTAATGTCCTTCTTAAATCTTATCAATTCAGAATAAATCCTCAAATGAAGAGAGAAAGAGTTGAAAATCACAGATAACTTGCATTCCCAACAAGGCTAACCACTTTCTTCGATTTTTTTTCCATTCTCTTTTCATTTTTTTTTCTCTTTTTTCTTTCTCAAAGTTTTTTTTTCTCGAATTTTTTTTTTGTGTTTTTTCGTAAGCACTTTTTATTTTTTTTAAGAAGGGACAGCCAAGGGGGAAATCCATAACAAACTTTAAATTCCAACTCTTCTCTAAATTTTGTACAATAAAACAAGGGATTAACCAATATCTCATAACCCTACACCAAACAACCAAATTACACCATAAGATGTCATTCCATCTTACTAATGTCCAATCAAACTTGATGTAAAAGAATAGAACACTCCTCTAACCTTGGCTTAAAGATAAGACAATTATTTGGGCATGGGTTGTAATAGGAGGTTCAAATTAGGAAAAATGGATATAGGCTCAAGATACAATACATAACTAGGGAGGCTATTTGGTCGTGGGGTTTAAACAAATCAAAGAAAGAATTACCTCAATCATATTGCCTAAATGCATATGCGAAAAGTGATCTTGAATGAGAATCTAAGCAAGTTCTAGAGAAATGATATCAAGGAAGAGTCACCCATGAAATAAATATGAGAGTGATAATGATAAACAGTCTCTAAAGGCCTCAAAATCTCACGGGAAATCTAGCAAGGTTAAAACTAGCTCACTAGTAAACACATGCCAAAATCTTGTAAAGACTCATGGGGAAAATCATTTCGCATCCAACATGTGGTCAAAGCATGGAATTTATTTTGAAAAGCTAGTTGTAAACACTTTATGCACTATTCGGATGAATCAAGCTAAACTAAAGAAAGGTACCAAATCTATAGAGATTATCATCGGAGGATTTTTTTTCCTTTTTTTTGGTTCTTTTCTTTTTTGTTTTACATGCATGTCTCTACAAAAAGATGCAAAATAAAATGCAAAAGAAACTAATAAAAGAAAGAAACTAAAATGCAACCAAGAAGAAAACTAAATGCACTACTAAAACAAAACTAAAACAATCAAAAACCACAAAAACTGCCACTAAAAACATATACAAAGCAAAAACACACCAAAAAGAAATAGGCATCAGACGCCAAATATAATGACTAACTCCCCCCTGCTCGAATCACACATTGCCCTTAATGTGGGCACATAATAATAAAAAGGGAAGGGGAGTAGTAGAAAACAAGATTAGAGAGGAGGGGGTGGAGGAGAATGGGATGGTTGTCCGTAGGAGATAGGCCAATCTTGCTAGGTCTCTAGACATGCCATATAGTCTTGAAAATATTGGGTCTGGGAAGCAAGCAACCCAAGAAGCTCATCATGGCGCTCTTAGGTAAAGTCCTGAAGAGCGGCGCTCTCAGAAGTAACAAACTCTCGGAAGGAAACTTACTCCTCTTGTATGGAGCTAAGGGTGTCTTGGAGGTCAGAATAGTCTGGTGTGGGTGACTGAGAGGAGGAACTAGGTCCTACTTAACTTGATCGAGGCGCTGGTTATTGGGGTGCAGGTCGAAGAACTTCCTCATCACTAGGTACCCAATAAAGGTTACCACGGTGAACAATGGTGGTGCAATCAACATTGGGAAGTGGCAAAAGATGGTCCCCGGGGTAAATCCGACATAAACCCCTAGCCTCAACTATACAAAAGTTCATAATCTCAAAAGTAGCTTGATCAAGCCTTCAGACCTGGGAACTCTATCCTCAAGGTTGGGCTCAATACCCAAGAATCTAGCAATATTAGTTATTATCCTACCAATGAGTATCCTACCTTTAGTGCTAACAGCAGCACTATGTAATTTCCTAGGTCAAGTTGGTCACCATCAAGCATACAGGATAGAAAATACAACTCAGAAAGCCTTAGGACATTCAGACTATCGTCCTGAGCATACAGAGAACAAGCCAAGATACGCTCAGCTACTCTAATGCAGGGGTTTCTAATATGCGTATATTTTAATAAACTGGTACTGTACCTAACACTTCCTGAAAGTTCACCCCAATACGCATTTGGGTTGAATTCGCGAGGGACTTGACGGTGCAATATGTCCATGCTAAGGGGGAAAATTGAAATTACTATTGAAGGTACCTAAGTTTAATCCATACAATTATCCATGCAAATAAAACAATATATATCTAGTTTGACATTAAGGCCCTCTAGTGACCTTGACATGGAGTGCACTAAGGAATTCTAGGGTCAGGTCCCTATATGTATGCTCTTCAATTTCTACAAAGTGGCACATACCACCTCCAGCAAATAACCAATGCATATCATCTAAAATTCCCAACCGGGCTAACAAATCCTCATCATAATATCTAGTTGCCACAACTATACATTCATTCAAGTAATTATACCTAGCAATATGATCAGGATGCGTTAAACCAAGGGGGTGAGGAATGTCACCTCTAGCACGTGCAGCAATTGATGTTCGAGATGTTATTTGAGGTCGGGGTGGTGCTTGACTTGAAGAACCAGCCTCATTGGCACTCCTTGGCCTCTTGTTTGGTGCCATTATTGCAAACTTGAAACAAAAACAAAATTAAAACCAAAAGTAAGAACTAAAACCTTGAAAATTGAAGAAAATAAACAAACATATTAAAAATAAGAGAGAAAAAAGGATGGGTATGGTGGGCAAGTGAAGGTGAGATGAATTTGAAGTAAAAAAAAAAAAGAAAGAGATAGATTTTAAGGCGAAAGATGAAAAATTGAGTGAAAGGAAACGATTTAGTGTGAAAATGATTGGAAATGGTGAAGAAATGAGGGCAGATTAGTGAGATTTTGTTGTGGAGTTTAAAGAGAGAAAATGGGGATAGAGAGAGAGAGAGTATATCGAGAGGTTGAAAAAGAAAGGAGGAAAGGGAAAAGGCACCACAGTCAAAAACCTAGACCGTGGCCCGTAGCATACCACCACGGGCTGTAGGGCTCATCACGTACCATCCGTGGTGTCTGCTGGCATCCAATTTTTTTTCCATTTTTTCTGGGTTGGCACCCCATGGTCATATTTCTGGGGTACCAACAGTGGTGCCAACATTTTATTCATATGTTTTTTTCTGTTATTTTATTTTATTTATTTTGCATGTGTAACTACAAAAATTAATAAAAATCAAAACTATTAAAAGGGAAAAGGAAGAAAAGCTTGGGTTTCCTCCCAAGAAGCGCTTTTTAAAGTCAAGAGCTTGACCCTTATTGTAGACGTGGTTTGGATCAGATGGTTTATGGACATTGGCTTTGTCCAGGACCACAAAATCAAACTTATTAAGTTGAGGGTACCATCTTAAAAGTTCTGGCTGCAGGTCCTACATGTTCATAACTTGGTGTCATAATGCACTATCTGCATATAGAACAAATTGCTCTTATGGCCCATCAGATAGGCTATCATCAACTCATTCAAACCCTATATCAAAATCTGCATCAAAACCTTCCACAGGAGGCATACAGAGAACAGTTTGTGCAAACCTGCAGTAATCACTCATTGAAAACTCATTATAAATAGGGGCCTCAATCTCGGGCTTGTTAGGTAGCATAGGAGTAGTAAACTCTACTTTAACATACCCATGGTCGGGGTCGTCATAAGAAATCCAGCCAGAATCAAGAGGATCTTCATAATTCCAGACATTTTCCATATCAATCTCAGGGGAAAGGGGTAATGCATCCAATATAGAAGAATGACTGGAAACCATATCCTTCTTTTATGACTAAACACAGCAAAGCAACCTTCCACCTCAAAAGATACCCGACCCTCTCTTACATCAATGTTGTAACCAGCTGTCGCCAAAATTGGCTGACCTAGGATAATTTGGGTATCGTCAGTTTCAGGCATATCAACTATAATGAAGTCCTCCAACACCCAAATGTCTCCCATATTGACTAGCACATTGTCCAACTTGCATATAGGTTGCATCATAGAACCATAGCCAACTGAAGGGAAAATGATACGGCTAGTAATGGTCCTAGGTGCAGCTTATGAAATAAAGAATATGGTGTTATACTAACACTTGCATCGAGATCATATAGGCCTATCTCAATTTCTAAATTTCCTACAAAGCAGGGGATAAAAAAAAACTACCTTCGTCAGGGAGCTTACGGAGAAAAATGGTTAGGATCTCAACAGTGTCATTCTCTTTGAAAGGCGCAGTCTTACTATCATTATTTCTCTCCTTATTACCAGCCATGATTATCTCTCTACCCTCTTCCATTGGTACTTTCTCAGAGTCAGTTAAGTCCTTTTCTTTCTTTATGGTAACACAGTTACAGTGCTCACGAGGGTTAGGTTCAGGTTTGCTAGGAAGTCTATCTCGGCGCGTAGATGAGAAACTAGCTTTTTAGGTAATTTGGGCTTCTAGCATCCTATTATAAGTCGTGAGCACATCAACCTTGGAGGCTAATTGCTTAATATACTTATCCTGTTTTTGTTGTACCATAAGCATATTTTCAATCATTACCTCTAAATTAGACTTTTGGCACATCTGAGAAGGGAATGGGGCTCTTTGAAAACCAAGGGATACTCTAGCATTTATAGGGGGCATTGTCACAGTGTTTGGATTCGTCCTATAAGAAAAATTCGAATGATTCTTCTAACCTGGATTATAGGTATTACAATAAGGGTCATTACTCGGTCTCGAATTAAAATTTTGAACAGAATTAACTTCATTAGCATCCCGGGAAAAAGGACTCCCAACATGACAATTTAGAGTTATGTGCTCAATTGAACCACAAATTTCACAATGGGAAGGGCCATTAGAGTTCACAGCATTAACATTCATTTGGTCCAGTCTTTGAGTCATGGCATCTACTTTGGCAGAAAGTAAAGTAATTACATCAACTTTATGCTTACCTCCAACACGCTTGGGTTGGCTTCATTCACCGGACCATTGGAAGTTGTTAAGCGCGATCTCCTCAATCAGATTATGGGCTTCATCGTCAATCTTGCTCATTAGAGTTCCTTCTATCGCCACATCAGTAGTGGACCTTACAGATTAAGTCGCACCAATATAAAAGGTTTAGATTATCATCCAACACTGAAGTGCACGATGGAGGCATAAACATAACAAATCTTTAAATCGCTTATAGGCTTCATAGAGCGTCTCGTCATCTCCTTGCAGAAAGTTGGTGATCTAATTCCTTACGCTCACTGTTTTTCTTGGAGGAAAGAACTTGGCGAGGAATGCTCTTGTCAACTCATCCTAGCTGGTTATGTATCCAAACGACAAAGAGTGCAACCAAACCCCGGCTTTATCCCTCAATGAGAAATGGAATAAGTGCAGCCGAATCGCATCACTAAAGACTCCATTTAATTTTATTATATCACATACCTCTAAAAAGACCGTGAGGTGCAGATTTGGGTCTTTCAAGGGAGTTTCGCCGAACTGAGATTGTTGCACCATGGAACTGAGTGCTGGTTTAAGCTTGAAGTTGTTAGCATCGATAGTAGGGCGGGAGATGTTCGAGGCAATCCCCTAGACTACTAGGGTAACAAAATCATAAAGAGTTCGTTGGTCATCTTCTGCTATGTTTGAATTCCTTCTTGCCTCGCGTCTTTGCTCTTTAATCCTTTGCCTTTTCCTCCTTAAGAGAAAAGTCCTTTCAATCTCTTGATCGGGTCTGTACAAGATTAGACTTCGCATAAACTAGGAAAAATTCCTGCAATCACTTTCATTAACACTACCAGCGTAATTTAAACTAGCAAAGAAAGAAAAAGAACAAAAAAGAACAATAAAAAAAATAAAATACTTAGTCACTTTCGTAAGACTAAGTCAATAGTTAACAGTTTAATTCCTTGGCAACGGTGCCAAAACTTGATCATACTATCGCAAGCGCACAGATAGTCGTAGTATAGATAAAAGATATCATTCCTTAGGGACTAATTATAACTTACTGAGCCTTACCTATCAGGATGTGCCAAGTAAATTCTGGTTCAAGTGGATTCGATTTAACAACAGCAAATAAACTTTTCTAAATCAATAACGGAAAAACATTTAGGAATTCTCGTAGTTGCGAAAAGAAATTGGATCAAAAATAATGAACATGTGGTTTCTTCTGATTGGTTAAATTCGAGGAATTGTAATCTCCTCAAAAAAATCAGTCTATTGTTTCGAAATCAACTGAATTTGCCTAAACTAAGCAAAAGTCATTCTTTCAAACTAATTTGCCTTAATTCAAGTTCAATGTCTTCAATTACTTTCTAGCCCTCCTAACATGCAAATCTCTCTTTTGAGACGAACTTACGTTAGGTCTAATCAAGCAATCCAATAATCAAATGTCACCTTTCAGTTTTTCAATCGATTGTTTCAAAAGTGCAAGCAAATTATGGCCAAAATTCACTCATAACATGAATGACACTTGACAAAACAAAATCAACCCCATCATGAAAATAAGTGTAATTATATAGATTAAAATATGATCCAATAACACTTTCACAAACTACTAAATCCCTAGACTAAAGAAAACTACTCAGACATGATAAAAGATTAACAAACTAACCAACGACTGGCAAAATCTAAGCGAAAAGAAGATTGACTGAGTTGGCATTCAAGCAAGGGCTTTAGAACGGCTTCAAGAACAAACTCTCACACTCAAAACTTACACCAATACAATAACCAAACTAAAAACTATAAAATTTGAGAAAGAAACTAAAGCACTAATCTACGCTACTCTATACTTTTGCTTTGCTTGGAATGATCTTGGATGCTCTCTACTGGTGCAAAATGTTGCTTTTTATAGGGAGGTTCGGTCAATCTCAGCCACATAGCCAATGAAAAATGAAGAGGTAGCAGTTACAGGCTAACCACGGTCCATGGGGTGCACCACGGTCTGACCGTGGTCTGTGCTGGAGCCGGATCTTTGCTCATTCTTTGCTGTGCGGGCGTGGCATAACATGGATGACCATGGGGGAGGTCAAAATACAGCTATTGAGGGACAAATGCTGGGTAATAAGGCGAAAAATCCGACAAAACACGTCAAACAACTATACCAAGAATAAATCAAGAATAGGAGAGTAAATAACAACTTAAAGCACAGTATTCTCCTAAAAGCAACTCAAAGTAGCCCTAAAATGATATATATATTCAGCACTTATCGCTTGATAAGTTCCATGGGTCTAGATTCTTGTCTAAGATAGGCCTAAGGATTAGGTACTATCAAATTTAAATTTATAAAGGGATGAGTGGAAGACTGCTTTCAAAACAAAGGTTGGGTTCTACACCACTAAGCGCATTCATAAGGCTCATGAACCGGTATTTGAACTATTTCTTGGTAAGTTTTGGTTGTTTACTTTGAAGACATTTTATTTTTTAGTACGATCGAGGAGGAGCACTTCAAGCATTTGAGGCAAATCATGATGGTGCTTGAGTAAGAGAAACTCTCTCGAAACTTAAAGAAGTGTTCGTTGTTCACTCTTGAAGTGGTATTCTTAGGCTACATTATCTCGATCGCAGGTATACAAGTTGATCAAAGCAAGGTTGAAGCCATCACATCTTGGCTAATTCCATCTTCAATGCATGATGTTACAAGCTTTTATAGGCTAACTTCCTTTTATAGAAGGTGTACATGCAATTTCAGCACCATTACTGCCCCCATGACTATAGTCGTTAAGGGAGACAAGTTTACTTGGATGCCTCAAGCTCAAAAGTTCTTTAAGGAGCTCAAAACCAAACTCACTGATACACCAGTTTTAGCTCTCCCATGTTTTAAAAAAGTGTTTAGTAGAATGTGATGCCTTCGCAGTTACCATAATTGCAATGTTGATCTAAGACGGCAAGCCCCTTGCCTAATTTAATGAAAAGCTAAGTGACTCAAGAAGAAAGTATTGTACCTATTGCAAAGAGTTTTTTTCCATCATCCAAGCACTTAAGCATTCAATGCGCTATTAGATTCCTAATGATTACATCTTGCACTCTGACCATAAAGCACTCTAGCACATACAAGGGCAACATAAATTAAACTCTAGACTTGCCAAGTGGGTCGAGTATTTACAATCATTTGACTTTGTTATCAACCATAATTTAGGAAACTCAACCAAGGGCCGAATGCATTACAAAAGGAGTTATCTTCTTCTGTTCCAACTTAATTCTTATTTATATAGATTTGAACATTTAAAAGTCTTTGTACAAAAGTGATTCAAATTTGGAGAACTCTTTGAGGCTTATCAAAAACCATCCAAAAGGGGATTTCTTGTTCTAAGATAAC